>JAZEWT010000006.1:24656672-24674014 GCA_036362905.1 Mordacia mordax | reverse complement strand
ACATCCCCAATAACACCGCTTTATAGTAAATATATATATACAATCACGTACTGTACTGTCTGTAATCGGCGCCTATGATAGGCGCCTAACAATTGTATTATCTGCCATGAAGACGGGTCGAGTGTGTTTCAAATGAATGCCATGGTCGTGAAAGATAACAATCATTGGCTCAGCTTCTGAGTTGACGACAATCGAGAGATTTGTTGGGGATAACGTTGTAAGAGCGACAATCGCACCCGAGATTTTACTGTACGGAGATGAGGCAACATCATTGTTTTGCTGCGTGGTGTCTAAGTCGGTCATCCAACGACCCCTTGTGTTCACAAAGCTCTCGTGACGTTGAGAATCTCTGCGCAAGATCATGAAAATGTGCAATTCCGGGGTTGTCATCCGGCAAAACACCCACGGTGGTGAGTTTCTTAATTCGATTACCATTATGGGCGTAAGTTGTGCAGGATATTAATAACGAAATAAATAAGGGGACAATAAGCTCCCTTCGTAAATCACATCTCTCCACATACAAGAGTATTTCTCACAAAACCAATCGGCCGCAATGCCTTCTCGCCGTGCATACATTCAGCAGCATTGATTCAAGGCAAGCAATACCCTGGACCGCTTTCGACAGTGTCTCATCAGCAGCCAATATTTGCTCGAGCAACTAATGCTGGAAGAAGGTCCCGGGTTCGAATTTCGGCTCGGGTGCCTTTCTGTGTGGGAGTTTGCGAGTTCTCTCCCCGTGTCCGCGTGGGTTTTCGCCGGGCACTCCGGTTTCCTCCCACAGTCCAAAACACATGCTGCCGCATAGGTTAATTGGCTCGCAGACTAAATTTCCCGCAGTGCCCGGTGATGGACTGGCGTCCCATCGTCGGTATATCCCTACCTTGCGCCCTGTGTCTGCCGGCATGGGTTCCGGCTTCACCGCGACCCTGTGCAGGACCAGGCGGTTTCTGACAATGAGATGAGATGAGTAGCACCATCGCACAGAATATTAATAACAACATAAACAAGGTCGTGTAGTTGATGGGTTGCGTAAGAAACAGGAGGAAGACATATTTACAAAGGGAAGGTTGAATATTTCTTTTGTAATTTGGTGCCAGGTGTTTGTAAGTGAACTATCTTTCAAAACCAATGTTTGTTGGAAAAACGGAATTTTGGAAAACTTGCCCACAATGTGATTTCCGCGTAGTTTGTTAATTAAGGCGGTGCCAGTCTGATGGGAAAACTGCAGTGATGTGTACACAATCTGTTACAAATACAATCCCCTGTTTTGCCAACTGTGGAGATAAAAATTAAATAAACCATTATTCTGAGATGATGAATTTTGTTCTATGAATGACCAAATGGTGTGGAACGTGCCGATCGCTTTATATCTGAAGGTAAACCTGATGGAGTCTGAATATGTGTTGGACGTGCGACCCCCATGAAACAAATATATTTCTCTAAGATAGTGTGGTGAGATCTCATGGCAGTACGGAATAATCCGTTGTACTGTTCCATGCTCTGACCAGCGTAGTGAAGTATGGTCACGGACGCCTTAAATTCATCTGTAGTAATAGAGTTCTACCAGCGGGTGGCAGAAACGTCCTTTGTTATAGGCACAGAGGCTTGATTACTGATAGCATTTTTAAATCATTCGAACAATTATTTGCATATAACACCATACGGAGATAAATAACAGCAGCATCATAGTCAAGATAGTGGTGCATTAGTAAGCGCTGAGCAGGTTGAAATCATCTCGTAATGCAATGTGCTATTTATACTTTGTGGCTGGAACATGTGTTGTTTTACAATGAGTGAATTATAATTAAGGGCTTAAACATTAGCAAGGAAACGCGTTAACATCTACTGTAAGCAGGTTATCACTTTGTTCTCGCAGAACCCATATATTGGCACAGACGGAACGAATGATGCTTTGCTTAAATATCTTAAATTCTTCAACCAGGTCATTTTTTCAAGCTTAAAAACATGTTTTGTACATGACCTGCACTTGTCTTGTGTGCAGAATTTGTTGAGAACAGCATAAACGAGGAAACAAAAACATTAGCATTTAGAAAGCCATTAAATAATATGAACACGGTTCTCTGAAACCATGCCCTCTCTCCTCCGCTACCCCCCCTCAGATAAATTAAGATTGCCGTGCAATTGAAAGCACGCGTGGCAGATCGTGATTTATAGGACGAGGCAATTTGTTAATTGGTTCAAAGTTATTGCTTTCGCCGCAAAACGCAGGCAGCGTTTTCTCTTGTTGAAAGAGGGCCCATCTGACGTGAATTCTCTCCCTCTGGATTCTTGCACAGGTCAAGTGAGTCGGCGGCAGGACCAGGATTGATGGGGATCGCTAAAAAGAGGGGGCATTTGAATTTTTCCAGGGCCAACAACACTTCACTCTGATTACGCGGATATGTTTTCAACGGGTTTGAATTTTAACACTGTTGATTCACTCATCGCCAAATTTGAGTTAAATGTGCGATTTCACAGAGCTGGCATGTGAAGCGCGCGTGGAATATGGTCAACTGAAACGCAAAATGTGTGCGTGAGCCCCAACAAATGAAGTCGTGCTGAATCTGATTTGAACGTGTTTCCAGTCGGAAATCCTGACGGTGCTGAAAGCTGTTAGTAAATTGGCCCCCCTGTGCACATAATCAATGTGCCAGTAGTATAGGTGCACTCGATCAGGTGACATTAAACTATATTTTTTACGGTCAAACACGACCAACCTAGCGATCAATAAACGCCTTTTTACTTTACCAAGTATCTCTTTAAAACACACGAATAGCACACAAATAGTCTGAAGATAACCTTATAAGTATTTACACATTTTACATGTAGAACCCTTCCCAGCTAATTTAAATTTTCTAATCCACTCCGGTTTTGCGATTGCATGTTCGGCTCGGCAAAACAAAAACAAAACCGCAGAAACCAGAACAAGTGCGCGCAATTGACAGCCCTCTGAGCTTCCCCTCTGATCCTACCAGACTAAACAGCACGTTCCAGAATAAACGTGGAGGTCAGAGTGCAAGCCAACACTCATTTTCCCACCATCTTTCTGCTTTTACTGGGGTCCGGCTGTGGAGCCAAAACATTGCTTAGGGCCACAACAGCCATGTTTCTGTAACCACCACGAGTGGATGAGATTATTTTGAGGATAGGTAATATAATTGTGTGGGATATTGTATTTAATATTTGCACAAAAAGCTTTTTTGCTGGGAGAGTACGGATAAAGAATAAGCACTTACATTTAACAAAGCATTCATTACGCATCCCGAAACGTTCTTTGTACGATATGAGAACATCGATTTTACAAATCCATCTTTTCATTGGGCTAGTTGATTTTAATTGCATTAAAAAAACACAAGCAAAGCACAGAAGAGATGTATTGCTTTTATTTGGGGACAATACGGTGTACTTTTTAACCAATACCAGACACGTTCTGTTTACTGCTGGATGAAGGCATCCCTATATCACTGCCACCCCCCCCCCCCTTGGTCCCGAGATGCCACAATCCATCTCACTCGCGCACAAGAGCAAATATCATCGTCCCCATCTATCTCGTGATTGCATTCTACAGCAAGATCCGTCCTCTGGCTGCTGCTCCGTCATCAGTCTCGTCCATGAAGGATTAACCCTTTTGCGTTGTGCACTGGCTCAAATCTACTTTTCTTTTAAGGTCACCAATGTCTGATGCGCGTTTCCTTGATGCACGTTTCGCTTTTTCTCTTGCTATAATGTGTGCCATGCGTCTCTCTGTGGTTTGTTCGTTCAGCGTTTGTTCAGTTTTTGTCATTGTCCAGTTTTCTGCTCTTTAGGTCACATTGTACGTAGTATGTGCCGATCGAAAATGTTGGCCATTAGGAAATTTAATCTGTTGCTTATTATCACCAAATGTAACCCAAAACACTCCAAACATTAATGTTATCCATCCTGCTTAATCATTTTTCTTCCGGACAATTTTAGGCAATCCGTGCTGGCTGCACATCCATTAATTTGTTTAGTGACATTATATATACACACACGACTGTGTGTGTGGCTAACTTGGTCAGTGAAACACATTCTACATTGTTATTTGTGTAACGTGCACTGTATTCTCAGCAGTTGCTGTGGAAATGACTGCGCAGCACCACATAGCCAATGCTTAACTCCACTGTAACAAACATCGGCCATGATGCAAGCTTGAGACAACAATGCCATTTGGCTGACGCTCATCTCCGGGGCAAGATATAAATCCCCTTGGGGACAACAAAGCAAACAAAAGCACTCCGTAGGGCTCAGTGCACACTCCATTGTAGGAATCGAGTCAGCCTCGGCTTGACACACCTGGTGTCGAGATACTCGAAAGCACTCGACAACTCCACGATTATTCCACAGCATCGGTCAAAACATCGAATCCTTTTGCAACCGCCGTATGAATCGCACTAAAACCACGGAGCTTCGGCGGTGCGCGTCAAATTTTAATCGATCGGGTTAAGGTAAATTGTTGAGGTTTCTCCGAAAACGCCGAGCGAAAAGCGTAGCGGAGGGCCCACGCGCCCGCCGCCGTCGTCACGCTTGGCTTGCCACCCCGTCCCTCGTGTAGCGCCAGATCTTCACCACCCTGTCGTCGCCGCACGACGCCAGCAGGCCCGGCTCATGGGGGCTCCACGCCACGCAGTTCACGTCCAGCTCGTGCGCTTTACGCACGCACGCCGCTTCGCGAAACCGGGGGCCTTTGCCGTCGCCCTCCGGCGCGGCCTCCTCCTCAAACACTCTGATGGTGTCATCTCCGCCGGCTGTCGCTATGGCACCCGTGAGCTTGCACCTGGTTTTTTGGGCAAAAAGGGAGCGAGATGTGAAACAGCAGGACAGGATCGCACGCGTGTCGGTGTACGGTACATTTGAGCGGTCCAAAAAAAAAAAACGAGGGAAATTTCAACGCAAAAAGATGTGACATTTCCTCTCGTGCGCAGTAAAAATTAAACTTACCAGGAGACATCGTAAATGACTCGCGTGTGATGATCAGAGAGGGTGCACACGCACTCCCACGTGCTGCTGGCTGCAACGACAAAAAAACGCATCCAAATGGAAGCGATTAAAGAGAGGACACGAACGAGATGCTGCGTGCGCGGGGAGGCAGCCCGAGGCCCGCGTGTTGTATTACCCCCCGCGCTGGAAGTCGTGCCCTCATGCCAGACGCGTATGGTTTTGTCGTCGCCACACGAGACCAGGCGGCGCCCGGTCGCGTCGAAGTCGATGGCCCACACGGTTGACTCGTGCCCCTCCAGCGTGGCGAAGCTGCTCCAGTCGTCGCCGTCCTCGCGATACAGGCGGATGCTGTTGTCGTAGCTCGCCGACGCCAGCACCTTCCGTTGGCACACGGCAATGGAAACGACCAATTGTATGCACTGCGCGGTAAGATCCACCGCGATCCACACCCGACGGGGCCTTTGCACCCAAACGTCGCAAGTGATTTAACTCATTTTCATGCCCATCAGATACTGTTGCCAGTTTAGATGGTCGATATCCAGGCTGCTCCGGGTTGACTAGTGGCTCCCCAATGGTGACGGTTTTAGAGCAGAATATGGACCAACCCGCCTTTTGTCGGAGGGCCTAAGGAACATTATTTGACCGGAACCTCTCCCCCCAGACCTGTTCACCACGGGAGACCCTAGCAGGAGCGCTAGACTCCAGACCTGTTCACCACGGGAGACCCTAGTAGGAGCACGAGACTCCAGACCTGTTCACCACGTGAGACCCTAGTAGGCGTGCTAAACTCCAGACCTGTTCACCACGGGAGAACCAAGCAGGAGTGCTAAACTCTAGACCTGTTCACCAAGGGAGACCCGAGGAAAATGCTAGACTGCAGATGGGATGGCCCTGGGGTTCATTGGAACACTCTTGCTGCTAGTCAGATAAAAGGGTGTATATTGTCTGTACCTCCTTGTTGGGGTGCCAGACGACGTCCTTGACATCCTGGGTGTGCGAGTTGAGAACGCTCGCACATTCGTAATCTTCTTCCTCGTCCACTGCCCACGCGTGCACACAGCGGCGAGGTTGAGCGCGCGCGCGCAGGACTTGTTGACGCGCAGTTATTCCACGTGAATTATCACCCGAAAACATTCGTAACTGCGGCCGTGGATTAATTCCAACGTGAATTGCAATGCGAAAATGTTGAAATTGTGTAACTCCATCAAAAGTAAGGCGTGAATATCTGGTAAATATAAGCTCCTTATGAGTGGCTTATTTGAGTCCAATAAAATTGCCTGTAACTTATAAATCTTTAAAAAAATAACTGTAACTTGTTATGCATTAACTATATATAGCAATTTCTGTATATTTTAACACTTGAAACTAATAGTAAAAACTCCACGGGGAATAACTGCTTTAACTACTTATTTCCACGGTTTTAATTTCAAATAATATTCTCAAAACGTGCATCACCTAATTTCTTACTTAAATTAATCATATACACTTCAAATCTGTGGCAATAAAAAAAAGGTCTACCAATTACACACACAGCGGCACCGATTTAATTACCATTTGCATATGCAAAGATATAATAATTAAGTGTGGTCTAATTAAGAGCAGCGTGTGATAATTGAAGCACTAATGACATGATGCATTGTGATGCGCTGTTTGACTAAAGACCCAATTTGTAATTTAATTACACAGAAGTAACTAACAAGCCCCCTGGTTACGGTAATTAGACTGGGACGATGTAACAGTAATTAGCAGTTGCATTTTGGTTGTAAATATTGCTGCAGCATACGGCTTGTGGCAAGTGTCAGCAGAGATCTCCCTGCGCTCATTCATTCGGATTTTTCTGTTGGGCATATGAATGGCGTCGCGCGCGACGCGTATCTTGGCGTGCGGGTGCCGTCACCAACAGCTTGCTTGCAACGAAGGCGACGGCACATTGCCTCCCAGCCCCCGCCCCTCCGCCCGGCGCTTACCCTAAAAAGTGCAGCGACCGTATCCGGGCACCGATCTCATAACCGATGTACAGAGCGCAGGGTGATAATTGGGTGAGATAGCTCGAATGTTGAAAGGGAAAGAAAAGCATTAAGGCAACGTAGAAATTACTACTTTGTGTAAACGTATATATTTTTGTTACTTGTAAAGCAGATAGGTTGTGCCAAAATATATATCACTTTAAACTATCTGATGAATTTCTGGGGAATATGAATATACAATGCCATAGCATGGTTGAGTGCCATCGGCAGATACCGACTCCCAGTGCATCTGGAGTTATTGAAAATAACACTTGGCAAGTGCTTGCTGGTGTGAATGCAGAGGAACGAAAGACACCTCCGATACTGGAAGGTGGATCGTGGGGAAGAGGACGAGGGTGGCCAAAAGGTTTGAAAACTGTCGAATTAGGTTGAACACACGGCAGCGCTACTGCAGACACACCAGCATCTCCCAATAATCATCGACAAAACACGGGGCAACATGTGACGTGCGGTACGCAAGTGAGGGCCACATAATTTAATGTCGAGCTCTGCAGCTGCTATCCACTGCCATGCCGCACTCAGAGCCATTCAGTTATGTGCTCCAGAGGAACGCTGGAATATGGCTAAACAAATATAGCCAAGGAAAGATGGATATCTGGCTTTTGTAACTCACAGTGCACACAGTCTGTTGATACGGGCAATCATATAATGCTTTGTAATTATTCACTGTGTATCTTAAAAGGATGTTATTTTTGCCCAATGCAAACGTTAAAGCACAAGATGTAATTTGTTCACTGCAGACAGAATGGGGTAGTGCCCCCGATTGCAAATATACCTGGGCCCTCTGGCTCCAACACACATACACTCCAGGAAATTCAAGTGAACACATTTCCCTGCTTTTCGTTGGTACTGCTCTGCAAATAATTGGGTATGACACGATATTTAACTTCGTTTTCTTAAAGCGTGTGCTTTTTAAAACACTCTACATAGTGGGTGGTCCTCTGTATACGCTAATGGTGAAAAATATGTCCTTCCAAAATAGCCCTCTGTATATTTTGAGTCTGAAGGCAGATTCTCTGTTAGGGACGTGTATTGTCTGGTCACTAACATTACCAGAAGTGCAGTGCAAACGTTGGTTAAAAAAAATTGTGAGTGAAGGACTGTATGCTTCTCTAAACTGGTTTGGTACTTAAAAGACGTAATTTGTGGAAGAAACACAGACACACGTCACTTGAAAGTTAAGCAGGTTGGATTAATGTGATTTGACTTGGACGGTCTGTGCTCCATTTAAAGCAGCTCTTTGTGCACTATGCACTAAATAAGAGTTATATTTAAGTACAATACACTTATATCAGTAAGCGGCACGGTAGCGCTGTCGCCTCATAGCAAGAAAGTCCCAGGTTCTGTTCCCGGCTCGGGTGCCTTTCTGTGTGGAGTTTGCGTGTTCTTCCCGTGTCCGCGTGGGTTTTCGCCGGGTTCTCCGGTTTCCACCTACCACCCAAAGACACACTGCTGCCGAGGTTAATTGGTCTGCTGACTAACTTGCCCCCAGTGCCCTGCGATGTACCGGCGTTAGATCCTGGGTAAAATACCGCCTTACGCCCTCTGTTTGCAAGGATAGGCTCTGGCCCCCCATGACCCTGTACAGGATAAAGCGGGTATCGATAATGACACACATTACTTTGTAAAACATACTTTGAGTCACTGCTTGTACCTGCAATCTGAAAATTCTGAACATACATATGTTTATATATTTGAAATATATCACTGTAACGTAATTTATAGAGGCAGGAAAATGATCAAGCGAGATGTAAGCACACATGAAAAACTCCGGATGGCACCATATCTGCCACAATGGTGCAAACGTCTTAACAGGCTTCTGTGAAAATAAATAGAGGCGACACAAAGCCCCAGCGGTCACCTCACTTGCGGTGACTGTGGATGTGTCTGCAGGGTTTGTTTTGACTACTTTTTTTTCTAATTCTGTGCCTGGTCTCACACTTTGCGCTGGTGTGAGCCTCCTGACACGTGATGGGCATCAAGTGTCATGTTGACACTGCTTCAAACGACAGCAACCGCTGAGACTGGGTGCGCGCACACCTTCCCAAATCCAAACACTCTTGTCACGACTGCACGTGGCCAGCAGGTGTCCCGATGAAGCCCACGACACACCCTTGATTTCATTCTCGTGTCCTTCCAGAGTTGCAGTCACCTTAAATGAATGAAGAAAATGAAGAACAAATAGTCATAACTCGAGCATCAATTATGGGGGCTGCACCTTCATCGTTACATTTAAAAGGCAAGCTTAATTCTGGAGGTACTTTGTATTCGTGTGCTTTCAAGTGATGGCAGATTGTTAATAAGGATTCTGTTTTTGTACACTCAATGACCGCTGAGCTACCTGGCCAGATTAAAACAAACAAAATGTAGAGATATTATCCTCATTATCTGCTCCTTCCATCGTCCTATTTAGGGAAGATGGAGGCAAACAAATGTCTGGTATGGTTGTCTTACTTTATCCCATATTAAGGCTTTGTTCGATCCCAATCTTTGGTCTTACAGGTGTTATCACTGCATCTATCCACCTGGTTTTGTGTCATCACCAATTTCTCTTTTAATCCGCCATCGTAAAACCACAAAACCACAATTGTTGCTAAAAACCTAAACCACCAATTCAAGAGCTGACTTATAACTCTGGCATTAAAAATGACAACGTGGTGCACTGTTGTGTACGGCAGACTTCCATCCGCTCTCCCGCACACCTCGAAGTCATCGCCTCGTCGGCTCCACACGCAAGTCGTGGCGTCAAAGCTCGCAGAGGCCAAACGGGTCCCGCACGGAGACCAAGCCACCTTGCGCACCGTGCGTTGATGAGCGTCAGCCAGCACTGAGCGGCACACCCAGCCATCACCTGCACAACAGCCAAGGCAGAGGCAGAGATTCCTCGTATAGACCATAACGGACTGTAGGGTCAAGTGCCGTTAGCGTGCACCGATGAAGGTCGACACGGCACATGAGGAGGTGGGTGACCAGCACCGCGCCCGGCCACTGTTTTCTCCGTGGTGGCAATGGGTACACACTGCACTAAATAATCATGAGGCCGAGTCGACCTAGAGGAGGCCCAGGATCGGTTCGGAAAATCGTCACTGGTGTGGGCCGTGAGCGGGATTCGAACTCGGGTCGCAGGGTTTGTAGCCCAGCGCGCTAACCACAAAGCCACACACACCAGAACAGACGATGGTAATTGATAGGGTCGGAAGTTTTCTATACATTAGTATCCGATGAGATATTCTCATCTTTATTAATTGTATGATGAACATAAAGTACTGATCAAACTTTTGCTGACTTCATAAATGGGATGCGTTCCTCATACCTGGTTGAGCCATTACCCTGTGATAATTTGCCAAGGCAGTTATTTACCAAAGAAGGGTCTCAGCTACGATTTATGGTTTTAAAAAAAAATTCCATAATTATATACACACGGGAGAAAGGTACTCATTTATTGGACACGAATTCCCCGTTTGATGTAATCAATAGCACTTAAGCGTATTAACTTAATTGCTGGCAATTGAACACTGTGCTGACCAGAACGAAAATGATCTGGCCACACTAAACGCTCTTCGATGGACACACTAAACATCTACAGGACAACAGGGTATTATTCACTCATGACAATGTGATAACAAATTCACACAATTGCAACGTGTTTAATTAATTGCCCTACCTCTAGGTGGCAAAGACTGAGAGCAATGCAAGTGTCTTACATGCTGAAAGGTGTTTCCGTTTCATTAGGTCATGGGTTCTGTTGGCTTCACAGAGCATGTGTTTGTAAGTTGAGCATATGCTCATTCAGTACCCAGTTTTAAACCGAAATGTTTAAACTTGCAATTTACATTTTCATCTCATCTCGTCGTCAGAAACCGCTTAGTCCTGTACAGGGTCGCGGTGAGCCGGAGCCTATCCCGGCAGACACAGGGCGCAAGGCAGGGATATACCCACGATGGGACGCCAGTCCATCACCGGGCACTGTGGGCAATTTAGTCTGCAAGCCAATTAACCTATGCAAAGGCGTGTTTTTTGGACTGTGGGAGGAAACCGGAGTACCCGGCGAAAACCCACGCGGACACGGGGAGAGCATGCAAACTCCACACAGAAAGGCACCCGAGCCGAGAGATTCGAACCCGGGACCTTCTTGCTGTGAGGCGTCAGCGCTCACCACTGGGCCACCGCGCCGCCAAATATCGCGGATGACAAATGTCAATGCTGTGGACAGGATAGAGTCGTAATTTGGCACATGCATAGACTTCATTACAAGAGGCATTAGAGCAAATTAGACCCGGGGATTGATTTATTGCATTCAATGTTAGCATAAAATGCACGCACAGTGCAGATTCTACTTAGTGTCGGTGCCAAACGCTTCTAAATATATTATCCCCGAGTAACAGGCGCTGAAGTCGGTGAATGCACGAATCGGCCGCAATACCAATGCCCTTTATCACGCGGCCTGGCGATGGAAGCAGTTTGGCCATACTTCACCGGACTGGTCCCAATGCCGGTCAATGGGGAGGGCAGCGGCTCAATTAGCTCGCGATACAATGCCCTTCATCACTCCACCGCTGGAAGGCCTGGCTGTGCAAGCAGTTTGGCCATACTTCACCGGACTGGTCCCAATGCCGGTCAATGGGGAAGGGGCGGCTCGGAGAACTCGCCACTGACAGCCCTGAGAATGGAGTCAAACTCGTCTTGTTGTTTTGTAAGTTCATTTTGTCAAGTTCTAACCACTTATGCTCGCCGCGCCTCCCTCTAGCGACCGTGGACGCACTACTGCAATTGTGCACGGGCGTAAACGTAATTTGCGGTACAGTGCGCCCAATGTTCGTTCAATGAAAGTCCGCCGATTGCGAGTTCAGTGCGCAAAATCGCCATCGCGTGAGCGTTACGCGGATAATTGCACGACGAGATCGTGAAATGTGGTGATTTTAAGGACGGCTTCATCCAGCAGTGGATTGACGGATGATCGGCACCGCGCGCGCGGTTGCTGGGCCCAAAACCCCGACGTCGACTAGGAGGCGCGGCCGACGGCCGACGCGCCTCCCTCCCGCACACGCCCGCTATCCGACACCGGCGCCCCTCACCTTCCCTGCCCCACACTCGCACCGTCTTGTCTCCTCCGCAGCTGGCGATCAGGGCGCCGCTGGGACTCCACGCCACGCACCACGCTCTGTCCTGGTGGCCCGTGAGCCTGTGCAGCGCCTTCAGGCCGCATCCCATCATCTTTGCGCCTTGCTTCGTGTCGGCAACAACGGCAACGTCCATATGGCACGGTTGCCTACGGCGTAGGCCCAATATGGCCGCGCTCGTTACGTAGGCACGGGGAGGAACTGCTCGCTGCCGCCGGGGAGAGCGAGCGCAATCTGTCGGCATCCGTCGCGACGGCGCGTTAATTTATAACAATTTAAGCGCCGTTGTATAGAGGGGAAAATTGTGAGTCGACGCAGTGAGTTATTTGTTGTTTTCTGCTTTTCGTGACATCGATGTTTGCCTTCGTCGACGAGGTGAAGTCACCGAGTGGGTTGGTCAGCGATCAATGGGAGCGCAGGCGGGCGTTAAATGTACCGAGACCGTGGTGCTATCCCTTCTAGTTGAAATGTCACGCCACTGCTGGATGAGGACCGCCCCAGCTTACGAGAGTCACTTGCACATATCTTAACCACGCTGAACAACCTGCGTTGTGCGGTGGTGGGGGGGGGCAACACAGTAACAATGCCCACTACTGCTTGGTCTACTTGTACGGTACATGTGGGGGCCGCGCAGACAGGGGTCATGATAATCCAGGCTCCAAAACGCTTAGCTTGAGACGGCTTGACGAGATCTGACAACATTTTGGATGAATTCGTCGCACGTGGAGATTTACTGAACGCTTTAATATGTACAATAATAATAATAATTGCATTTATAGAGCGCGTTTCACCCGAGGGTCACAAAGCGCTGCACAGAGCTGCGGAGACAACGGCACGTCAAGAACAACGAGTGATTGATCTGGATGATGCGGCATTGCCAAAAAACTTGCCTAAACTTGATTTGCAAAAAAAAATTACAATTCCAAAATGAAAACTTTAATGAAACGTACTGTGGAAATACAAATGCCTCCTTGGGATGCTAGCCCAGAAAACAGGGCACAGCACTAAGTTCTTAAATCAGTACCTTTAATTAAATATCACCTGTAAGTAATTACAGGTCCAAAGACATGTTGCTGTCGAGATTAATGAATAATAGTTGCACTTTTTGAACGCTTTTCACCCGAGAGCGTGAATGTCCCCCAAAAAGTGTGCCCTGCGATGTCCTTGTGTTATATCCTGGGTATCCATCCGCCTTACACCCTTTGTCGGCCGGGATAGGCTCCAGCACCCCGCGACCCTGCACAGCATTACTAAAACGTCCAGAGGGATATTAGCTAGTTGATCGAAATACAGAGATGATGGAGCAGTAACAAATGAGGGAGCATGGCTAAGAGGACGTTCGCCAGGGAGACGGAGCTGTGAAATTCACTGCATTAGGAGCAAGATCTTTCCCCACTAGAGTCTTAAAGATGTTACCCATGGCTTGGAACTGAAGTCTGGTCGCCCGGTTTATAGCACATTTGCTTCTCCACGGCACCACCCGTCACATAATACTTCTTGCCACATGTTTTGATTCCAAATTCATACCCAGAAACTATCTCGGAGTAAAGGTCGCCCATGTACTGTACAGGCTTCCTAGCCAATGTTCACACCTCTGCTACATTTGGGACAATAAACTGTGCATCGATGAATTCTAATTTTTTTGGGGTTAGGTCATGGGAAAAAATGTTTGCCGTTGTTACATTGGCCACGAAAGCCTTCGAATTTAATATACTGTGCAGTTGGATTTAAAGCCCAGTTGGCATTATTTGAAAATAATACAGTATAGTAGTTGTCATATGGACCAACTGCTCGTAGCCATAGGAATGTGGACGTTTCACCACTAGATCTGAGCTGTAAGAAGCAGACAAATGCCATCGTTTGGGCAAGAATCCACTTTTTACCAGAAAAAAACCCGTGATGAAAAAATCCCCGAAGTTAAAGTTCTTGTATAACATCTCCAATTTCGACATGTTTTTAAAGTACATTCTTACACGTACGATGCCATCTATTTGGGTAGAACAAATATTATTTAAGATTTGTGCAATTGATGTAAGTTCAAAACACTGCTGTACTACATTCATGCTAGTTGTATATTAATGGGGCAAAACAGGACAAGTCAGATCTACAAGATTATACAGACTACCCAGTACCAACTGGAGACAATACAGTAAAAACATGTCAGAACAAATGGGGCAGACAACACAAACTATAGCACAAAGTATCCAGTGTTTAATTAAAACATACACGGATAAAAAAAATATTACAGGCAAAATGTACCAACGATGTACATTTAAAATATAAATGGTGGAAAAAATCATACGAATAAGATGGCCTATACATAACACAGGCAATAGCCAATAAAACGATAAAAATTAGACAATATAAACGAGGTCACAATTATTGTGTCGTTGTTGCTGACATGCCGATCTCTCCACAGCTTTGTGCAGCGCTTTGTGACCCTCGGGTGAAACACGCAGTTATTCTTATCCACAGTGTTCTTAAATCGTGATCGTGGAACACTGAAATTCACCAATCAAATCGAGGAGGTGGGATGATTGATATGGCTGAGGTCATCCTTCCAGGGCCACCCAACTCACCAGGAAAATAAACATATTTGTAATAATAATTGTATTTCTAGAGCTCTTCAATAACATTGCCTGTTTGGGCGGTGGACCTTCTTTATAGCACATACATATATAGCCAGAACGCACACAATAGGCGTTAGACATGTAAACTTGCTGACAAAAGAAAACTTCACACCTTAAAAGAAAAAAATTCGACAACGTTTTGAGAAATTGATCTTCACAGCACATGGAGAGGGCAGATGAATAAGAGTAACCAGTGGGCACTCGCCACCACCACCACCAGCCTCACCGCTCACCCAGCACCCACGACCACCACGGTGAACTTGCGTGATGGCAATCATCTTGCAGAACGAAACCCACGGGGTCCCTCGGAGTTCGCGGAGGAGAAAACCCTCTGATCTGGCGACGCCGGCCGGCCGCCAAGCGGCGTCCCATTGCTACGTTGGTATCCGCCTAGCGCTGGAGGAGGAGGAGGAGGTGGTGGTGGCCGGGGAGGAGGAGGAGGAGGAGGGGTGTCAGTAGTGGGGTCCGTTTCTCCCCGTCGAGCGCACAACACCACGGGCACGCACTTCTGCCGCTGCTGCTGCCGCTGCTGCACCACCACCACCACCACACACCACCCACGCCTCCTGCATACACACGCACACACGCGCGCGCGCCGCTCTCACTGAACGCGTTGCACAAAGGCAGGCCCGTAAGTTGTACCGCTGCACACCCGCCAGCACGCACAGTCGTACGGACACGAACACCCGTGGTGGTCGTGCTGGTGCTCTTGCTAAACCGCCCGTTGTCTTGCGTGTGCGTGTGTATATTTTTTTTTCGACCGCGCTCACGCTACAATGCAACACCGCACACTCGGCTGGCTGGGTGTGTGTGTGTTAACGTCGTGTGTGTAGCGGCGTGTGTGTGTTTGTGTGTGTGTGGCGCACACGGTGTGTGTGTGTGTTTGTGTGTAGCGCATACGGTGTGTGTTTGTGTGTATGGCACACGGTGTGTGTGTGTGGCGCACACGGTGTGTGTGTGTGTTTGTGTGTGTGGCGCACACGGTGTGTGTGTGTGTGTCGCACACGGTGTGTGTGTCGCACACGGTGTGTGTGTGTTTGTGTGTGTGTAGCGCACACGGTGTGTGTGTGTGTCGCACACGGTGTGTGTGTTTGTGTGTGTGTACGCCTCCATAGCCGCTGTAGCTGTGTTCGTCGTCGTTGCCGATATAGAGTTGGGGGGGCGGCGATGCCTGGCGGCCCCCCCTCTGCTTGATCTCGATGATTGTGATGACTGCTCGCTGCTCTTGCCGCTTTGTAGAATACAAGTCTATGTATTGTTCGCTCGACACGCTTATTTATTGAGTGTTTCCAGTGCATGACAGTACACGCTCTTCGCCAGTGCACGTTATCTTGTACTGTATTGATGCTGTACTGTAGTTACAATACTCTTACCACACCACCGTGTTGCCTTATTATTTTAATAATTACACTCAAACTTCCTGAGTGGGTTTTTTTTTTACATACTGCATTATATATTAGCGATGTGTGAACTTTGGGGTTTTAAATGTGTTTCGCGGTGATTGTTTTAAAGCTTCCGTACAACGCAGTCTTTTAAGATCTCCGCGTTTTAACGTTGATTTTTGGCGAATGTTGCTGCTGCGTTGGCAGCGTTGCACGAATTATAATCTCGGCGCATTGGGAAATAAAGGTGGCCTTTAAAGGGCCACGATATAAACGGGCCTTCGTGTAACGTGTACGAGTTTCAGATCGTACAGCGTTTAGTTAAGTGACTGTACGTTAATTGATTGTAGCGGGAGCTGTCTGGGGCTAAGCTCCGGAAAATGCCACCCCCCCCCTCCGCCGCCGTCTCCCCCTTTGCAAGCCGGGGTTCGAGGTAGGGAAGGTGGTTTTGTGGGACCCCTAAATATTAATTGTGAAATTAGGCTATTTGTATCATTAAGCTGTACAGTTATTAGAGTTCGTGAATGTGCTTGGATGTAGTTGGGCGAAGCGGTGGCGCCACGGTGAGCGGCTGCGTTACCCGGCGTCCAGAGTTTTGATGTCGTCTCACGTAGAATATAAGTGAATCGGTGCTTTGGCCGCCCTTAGATCGACTCGGCCTCAAGTGATTAGCTGGTGGGTTGTGTAAACTTCGCTATGCTGGGGAGACAAAGGCGGCCAGGCGTGGTGGTGGTGTCCACCAACCTTGCGGCCTGCATTGGGGCAACCTTACAGCAGTTGACAATCTTGTTTAAAAGTCTACGCACGGGAGGGGGGGTCCTTTCTCTTCTAACATAATTAGTACATTGTGTACAAGTGTAACTCTCACGCGCAATCTCGGCGAGAGTCTCGCGAATTCAGCCCTACTTTCACCACCATCTCACGCATTCAACGTTGGAGGAGAGAGAGAGAGAGGTCGTTGTTGTGAATGTTTTAAAGTCCCCATGTCGCGTGTGATGATGTGCCACCCTCCTCCACTCGCCCTGCTGGTCTCACGGCGCCAGTGATGAACCTCGACACACCAGGGCTCCCCGTCCTGGCGTAGCCTTGCAACGATAACCCAAAGACCTGTGTTATAATATTATCATCCGTAACCAAATTATTGGTTTAATATTAGATGGCCCGGCGATGGACTGGCGTCCCGTCGTCGGGTATATTCCTGCCTTACGCCCTGTGTTTCCGGGA
>JAZEWT010000006.1:24556265-24574187 GCA_036362905.1 Mordacia mordax | reverse complement strand
CACCCCCTGTGTGACGTTTGTTTTGGCAAACATAACGGCACGCTTTGTCAGCCTGCGCCGTAACACGGAGCGTGACAGCCCAGCGCTCTTTACTGCCCCGCCACACTCCAGCCCCGCAGTGGAACGCGCGATTTGGTTACATGCCGCGGACAACCTCGGACAGCTGCACACCTCTGGCTCTGCCCATTTTAAAGCTGCCTGACATCGTCATCGTGCCCACAGCAAAAAAAAACCCTCCCCGATCTGCGCACTCTTTTTAAGCGGTAGCGCTTCCAGATAAAGCGTGCTGAGCATTGCGCCGTTCGTAATGGATCTTGTTGGAGATGATAAACGAAAAAAACCCCTTAAATTCGTTACCCTACGATATTTGTTCCGTTTCGCGTGCTGTAATTAGAGACGATAGGTGATTATATATTTTTTAAGAAGTAAATTTTGAAGACACGATACGTGTTTGTCGGCATGTTGGCAGCATTCTCTATTCTTCCGGGGCCCCCTTTGTGGCCTGCAGGGGAGAATGAAAGGAAGCGAGTGGTGCTACGCTTATAGATTGACATCCCTGGCATGCGTTGTGCATTAGCAATGCTACCTTACGTTTAGGCTGTCCGTAGGGGATTTATTATGCATTGTGTTTTTCAGTTGGTTTTATTTGCTTATTACTAATATAAAAAAAAATTTGCCCGTCTCGTTCGAGGAGCAGTGGAACTCCACATGCGTGGATTTAGCGGAGGGTTTCCATGACGTCGCCGCAACGCCAAAGAAACGTAGCCATGGGAGGTGAGGGGGGGGGAGCGGTGGCGAGATGGGTTTTTTTTGTCTGTGACGTACGTCGACCGACTCCGTGGAACGCATGCGTTGAGTTAGATTTGCAATTTCCGCAATCCGCCGTGGAAGCGACGTAGGCCTTGCAGCCCCACAGGGAAAGCGCGTCTCGTTTAGAGTACGATAAATAAATCGAAACTCGTAAGGACGCGTGGCCAATTAACGTTATTGCCGCAAGACTATAATTGCTGCGATTTTTGTGGGGTATGTGTGCACCAAAAGGTTGTTCCTGTATTTGAACGAAAACGCAGCTCAGATCGTATGCGGACTATGGCTCTTTACCATTATGGCCACATGAGATAAATAGTGAAACGACATTCTCACAGTTGCGAGATTGCCGTTACACACGTGTGTGCGGCGCAGGTTGTGAGGCCATTGAACCGTTTCCCTGCCAAGGCGATGGCAATGCTGCAAGTGCCCTCTCTGATTCCAGCCTTGAGGGCTTCATGAGCTAATGCTGGCGGCCCAGTAGGATTGCCTTGGCTCCGCAGGTTTCCCAGTGGAGCACGTTCTCGACGATACATTTACACATTCGCTGCGGAATCGTCGGGCGGCCGGGAGTTCCGGGACGCTCCGAATGCGGCGGCGGCGGAGGGTGGCGGAGTCGTAAGGGCACCGACGCAGCCGTTTGTTTGCGCTCACTAGCGGCGTCCACCTTTAAAAAAAAAAATCAACGATAAGTGCGGTGGCCTTTGCTCGAAATGTTTATATATTTATTATATTTGAAAGAAGAAATCGCGTGACATTCAAGAATGGTGACAACATGCACATTTTCTATGTAAACATTATGCACGGTGGTAGAGTTGTGTTTTTTTTTTATGCGCGGGAGGAGGGGGTGGGGGTTGGTGCAACCAGGGTGCGTGCTGTTACAAATTTATGGCTAAACCTCTTCACGTGATTGCATGAATTGGAGTTTTGAGTAGCGGGGTTTTCTGCGTGGGCGTGAGGTTGGAGGGAGCTGGTGGAGGGATGGGGGTGAAGGGTGTGGGGGTGGGAGCTGCGGGTGGTGGGGACACGGGGGGGGGGCATGAGGGGGAAGTGGGGGTGCATTGGGCTCTTGAAGGAGGGGGGAGGAGGAGGAGTGAGTTGGGGCATGCGAGGAGTTATGGCAGCATAGGCCCTGGTTCCTGATGGTCTGTGTGTGTGCATCCGTGTGTGTGCGCGCGCCTGCCTGTTTGTGTCGCCGCCTGAACCTATCGGCGCTCCCGTCTCTCTGCACACCGGGCCGGTTACAGCGCTCGTCTCTTAGCAAACTCACCCACGCGTGCGTGCATGCGTGCGCGCGCGCGAGCGTTTGCGCGTACGCGCCCGTTTTGATGCGGGCGCCCGAATTGCGCCGCGCGCGGCGCGCGCCGCTTGCCCGCACGCGCCGCACCCGAGGTCGCACGCGAGCGTAACCGACCGCGTGCCCGTTCCGTTCGTGACGTGACCGGGGCGGAATTCCTGCCTGCGGGCCAGCTCGGGCCGTGCCCTTCCTCGAGCCGGCACCGGCCCCCAGCCGTGCGGGCGCCCACGGTCAGTCCGCTCTTCGAAGTGCCTCGCGCGCCGCCGCCGCCGCCGCCACCGCCATGCACCCCACGCGGCGCGCTCGCACTGCCAACCTTTATCTGCCAAGGGCCGAGGTTGCCTGGAACAAGCCGTGCACCAATCCGCTTGCCAGCGTTCATTCATTCCTGCCATGATTATACGCTCTATCAAATTTGCTGAATTGTATTTTAAGTAATCTGCTGTGTATACGATGCGCTGTAATTGGTTTCCTGTTCTGAAACGGTGATGCACGGCATTTCGTTTCTATTCATATCTATTATAATTTGTTATGAATTGTCGCGAGTGAGGAAGTGCACAAATAGCAAACGCGTACACAAATCTCTTAAGTATATCAACCCTTTAACATTTCTTATGACTAATCCTCATCACTGCCAAACCAAATATAAAAATGTCACTTGCGCAAAACACATTATTTATTCCAAACTTTAAACCAAGATATTGATAAGTAAATACCTTAACTATGGCTTGTCGGTATCTTATAAACCTTTCTGCACCGTACAACAACACTGTGCACAGATTGCTTGGAAAAGTATGCGTGCTGTTGTTTATCATTCTCACTTGCTTACTCCTGGCTTACCCTCCACGCACTGCCTCTCCCATTTGGGCCCTGTCCCTTACTGTAACCAAAGCCACCACGCTCGGGATTTGCTTTGATGCTCAGCTTACAAGGAGGGTTTAACCCGTTCACCTTCAATTCCCTAAGTATGGGGATTAGGCGATATTGTAGCAAGGTAAGATTTCTCTTATTCTAGTCCGCCGCCGCGTGGCAACCCAACGTTGGGCCACCGCTGCCCATATGTATCGGACCTCCCGGGATTCCATCTCGATGGGGAACCCCTTCCCCCCACTTCACCGCCGAGCAGTTTAGTTTATTAATCGAGTCCGTTTGCGTCGTTTTTTCATCTTTAATTGGCCGAAAGATTTTCGAATCGGGGCTCAGTGGCCAGGGATGGTAAATTAAGGCACTGTCCGTGGAAGGGTTAATTGGGAGGCAAGCAGCAGGATCTGGGAGTGATGTCACACCGTTGCCTTGGCAACTGCAGCCGGCAGCGTGGCCCCGGCTCGGCGGAGGAGCGCGCTTAGTCGATCTTTCGCCCTGCGCCAATTTGACTTGCAAATGATCCCCGTCTGGCTGCCTATCTGCCCGCCCGCCCCGTCGCGAGCGTGCATTTAACGGCCCCGTGTGCCTTTGCGTGTACGCGCTCGCCGATTTTTAAAAATTTCATTACTTAGTTTGAAAAAAAAAAAATGACGTTTAAAAAAAAAAACACGGCGTACGCGTTTATTTACTCTCTTTTTTTGTGTCTTTGCGCCAGAACTCGCGATGAATAAACGCGCGCTCGGGGCACGGATGTACTCGCTCTCCGAGGCTGCGATTGATGGAACTGTTTCTCGATTGTGGCGCATACCTGCGTTATTATTTCAGTGCCTAATCGCCAGCAGACATCGACGCTGCAAACCCTCAGCGAGAAGAGAATTCTCACGATTTTATTAATTTTCTTCCGTGCAAGAGGAGCGTAAGCACAGGAAACGCTTGTTGCGGTTTGGTGTGAAATAGCAGGGAGAATGGCCCGCGGGGCGATTGAACCGATTGGGCCAGGGAGATGTGTTGAGGTTTTGGCTACAGGCGGCAGAGACAGTTCCTCCTAGCGGCTGGCTGTTGGGGTTGGAGGGGGGGCGTTGTGATCCGTCGCTCAGCATTTGGCAAGCTCACCCCTGACTCCACTGTCAAATGATTTGCAGCGCGATGACAAAGATGGGCTGACAGCCGCCGCTGCACCCAGCTTCTGATTTGAGTCTCAATGACGGGCAGAGGTGCAGGTGCACCGCGTTTATTTATTTATTTACTCGCTTCACCGTGCCCGCCTCGCTTTCTCCACGCTGTTTGTCTGTATTTGTCTGTCTGTACAGTAACATGTTTATCCATCTTCTCATTTCGTTTTGAATTTTCTTTGGTTCCATTTACTAACTCATGAAGCATCTCGTTCTCTTAGTGTTTTTTTCTCTTGCAAAATGAAAGTAATACCGAGAATTCTAGTGCCACAGTTTGTATTCGAAAACCTCCATTGCTGACAATGAACCTCCTTCCGCATCATGTACATGTGTGTACATGTACAGTTCTATTGTCGATCCGCTGTTTAAATGAGGGCCTCCCCATGCCATACGGACTTTCTAATACCAACCTCAAGTTTTTCCTTTGCGAATATTTGACTTAAACAATCTAATACAAGTTTACCTTTTGTACTTTTAAGCTGATCGTGAGATATGGCTGTGGATTAGGGAAGCCTTCATCCATCATCCAGCAGTAGATTGACCACGATTGATGATGGTGAATTTTAATTGCACACTGTTTGAAATTAGCTGCATACATTTATCAGTGTGGCTTTTTTTTTTACAATTGTGCACAACTAAACTCGTCACGTATATTTGTTTTCTGTTGTTTTATTTTTTAACTCTCCCTGCATGTTTGGCTCCGCTACGGAGGGCTGTGTGTTGCACCAAACAAGCGAAATATTATTTTTTTTTTTCCGGCGTGGAGGTGTTTGTAAAATAACGACCGCCGGCATTGGCGAGGGCACGCAGGGATTCTGCGCCCGGTGGAAATCCCGTCGGAGAGCCGCGATGCGAGTAGGAAACAAACGGGCGGATATTGGGCAGTCTCCCCCCGTCATTAGGGTTTGGGACCCGACGTTTGAATGCCACTAGCGCGGCGATACGGACCGCTATAAGAACCGAGACCCGTGGCCACGTACAGATGTGCGCGGCGAAACTCTCTGCAAATAGGCCACTTCCACGGTGCGGTGCCGCGATGGTGTATTGTGTTACAGCGCCAGATGCCAGATAATGGGGTCACTTTGCCAAACATAACAGTTTATTTTTTACATTGTAAATTAAAAAGAAAAGCTTGCACATTTTTGTTTCTGAGTCTAAAAATTTTCTGCAATGTATTTTTTAGAAAATTCACCCGCAGCTGTTGTGGTTTGTTGACTAATTTAATTAACTCGAACTGCTACTTTTTTTTATGGAACATTATCCTCACAGGTGCGTATTTGTTTTTGAGTTCTGATACGTGGTAGTTTCATGCTAGAATCCTTATAATTCACCCTCCCACCATGTGACCAGATTGTCACGTTTATAAGAATATTATTTATACCTGCCTGCCAGTCTCTTGATCACATTCTTACCAGTAGAGCTCCTGACTGGTGGCTTAAGACGTTTTATAACCGAAGTCACTATCAACATAACACGAGGTTTCACTCACAGCTTTGAGCACCGTCAGGTCGTGAGCAAGGGTATTGCATACCCCAAGACAGGTGAGGTATCAAGTACCCTTAATAAAAAAAAAGTACCCTCTTGTGACATCAACCACTCGTTACACAAGCTTATGATCCAGCACTGTGGAGGTGATCAGTTGCTCGGTTTTTAATAAAGCCGCAAGAAAACTGTGGAGCTATGCCGCTCTTATTAAAAACAGTTGTCCAGCAGAGAGGGGTAAGCAAGCTACAACATCTTAGGGCATTGGGGGCAATTTGATCAGGACCATGAACCAAGGCAGCATGTATTTGGACCGAGGGAACTCAGGTATCTGGCGAATATCCACGCGGGTATGGGGGAGATGTTGGGTTATCTGTGCAGGGGTAGTGTTTCGTCACACGTGCAAATATTTGCATCAATTGAAAGGTAACATCTTCGTATATACAGAACCGCAGACCTTGTCTTCTGGAGTTTGAAACCTGGTTACTGCGTTTCCGTCTAGTCTGTGATTCCTTGGATTGAGTCATTCTATTGTCAGTGTGGTGGAGTGTGGTTCTTTTGTCAGGGAGTGTGGGACTACGGTATTGCAAGTTGAAATTATCACCTTTTTTATTATTCTTATGTCATTTGTTGATTGGGCGTTGCCGCCCATAATGTTAACTATTATTATTGCGAGTAACGTTTAAAAAAAAATCAATTTCAGTGGTTTTCCACGAACTTCTGTCAATGGATTGCTTTTCCCCCCCCCCCCACACTAAAACAGATCGATACATATTGAGGTAAACAAAAACAAAGTGGTACGTGAAGTTTGTCATTTTGCTAGCGATGCTGCGTCGGCAGTATTTTACAGGCACGATTAACAAAAACACTCAGCTCCTCCAGTAAAAGCACTGCCAATGCAGGTTTTCATAGCACAATCTACATGCAATAAGGAAGGGCCATTGTCCAAAATATCGCTGTTTATCTTTTTGGTTTAAGGCAACGTTTTTTTGACAATTGCGAGTTTATTATTTTTCCCGTAAATGTTTCAGACTCGCACGGCCTAGATATTCACACGCGGCCTTTTCACTGGCCTGCAGTCAATACGCACTTCTAGTGAGTTCCTGGCAATTTCCACCGGGGTTCAAAAATAAAAGTCTGCTTAGTCCTGTTATGTGAACGTTACAAAGTGACATCTTTCCCAAAATGAGGCCGTTGTGTGCCACTATTAGATTTTCAGCTGAAAAAAAATCGAATATTACTCATAATGTAACAACAAAAACAAATGCTTGAGCAGAAACATCCCTTTTGGTTAATGTTAATCGGTTATTGTTGAAAATACCCCGTTTGCATACAGCAAGCTGAATCAAAATGCTTTCCCTCTTGGACAGACTGCGGCAAGGCAATAATTGGCATGATGAATATAAGACGATCTGATAGGCCGTATACATTACACACACACATGCACACACGGAGTCTATTACCGCGTACAGAAAGATTACCATTCTCGGCGCTTTGTCGCACTTGCGGACAGTATCACAAACATCCGGTCGCCCTGCATCGGAGTGATGTGGCTCACTGGAGCCTTGGCAGTGTTTTCGCAGAGAGCTTCCATCGTGCGTCAGGAGTAGGGGGCCCCTTTGGCAAGGCAGTTGCACCATCATCAGCGAGCGCTGGGGCTTGGTGGTCTTACTCGGTAGCTTCTTTTGTGGTTCTGTATTTTTTGCAAACCGAACATGCTTCGGAGAGTTGATTTTGGGTGTCGTCTGCAGCGGCGCATCCGCCTTGGGTCATTCGTGCGTGAGGTGTGGGCGGGAGAAGTGGCGTAGCTATTGAGTGGGCTGGTGGTGCAATTGCACCAGGGCACATGGGCTGGGTGTGGGGGGGGTGGTTTGGGTCCAAGTTATGAAAGGGGGGGGGGTGAGCACGAGGAATTGGATAGGCGGCCCCTTCTCATTGCATGCATTAAGACCCACGCCAATTCGGCTAGGTCACTGGGTGGGGGGTCGAGTTAGGCAGGCAGTACCAGCCAGGCATGTGTTATAAGTGTGCCGTGTGAAGCTTCCAACACTGCTAGTATTGCTAGCGCTCTCACCGGTAAACCTGCCGGAGAGGTTGGCACTTCCACGGGAATCCCGCCTCTCTACTACTGCCCCAGGGTCATTAATGGAGGCGAGAACGTTGGAACGTTGGAACCTTGACTTACATCGCTCGTGAACACTGGCACTTTGCGAGGCGTACAGGAGAGCTGGAGGAAGGGTGTGTGACAACGTACCGTGCCCAGTGCCATTGGCAGTACGAGGGCGACCATTATTACCCCTAAGCACGTGATAACACCGGCAAACCAGCTTTCTCCTCGCTCAGTAGATCGGCTCCAAATCTTTTTCCATGGAATGAACCGTTGTGGCGACATCGCTCCCCTTCAGCCCCGACGTTCGTTGGGGCGTGCGCACAGAGGGCATCTGTCGGCCAAGCGGGGCTCTGCGGAGAGTGGCCAGCCCCCAGATCACAATCCTCCCCGCAGCACCTGAGAGCGCTGGCGGCAACTCGAGTGGTCGCTTGCTGGTGCGTTGCGCTGCCATCATTTTGCGGGTAGGAAAGGAGACGTGTGTAAGGGAGGCCCCGTGCTGGTCTTCGCGTGCTCGTCAAACGCGGCCATGGGTATAAACGCGCTCTCCCGTTTCCTCTTTGCAGGAAACTAAATGTCACAATAATTGAAATTCTCTGTGATTGTTGGAGCAGCGCATTAGTGGCGCCTGCTAGAGGCTAATGTGATGAAGGCTACAACGACCGCTCAGGTCTAGAGAGTGACCTTTGAAAAACACGTCTGATGCAGTTGAAGGAACAATAGCGGAGGGAAAAAAATTCGACATGATAATGATAAAGAAAATCAATGCAACTCGTACAGAAAGAAAGAAATGTTTGCCAATAGGTGTACACGTTTGAGCTTTTTTTTCTCCTGTCGTTGAGCTAGGCATTTGTATGATTTAAAGTCATATTGACTGAAATGTGTATGTGTGCGTTATGTGACTAAAAGCCGAAGACTGCTGTACCTTTTGTCATGTGCAGTCTGGCTACGTGAAGCAATCGTAAATTAAACAGGCCTTGTTTATCCCTTCCCAGCGGAGGTTATTGCGTGGAACGATACAGTCTTTGAGTGGCACATGGGCCATGCAACGGGGTAATGACAGATGCACGTGTTGCTCATTGCGCTGGGGTGCCTTAAAGTGTTTAAATCGATGGAAAAGGCATATTTGGGTCGGGGGCTTGGGCAGGAGATAAAATAATATATTTACAAGCAGTACAAAAAAATCCTATTTGCCAGCGTGAAACTTTTTTTTTTATCATAACCTTAGTTGCACACTGTGAACCTCTAATGTGATCTCGCGTAATATGTATAAAAAAAGTAAAAAGTTTGACAGCTTTCGAAAGCGTGCCCCATGTCTGCAGGAGAGCCCTGATTAATGTTGCTCATACACACGCCCCCGTTTTAATTACAGCTGGTTTCTCAAGGCGATCCATAAAATACTTATGGCATAATCACGTGGCATCTTTTTTAAAAACGGTTTTAAGTAGGGCTCAAGGTGGGGTGTGCAGATTAAAACCAATTTATAATGCAGTCCGGTCATGACGTCGTGAAAACGCATCTTGGCGAATATGGAGCGACTGCCTCCGATTAGCCGTATGACACCAAAGTACAATAGCTGCTTGCGTTGTGAATTGAGATTCCACTTGTGTTTTTTTTAATGTAGATTTTTGTATCTCGTAATTGCATTGTTTAAATATTTTAACTAGTGGATTTTCTAACCGGAAAGATTTTTTTTGGGATCTGGTGACACACCGAATGAATGGTTGATGTCATTGTGAAATATTTCAGGTGTGTTTGTGTGCAGTCCTTCAATCGGTGGGGAGCGGTGGCCCAGCGGTTAGCGTGCTGGGCCACAAACCCGGAGACCCGAGTAATAAACCCGCTGACGACCAACACCAGTGACGATTTTCTGAACTGGTCCTGGGCCTCCCCTAGGTCGACTCAGCCTCAAATGAGTACCTAGTGCAGTGCGAAAATATTGCCACGAGGGAGACAAAGGCGGCCAAGCGTGTGCCGTGTCGACCTTCATAGGTGCTCGCTAAAGCACTTGACCCTCCAGTCTCTTAAGGCTACGCGAGGGATCTTTGTCTTGGGTCCTTCAATCAGGCCTTCTTCTCGGGGTTGTTGAGCAGGCTCTAGTTGTCACGTCAGGTGGTTGGTTCCATGTAGAGCTGTGCACCATTCAGGGCGTGTTGTTTCTTCTCACGAATTAACGATTGAACGGAGGGCGGCTAAGCCTTCCAGGTTAAGAGCCATCGATACTAATTCCCCATTTTCATGACAGTTTACATGTACCTGCCTCGAATTTACATAGAAAGATTAAAAATGCACATTGCCTCTAAAGGTGAGCAAATGTGAAGCAAGTTAACTTCTCCTGACTCTGCTTTTAGAATTGCAGTTATGCAGAAAACATATAAAAGTCGATGTAGTTAATAAAATCATAAAGGTTGGGAACTTTTTTTATAGTAAAGTTGCCAAGTAAAAAAAACACGCTTCATTAGAACACTGTACATTGATTGCACGGTGGTTTTATTGAAATTGACACAATTTGATCATTCACGGCACGAAAATGCGTGATACTTTGCAGCAAAAGCAGAAATTTTTTGGGAAAAAATGTGGCCGATAGATGGCTTCTACCATTAAAATCGTTTAAACGTTCAAGTTATTGCAAACAACTCGCTGTATACATCTCGGTAATGTCACAATAGCCATCACGGCCACGCACGCTCCTCGGATTGACCGTGGGCAGTGAGAGAGTACAGGGGCTTTTTTTGCTTGGGCTGATTGTGTGATACACGGGAGAAATCTCTTCTTCTACCGCCGCTCTCTGGCTGAGTGCCTGAGAGTTTGGGTGCGGAATCGTCCGCCAATGCCGAGAGAGAGAGAATGCGCTCTTCCTTTTATTTTCCCCCTCTCTCTTCCCCCCCCTTCCCTCTTCCGCACATGGCATAAATCTCTGCCCATTGCAGGGTAATCAATACATGCGAGTGTAAGAATAATGGAACTGCTATGTAAGTGTATAATGTACGATGTTGTAGTTACGTAAAGATGTGTGTCTTTTGAAAAGCTGACGTTTTAACATTTCCACTCGGTTTAGTGCACGTGACGATGGGGGAAGCCTACTGCAGTCTGGCCGTGATATTTGAGCCCGGTTCCTCATTTGCGCGATACTTCGATCCATCCCGATTATTGTGACCGATTCAAGGACCCCCAGAGTCGCCGTGTGCCCCCCCCCTCCCCGGGCCCATAGGAAAACCCCTTCCATGCTACACGACGAGTTAAACACTCGGAAGGGCTTATCTGTTTAAAGGCTTCAAAGGGTAGATCAAATAATCAATGTGCTGATTGTTCCTTTTAAAGACTCTGATCACTTTCCTTTGTGTGCAGTTTTGTGCCGGACGCCGACAGTACACCCGCTCCGCGCGCTCCGAGCGTTAACCCGCGCGCTGCACGCCTGTGGGACGCGCGCGCGCACCACGGAGCGCGCACCACGGAGCGCGCACCACGGAGCGCGCACACGCGCCGTGCAACGCTTCGTGGGGCGCGCGCGCACACTGTGCAACGCACGCACACCGTGCAACGCACGCGCGCTTGGAACACAGGCGCACACCGTGGAACGTGCGTGCGGACTGTGGGAGCACGCGCGCACACGCTGTCCAACACGAGACAAAGGTCCACCGTGTAGCCTTTAGCAGACTGTTGGGGCAAATGCTGTTGTCGGGCACCAATGAAGGCCGGCACAGCACACAAGTGGGTTGGTGGTTAGCACCATGCGCAGCTGCCTTTGTCTCCCATGTGCTGATGTTTCTGGACACCGGAGAAGGTACTTATTTAAGGCCGAGTCAACCTATGAGAAGCCAAGGAACAGCTGAAATGCTGCTCCCCCGGTGTTTTGTTTGCGAGCGGGACTTAAACTCTGGCCGTTTCATTCGTAACGCTGCGCGCTGACCACTTCACCACCACACATCTTGCCCTCTCAGTCTGCTGCCTGTCCAAGAGATGCGTTCATATTTTGATGTTTAATTGTACGGTGATTGTTTTATACGAGGGGGGTGGGGGGTGGGGGGAGCGGTGGCACAGTGGCAAGTGCACTGTGCAATGACCCAATTGCGATTCCCAACCACGGCGAACATCAGCGGCGAGTGATAGATAAACTGATCCGATGCCATCCATTGCTCACCAGCCTGCGCGTCACACTATGGTTCAGCAGTCTTATATAACTGAGCGTGTGGAAGGGCTTTCATCTACTAGTGAAGTTACATAGAGCTCATAATTGTTTTGTATCATAATTATTGGATCGTTGCATTGTGTGACTGATATTAATGTTATTGATTTTCCATTCTCATGTCATTGTTGTTGACGTGCCGTTCTCTCGGCAGCTCTCTGCAGCGCTTTGCGGCCCTCGGGTGAAAAGCGCTCTTTAATTGCAGTTATTATTACTATTTATACAATTATTTGCATTATTACTATATATTTCTATGAAAACATGGCAACGGCTTTGGTAGGCTTCCATTTAGCAGTGGCTAGATCATGGTTGACGGTGATAGTCATGACCGTGAGGATCGATACAAATGCCTCGTTATGCTCACAATGGCTTCATCAATTCATGAACAGAGGAGGGGGAAAACCAAATTATTTAATTTATGCAAATGTATGCACACTTTTTTCCCCGTTGTTGATGCCGCCGGTCTGAACGAACCAGCCAGAGCAAGCGAGGCAGTAGGCGCGAGGCAGTACAGAGAGGGCACAGGGGACTTGGCACAGGGTGCGCAGAGGTGGGCGCAGACCGTTCATGCGACGCAGCGACATTAGGAGAATTTGCAAAAGCGGTCGAGTCGCGAGTCGCGAAAAACCCTCGCGAGCGTGTGGCAGCGATGGTTCGTCGCAACAGTCCCTCTTGCAGTCAACCGTGGCAACTTTATGATTTACGATGAAGTAGCCTGTGTGCAGTGTGTGTGCGCGCGCGCATGCTCGTGGTGAATGTGTAAACCGTTCAGGTCAGTCCCATCTGTGGAACTGTAAATGTGAGAGACCTTTTGGGATATTTGCAGTCACAGAACTTAACCCTCCATCGTATGATATTTCCATTTAATTACTGCTCCAAATGCTCCAGCAACAAGGAGAAAGAAATATTCGTCGAATAATGGATAGACAAAAGCAAATATTAAGAAAAGAATATAAACATATTTACACAGCTACAGGACCATAATAGTAGCACTTGTTTCATTGCATGTCGAAATGTTTACAGTAGGGATGCAGGACCACAGCACTACTCTGGTCTCTGATGATGTGCCTATTATCAGTAGACCTCCCCACCGGTGAAGTATGGTCAAACGATCCCGATGACTTAGGATGTGGAGGCCTTCATCCAGCAGTGAATTTGAAAAGAGGTAGCAATTATTGAATATATTTTTAACACAGCACAATGCAACCCGCTCACATAATTACAGCAGCGTGGTCGGAATATTTTCTTGCGCTTTATTCTCCGACGGCACGTGTTAACACTAATACAGCATCGTGAATCATTGTTACACCGATCATATGTAGGCTGCGCATTCATTGCAAGTTCAGAAAATAGCGTGCGTAAGCGCAGTACAGTGGTAACACCACGCACGCGCATGTGTATACGCGTGCACACACAACATATTCACGTGTTTTGCGGCAGATGTGATGAGGGCTGTTTTTATTGATGTTCAGTGACAGTGGCTCTCGCTGGGTATTGGGTTGCGAGATGTTTACCTAGTGTGCGCGTTAACGCATTTTGGAGTGAGATTAGCTGTCCAGTGACAAGCCGGCACGCCTGAGATTGAGATAATGGGTCCTGCTGTCAGATGCTGTCAGCAAAAGTGTAAATGGACTTCAAACGCTGCGGTGGGGGCTGTGGTGAACTCCGCTGTGTCCCCCGTTACCCCGCAGTCTATGACCTGGCAGCTTTGCCAAACACTCCTATCTATATCATTGGCATTTTGGCTTATCAGCAGCGTGGATTTTCTCGGCTTGCTTTGGCAAGTAAGACATATATGCGCACAGCTTTGGTCACCGGGCGGAATGTAAGGGGGAGCTATCCGCAGAGGCGAATGGGGAGAGAGATCGGGTTGTGCCTGCCCAGATCTCGTGTGAATGTTTGCTTTGGTTCATCTAAGGCTCCAAGATCCTGCGTGAATCTTTGTGGAAAATGTGCCTCGGGCGTAGGCCATGCTCGCACCGCTATATTAAAGCGAGCGACGCCGAGTTGAGGCATAAATAATTTCGGAGATGAGGCCGCCGGTAATTTTGTTTCTATCGTTCGTTCGGACGAGCGCACGTGAATGGTCGCGGGCGCGATCTTCCATTTGCTAGGTGCGTCATTTGCACGTGCGACTGTTTACCACGTGGGTTTGAAGAAAAATGAAAACGCATCTTCCCTGACACGCCGTGGTTGACCCTGCTTTGGAGGGGGGGGGGTTTATTGAATTGGCTTGGCCACTGCCCCCGCGTTTGCGTTCGTTCACTTCGCGGCACGGCATATGCTCCTTCCACGCGAAACAAATTAAGCAAATAAAGTCAGGCACTTTAAGTCCCTTGCCTCGTGACGATGTTTATTTACCTGCCCTGCAAAACCCTCCGATGTCCCCTCTCTTCCTCGCTCCCTCAACTGTCTCTACCCGCGTGTCTTCCTGCCTGTGTCGCCTTTTACGCTCACTCTTTCGCACCGCACTCTGTCACTCTTCTGCCTGCCGAACGTCACCTCTCTCACGCTCCGTCCCGGTGACACTCTCGCACCTGTCATTGGTTGCCGCGGCAGGACATTTGAGTGCCGGACGCGCAGATAAAATGGAAGCTTTGGGCAAGAGTGAATAGAATCCGCTGCGGAAAGGGCGGTGGTGGGAAGGCGATGTCCCATTGTGTGTGGCCGTGGGGCCTGGCTCCCAAAGTTGGGAAGACCGTGCTGCAGGAAGGCGGCCGGAATGGCCTGTTTATGTTTTTTCCTCTTTCCACGAGGTTATTTTAGGGAATATTTCCGAAATGCTTGACGCAATAGCTCAGGGGAAGTGAAAAGCACAAGTAATCTTTGACAGGAATCTTTTTTTGCCTCCGCTGCTGCTGCTGCTGCCTTCTTATCTGCCTCCTGTTGTTTTTGGATTTTGTTTAATATTTTATGTTTTTACAGTCAGTGTAGAGTCGTCAGATAGGTCAACCCTTGGGTTTCCGGCGGCATCGCCTGGGTCCATCAACATGAACGACCGTGTGAATTACAACTCCGGTGTAATGTTGGAAAAATAATCACTCTCGCTTCGAGCATTTTTCGTCAATTTCTGTTGCATAACAATTAGCCAGGTATTGCTTTTTAAAAAATAATAATAATAATGATAAAAAACCCGCGCTGTACGTTTCAACGTAAAGATGAGCACGGGCGCACGAGCGTCGCGCGCGTTTTGTCCACCAGTCAGCCGTCGCGGCAGAATCCTGACCGTGTTCACCGTGAGACCCGACGGACGCTCGAGTGGTGTGACGTTACTTTTTACGTCAAGCGTTGACCTCGTGGCATCCCGGGGGAAGTTACCTGCGCGCAAGGCCGCCTTGTCACGAACGCAAGAGCTGCCGACACCGTGGCGTTTCTTGCGGTTGGTTTGTTTTACCCACGCCGTTGCCGACGCGGATTGTTGTCCGCTCGCAAGGCCGAGCTCTGAAACTCTGCCGCAATCTCTTTGGGTCACATATTTCGCCTCTCTCACATCTCTCCTCTGAATAATCTCTCCTCTCTCTCCGTCACGTGTATCTTTTAAGAACACCGTCTCGTATCTCGTTCGTGATCGTTTCTGAATACACTTACCGAGTTCGCTCTGCTCTCGCGAATGTGGCCGTGGATTCCATTGTCATTGTCCCGATATTATCATAGGCTCGGAAATTCAGGAGGGCCCTTGTGCAGGTGAAAATCCAAACAGAACTGTAACAGTTGGTGCCTTTCAGTCATTCCAGCCAAATCGACTAAAGACACTTATTAACAAGAGCTCTTGTGTACATTTCTCAGTCCTGAAGTCTTATCTCTGTAGCCTTTGTGATTTGATCCAGGCAGTGATTTTCAGTGAAATGCCCACTTTGCTTTGGAAGACCCGGTGCAGTTTTTTGTTACGTGTGAAAAGTAATGGCTGTTGTCTGTATAACCTTGATCTCGCCATGTGATTTTGTTGTAGACACTTGCTGTGAAGTATTTGTGCAACAGAAGTCACTCCAAAATGCGGTGTAATATGTAAAGAAAAACCACGGACGCCCTCGTTGTCTAGATTTGGTTTCTTGTGATCTGCCTTGGCCAGCTAAACTCAGGCAGGGTTAACGACTATGGAACGAACGTTCCTTATTGCGTGAGTGGTGGGGTTTTTTTTATATCACTGCTGGTATTTATATCAAGCAAACGCGTAAACGCATATGTGTTTACAACTTCCATTGTTGTTCGGTAAGAAAGTTAATTTTGTGAATCTCGAATTACCAGCAATTATTAGATATAATTGTCCCCTTCATTAGCGCTCTACAAAATATAATTGAAATTATTAGAAATGATGAGGACGATTAGCTTGTATGGAAAACAGTCAAGCTTAAATAAAATTAATCTTTATTCCCATCAAATGGCTAAATTTTCCTATCAAATTCAGAACTTTAATTTCTAAGAAATCCTTTAATAAGGACCCACTTCCATTACCCACATACTGTGCCTTCTCATTAACGAATCGTAAGTGTCGCTTGTAGCAGTCTGGTGAGTATTTTATGTTGAGCTACTGGTGTATTAATGTACAGATTTAGTGTTGTGCAAAATGATATTATACTTAAAAACACCCAATTTAAAGGAGGAAAGTACAATCTGCACTTCGTTATTTTTTATTTAATATTACACAAAAAAAACCCCACAAGGAAAATGACCCATCATACTAGCATGTATATTATCTCATTATAAAATGTTTTACAAATAATTTCATGTAGAACCATGCTCGCTGCAATTTAATACCGATGTACTGTGCAAGGCACAGTTTTGAAAAATAATGCTCGCAACAGTCCTGGAAGTGAGGGGGTGGGGATGGCGGTTTAAAATTAATTTTCCGACAGGTATCTTAAAATAATAGCGTATAATCAAACCCAAACTTTTATTTCAGCTGCATTTTGTTTTCTGCACTCTTGTCGGATGTCAGAAGCGAAGTGGTTTTCTTTCGAATTAGGAGACCGATTTCAACAAAACAAATGTAGTGCATGGGATACATTTGTTTGAAACTTTCGTTGATGGGTGGAGCGGTGGTGCTGTCGGGTGACACGATGGCATCGCGGCGAGTTCAGCTACTGCCTCACAGCAAGAAGCACCTGGGTTCGATCTCTGACTTGGGTGCCTTTCTGCGTTGTGTGTGCACGTTCTGCCCGTGTCCGTGTAGCTTTACCGCTGGATACTCCAGTGTCCTCTTACGGTCGAAAGATAAGCTGCCTAGGTTTTATTGTTCTGACTTAATTGTCCCCGGTGTCTTGAGATGTTGTAATTTGCTTACCCCTCCCCGCGAAGACAACTGTTAAAAAGGTCGACATAGCTCATCAGTTCCTTCCAGCTTAAAAGCTGATTGACCGACACTTGGGACATTGTGACATTGTGAGATTCTGTTCCGTGCAGCCCCCTTCCGTGAGCTAATTCCCATTTTTGTATCGGTATTTACAATTGTATTTAATAAATAGTACGAAAACACCAAGCACAATTTTTACAGTACTTTAAAAAATACGATCTTTATTTCCTACCCCCGCTTGCACAACGTAACACATGTCTCTAGGCAGGATAATTTCAAGCTGCTTTTTAATTACCAAATTATACAAATCGCTCTAGTCACACACATCCAAAAGAGAGGGGGGGGGGTTGCTGGTAAGGGGAAGGAGGGGAAGACCTTAAAAAAAACTGGAGAAAAAGCAAAGCACACAGATGGAGGTTAAAGAATAGATCCCACCAGCACCCCCCAGCAGGGCACCGCTGAGTGCAGCGTGTCTCCTATTTTGCGAGCATTGAGGCTCTGATTGGAGTTTTCCCGGCGTGGTCAGATCTAATAATAACGGGGTTAAGGTGGCGCTCTGTGAGGCGGGCCTCGCCTGCCGCCGCCGCCGCGTGCACCCCCTTCGCCCAGATTACGTGAGATTTTTGCGCCTGCTTTAGTGTAAATAATGATGGCGGCGCACACTGGCATTTGCCGGTGTCAGGATGAAGCGCCCTTGACAAACAAGATTAATGTAAC
>JAZEWT010000006.1:24535792-24546310 GCA_036362905.1 Mordacia mordax | reverse complement strand
TGCCGGCGCGATGAATCCGAACGCCACTGTCCTTCTGCCTTGGCCCCCTTTGATGGTGTTGTAGCCCAGCAAACGTACTGCCGGCGACCCAGTAAATGCACACACCCGTGTTTACGCCCCTGACGGTTTGAGTTGTCGTTAATTAAGTTTAATTCCTCGTAATTGACGCCGAATTTTTCGTGAGGTTATTTTTTTCTTCTCAAAAGTTTTCTTGGGGATTTTTCTCAGGCGCACCCTCTATCTCTTTCCCTCTGTGTTTCGCTCACGGGCTCGTTAGCAATCTCTTCAGTTTGTCACTCTCTTTCAAACCTCACCATGACCTTCCGGCCATGCGCCATCCCCTCGTATAGTGCGACGCAAATAAAACCCGCCGTGGCGCTCGCGCTGGTTTTCCCTGGGCACAAAATTGATGGGTGCGAAAAAAAACTCTCACGACAGGTCCGATGTAACACGAACAACTGACACCAACGCTCCAACGTCGGAGGCACTGATTACACCAGCTACTGGCATCACCAGCAGCCCTCTCGCAAAGCGTACAGGCATTATTCATTCACCATGGCCATTCATTCATTAGCTTAATTGCGGTGTAATTCATGTGCCTGTTGGAGTTTTTAATTCATTGAGTTGATCCTCCAGTAAATCATTCATAGTTGTATCCTTCCTTGCTTGCATTTGCCTAATGACTTTTTTTCACGTGTCACTGTATGCACTGTCATTAATTTCCCTCGGTGTATTCATTAATTGGATACGTTTTTAAAATAATGTCTTTGCATGACATGGCTCACGTTAGGCTGAACAGTGAGTGGTGTTTCTAATGGTGGAGGTCACGAGAATGTGGTTGGCAGTGTGGCATAGTCATTGCTTCTATTGGTATAACTATTGCAGCCTTACATTTAAATTAGATGGTGAACTGATGCATCGATTTTGCAAAAAAAAAACTCCACGCGTTCATAAATAATACAGTACTGCCTTAAAAGCTAAATATATAAAATATATATAATGGGCAACGTTTTGGGCAATTAATGTTTCCCGTCAATGGTGTGTCATTTGCACTTGTGGAATTTTTACTGTTTATGCTTTCGTGTCACTGCCAATGCAGCATCGCTTGAAAACGTGTTTAATTTTAATCGATTTTATAGATTAATGTCTGTCTCAGTCTCCTGCACGTAATGATAATATGTTGAATATGCAAGGTTTACGTCACCGTTGCAGTAACTGTGTAGGCATTACCGCAAGGTTTGACTGCACGCTTTTCATGGCAATTAACTGTAATGATTAAAACAGCTGATGATATACTTGATTCGTGGCACTAAATCTTGACAATCCCTGTGTTTGGGGGTGGGGTGAGAGGTGAATTGTTCAGCACCGACTTATGAAGACACCATGCAATTATGAAAGTATTATTATTCTGTGCCACCCACTCTATGCAGTACAATGAAAAAAAATGCCCTCCGACAGCATTCTTCGGAATAGGCCATTGTATTGTATCATCTGTGAACAAATTAAATGGCCCACAACATTTCACACAATCTTGCTCAAACGTAACCCTAGCTGTACCCAGTTGTTCCACAAGTGAGGATGCATTAATTCTCAGACTCACCAGACATGTGCGGCTATTCCACACTCCCATGGCAAGAGCCACTCCAGTTCTAGAAAAGAACATCCAAAGGTAACCCTTATGGCATTTTTGAGACTGTTGGCACACGTGCTCTAAGCTTACCACCTATTCACGTTGGCTTGGTGCTCATTGTGCTGGCGTGGCCAAAAACACACCCGGTCTTCTCACCGGTGCTGATGCTTACACTCTACGGCAGGTGGTCATTTATGGCAGAGTCAACCGAAAGGAAGCCCAAAAGCGGTTCAGATAACTCGCCACCAGTCAAGATTTATTTAAGTTGGGAAAATAACTGTTGAGTTATGTAAGCTCTTTATTAACAGCTGTTCAGGAGGCAGGGCTAAGTAAGTTACAACGTCTCAGGGCATAAGGGGTAATATAGTCAGGACAGTTAACCTGGGCAGTATGTATTTCGGCTGGCTGGCCAACCAGTGTTAGCTGGGATTCGAACGCGGTTCGCCGGAACTGCGCCCGATATTGGTGTCTCGAAGTGCGGTGCAGACCCCTACCCACTCACGGCGGGGACGGGAGGGCTCGTGCGAATTTCGCCAATGCCCAGTGTTTGTAGCGCGGCGGCGGTTCGGATGGATATCGCGGCTCGCGAGTCGGCGCTCTGGAGTGCGCATCGCTCGTGTGCGCACAGAGGCTGCTCGTGAAGCCGCAGCGATCGGACGCAGCGATCGGACGCAGCGAGCGCCCGCGCGCGGAGCGAGCTTAACTAAGCGGCGGGGACCGATTCGGAGCGGCCCAATTCGGGCAACGCGAGGCCGCCACAAACGCTCGCGACCCGCAGTTCTCGGAATTATCTCCGTGTGAGAAGAAAGTGGTCAGATGCAACGATTACCCCCTCTATTTGTCAGCGATTCGGTTATGTGTTGTTATAATTATTGTTAATGCTCGGCCCTGCTTATATAATTTCTTTTTTTTTTAAATATAGATTTTCCATTATTGGCTTGTCAGTTTAAAATGTAATATTCCCTGCTTCCAAGCTGCTGCCCGCTAGTCACTTAGTTGATCTTAGCAATTAGCAATTCCCGTTAGGGTCATGGGACGCGACGCGGAGAGGTCTTACTTCACCAGTTTCCCCATGAGCCTCGCCGTTTCTATACATTAGCGCGTCATTATTGGACGTCGTCGGCTACGATCTTCCCACCGCTGGACGAAGGCTTCCCGAAGCATTTACCATCTTGGTTCCTGCGCACAGGCCGAGTCGATTGCTTGCACCGGCGGTGCAGCGGACATCGACTTAGGCGCGTGGTCTTCCTTTCGCTGCTGCTGTGTCGTTGGTCTACACCACCGGCCCAGAGTTCCTCTGGGGAGGTGTCCTGCTCAAGGTCATACGATTGCCGTAGCGGCAGCACAACGTCTCTACCTTGCCTGCGCTCCCTTACGTCATTTTCCGCCGCGGAATAATTCCAAGCGTGCGCGCGTCTTGACTTTTCTGCGTACTTTTCAGATTTCGTTGCATCGTTGTCACACCCGATGTTTGTTAGTCTGTGTGTAAAACGATGTAATAGCTACTGATTAAAACGTTTTTTTTGTTGGTAAAATCGGAGCAATTGGAAAATAAACACTGAGGGGATTTTTGAAAGTCGACCGGGATGAAAATGATTAAATAAAGCGGCAGATGAGAGTGGGTCGCTTTTGGAAAGCTCAACTCACAATGGAGAAATCGTTTGCATGCATTTTGCATTAATTGTGAATCATTCATTCAAGCACGCATGATTTCAGTTTGTGTGTATCATGAGCAAGATAATCTACTTTTAATAATCTAAATCGATGTGCCGTTGTATGCCTACAAACTAGCATACCAACAGATTGTCGGCTTACAAGATAAACCGATGAATGGCTTGAAATATATATCATTTGTCTTTTAATTGTAATCGATATTCGGGCTGTTGTAAAGCTTATTTTTATCATAAATAAATGCGTATCGGTATAACCAAGGCTAAAGCTCTGGTGAGATGTGTGCGGTATCATATTGTAGGCTCATTAACGGACTGGCTAGAGCAGCTTGGTTTTTTTTTTGAAAACACTTTGATTGTGCACACAATATTGTTTCATCTCTGTATCTTATGTTTAAAGATGATTAAACTGTCAGTTATGTTTAATTAATTTTAACTAGCAGTAACAAATGATTTGTAATAAGCGTACACAACCGCTGATGTACGTGTTAATGAATTTATACAATGTTATGAAGATAAATTTATGCTTAAGAAATCATTAATTAAAGCATACTTAAACAGATTACACCTGATACATTTCTCTGGGAAATAAAGTACATAATTTACATTCACAAAAACACACAACCGAATGCCGCGTAAGGTAATGAAATGATGTAACTAACTCTGCTTACGCTCTAACCAAAATAGTTGCCGACCAGAATGATTTTAGTGCATATATCTTATGCCCCCCAAAGCCACATTAGAATATTTCTATTGTAGTATCATCTCATTGTCAGAAACAGAGTCGCGGTGAGCCGGAGCCTATCCCGGCAGACACAGGGTGCAAGGCAGGGATATACCCACGATGGGACACCAGTCCATCACCGGGCACTTGCGGGCGATTCAGTCAGTAAGCCAATTAACCAATGCAGCAGCATGTTTTTTGGACTGTGGGAGGAAACCGGAGTGCCCGGTGAAAACCCACGCGGACACGGAAAGAACATGCAAACTCCACACAGAAAGGCACCCGAGCCGAGATTCGAACCCGGGGACCTTCATGCTGTGAGATGACAGCGCTGCCCATTGGGCCACCGTGCCGCCCTATATTTCTACTGTAGTATGTAATACAACTCCTTCCTCTTGAGCCTCGCGATTCTGGACAAAATGTAGATGCAGTCATGACTCCTGTGCCGCTGCTCGGTGCTGATTGTTACGCCGTAAGATCGAAACTTGATTCGAGTGCTCCGTGTAGCATTGCGGCGAATCCTCGCGCCGCTGAGAGTCGCGATGGACCCATCGCGTACCGCAGATGAGAGCGCATACCATGCTTGCACCACGAGCTTAATAATCAGTATTAATGGATATGACCGTCATTCTACCTGTGCCTTATTTGTGAAATAATTAATTAGCAGTCCATTGTCAATCCACTGCTAGCTTAATGCCTTCTCACGCTGTATTGGTTTTACCATACTTAGCTACGCTGATCGGTGTGGGTTGGTGAAGGTGTGCGGTGAGTGGTGGTGGTGAGGGTGTAGAACCGGTTCTGTTATGATTTTCCACTGTTAGCCATGGCTTGGCATCCATTGCATATAATATCATTTCAGTATAATTTATTGTAGTTGTGGTACCGGCGTCTGAAGTCGGAATGAAATTTTTAGTAGCGGACACTCCGTAGCAGTCAATAGTAATAACAAAGCAATCAAAATCGCTTCCTTCAAACAGAATCCCATTATCATATGGGGGCTCTGATTAACACTCCAGGTGAATGCACGCTGATGTCACGTGGGGCACGGAAACCTGCGGGCACCGAGGTCTCTGTTCCTCCCCGGTGCCTGCGTGCGACGGGGCTTGACGCCGCGTCGTAACACCGCGTGCCCGTGGGCAACACCTGACGGGGAGTGACGGGGCGAGAAGATTCTGGCGGCTCAGCCCTCTTCCTCGCGTGCCACAATGGTGCCGTGAGACGTAGACGCTTTTGGAATCTGCTCGTCGAAACTCCCTGGCATTGTGTGGTAGAGAATATTTTTATATCCCCGAAAGCCTAATTACGTTTCCAGAGTTGTACTGCTATGTTATTATACCGGAGGGCCCGATTTATTATATTTGGCCAACAACGTTGAAATATATAATGTTTACAAATATATATCTGGTGGAGGAAACTGCAGTATCCAGATAAAACCTGGGAACATGGGGCATTAATAAGTGGCAGGCTATATAGGGAGTACAGAAACCCAGTTGCTGTACTGCCATCCTCTGGTTACCTGGCAGCGCAATGTTTTTTTGGGATTTTTCACAAAGCTGCTTGACCCGTGTGGCCGCAGAGCGTTGAGTCATAGGTGTGAACCAGTGCAGCTTTCGCTTTAACCGAAGTATCAGCACATGTGTGATTTTCTCAGTGTCTGTTATTACAGGAACATTGTTTTCTTGACCTGGTTCATCTGTATATTTATAGAATACCTTTTATATATATATATATATACACACACACACCACTTATAGTTTGTATGTACACACACACACACACACATCTAGAAGCTAATATGTCATGGCAGGTGTAATGTATTGCCTGCTTTGATATACGGAGCAGAAACAAAGCCATTAAGAAAGAAAATGGAACAATAGCTCAGAAGTCCTCCAAGAAGCGTGGAGAGATGCTCGCTCAGAATTACAGCGAGGACATAGAGGCGCTTGTGACTAAATATTCATATGCAGCAGGTGGGATACATTACGTGGACCAGTGTTAAAAAAAAGTTCGTTTGCGTCAACGAGGCTTGTATCTAGACAGACGGAGCGATGCAATGATCTCGCGTGCAGGCGCCAGATGATTTGTTACAAGGCAAGATCGTGAAACGATGATAGCTTTTGATGTGTCTCTAGTCCAGCAGCAGATTGATCAAGGTTGATGACGTTAAACGTGATTTATTCCCGCATTGTACGCAGCGTTTTTAGTCCTCGTTTCTCCCGCGGTTGTTTTTCCCGATAGCATCCTGGCCAAATTAATCACCTGTTATATAAAAAGTCATTTTCCCCCGAAGCAAACAGGTCCTCCTTAGTGCCGTTTACACGATGGTGATAGATTTAGCGACATTTCGTGAAAACATAGCAAAATCGCGCATCGCAAACATGGCAGGGCCGCCGAGGATGAAGCATGCTTTGTCAACCCGCTATCACAAAATATCACACGTCTTTTTTTCTTTCCTAATATTCATGTCAGGTGTATATATTTAGAGAGAGGATGCATGCGTGCAATCTAGTCTGTGTTTACGGTGCGTGCGTATGCTCTTGTTGAATTTTTTTCAGCGCCGCCCGAACGGGACTCTAACTCGCAACTTGTAACATCAACTCGGACACATTCGTCAATAAGACTGCTCTATAAGGAGAATCACTTGAGCTGACGTTTCATGCAATGGCCCTTCTCCAGTGCAGATATTGACAAATGTCGTTTGTATCGTTTGCGCACGTGTACCGCTGCCAGTGCGGTCGCACTCTGTTGTAAAATTCCGCGACCTTTAGTTCGGTATATTTGCCCATTTTTTAAAAATTATTTCCTTTTTGCCGTGCATAGTGCAATGCCTCCTCACCTCCGGCTTCATCTCACTCTGCCACAGTGGCTAAACCTGTTGTAGAGCTAGGCAAGCCCTAACCAGCTTAAACTTACCAGCACCTTAAAAGCGTAACGCAAGCATGCCTTGCACTCTCGTCGTGCAGCTGACAGAACTATGATCCTTATTTAATTAAAACATTGAACAATAACCGAGCATGAGCAGACCTGTCAATTGTTAACACTTGTCTGCACAAACAGACTGTTTCTGACAACTAGGTGTTATGCAGGCTTCTTGAAATATAATTCTCTATGAGCTAACATGACGCGCAATAATTTCCCATTAACATAATTGTTACTGGTAGAGAAGGGAAAAAAAACCCCAGAAAGCTGATCGCTTCTCAGAGCCTTGGAAATCACAGCGTGCCATTTACTTTTGCGTGCCTTTGTCATTAATATCATTGTCTTATTCCTCGTCGCGGTGACATGTTAAACAAAAAGACTCGCGGTTAATGCGCGCGTTATATGGCAACTGTTTATTTGACACAACGATGGCCTCGTGCCCTTCCCCGCCACTTGCAGTCTTGTGAATTGTCCTTCAGAATTGTGATTCGATTCAACACGTGTACGATTTTTTGTTCGTATGCGTATGATTGTATCGAATGTACAATCTGTAGGCTGCACGGCCTATCGGCATAAATTGCATACACACCATGTACGAATACAAAAAGCGCCGTGCTCAGTTTTTGCGGCGCACATTTATAATCCAGGTGTAAGCGAGCGTAATGATAATTGCATTCATTCAAGCGCTTTTCACCCGAGGGTCACAGAGCGCTGCACTAGCATGGAACATGAGCAACAATGACATTTTTTGGGTTTTACAAAATACACACATCGTTGCAGAACAAGTAAAATGTAATCAGACTTTCAACCGTAATTTTAAAATGCTAAATGATCAGTGTTTATAATAGATTTTAGTCGATGCATCCTTACGTGCCTGCTGCTTACATTGCGTACGGTAATTGGTGAGCAGAGTCGGTGTGTTAGGGGTAAGGTTCGGTGCGCCAGCCAACCGATGCGACCTTTTGGCAGGCATACCACCACTCCTGGTAGATTAACAAGAACTGCACTATTTGGTCTCGACTCATGGCACATTGCGTTAACTTTGAGTCACCGCTCGGGTGGCATCTGAGAGCTGCCTTTGCCAAGTACGAGAAGGAGGGAGGAGGGAGGAGGTCAACGTGGTGTGGGGGCTTTGGCAAGCGCGCCTGGACTGTGACCGGTCGTAACCAGGCATCGGCAGGGTTGCACACGGCCAAGACCTCTGAGAGGCCACCTTGGCAGATGTCAGGTGACTCTCAGAAAAGAGCCCAGGCAACATCCTGGCTGTTTCATCTTTGCCCGCACTTCGCAGAAGCGCCGTGGGCCGTGCCGCATGCCCATGTTGCGGTTTGGCGAGAAGCCCCCGCCCTGAACTCCGGCAAGGCCGGGTATTATCCAACGCCGGCGCTTGTAAGCGCTCCGTTTTTTTGATAACGGTGCCGCGTCTCACCCGAGAATTGACTTAATGCGAGGCAGGGGCAATGTATCTGCTCTCTTGTCAGATCTTCAAGATGTTCACTATATCAGCCCCCTTCTGAAGCCGGTAATTTCCTTTTGCCCATTGGCCGCCGCGTGCCACGCTCGCTCGGGGGAAGGGGGAGGGCGAGGCGAGCACGGGCCCACGGTCTTTGGTTTCCCGGCGCGGCGCGTGGAAGCGATCGCCACCGGCGAGGCCGCTCTTTCCCGCACGCCCTTCCGCTAATGAAAATCCCTCCAGGAGGGTGGCGCCCCCCCCCCCGTCGTCCCTTGCGCCGGAGCGGCCGCGCGCGACGGGGCCGACCGATGGGGCCCTCCGCGGCAGGCGGGTTGCGGCGGCGGCGCCAACCGCGCGGGTCTCCGTGGCGGGGGAGGGTTGGCCCATCCGCGCTACCTGTGCGGCTGCAACAATGACTAAATGTTGTACAAGCAGGGCGTGTTGCGGCACAGCGGAGCGGGCGGGGGGTCGTCCGCGTGGAAATGAGACCCGGGTTTCTGAGAAAATATCATCAAAACGCACATGCAGGTGGAGACACTGTATTGTGATGTACCGGTGCGGTATCTGGGTGGGCCGCCGCACACGCGGCGCGGCCCCTGTTTTGCGGGCGTGTGAATACAGTAATAATGAAATGCGAGAGCCTGCGTCGTAAATATGAGCATTTGGAACAGTCGCTGTGTGTCGTCACACGCGCAAAGACAAAGATCCACCGTAGAGCTCCTGACAGGCTGGTAAGGTCAAGTGCTGTTTGCAATCACCTAAGAAGGCCGACACGGCACACGAGAGGGTGGCTCCCCAACCGGTGGGAAAAAAACATTATTGTTGATTTGCCGTTCATATGTCGTTGTTGTTGCTGACATGCCGTTCTCTCGACAGTCCTGTGCAGCGCTTTGTGACCCTCGGTTGAAAAGCGCTCTGGAAGTGCAAATATTACTAATTGCTTCTCGAGTGGTGATGTTTACACACCGGGTGCCCGTTTGAGGCTGAGTGGACCGAGGGGAAGCCGAGGATCGGTTCAGAGAATCTCGACCGGTGTTGTTGGCCTTGAGCGCGGATCGAACTCGAGTCGCCGGGTTCATAGCGCGGCGCGCCAACCGCCATGCCGCCGTCGCGCACGCCACCGACGTGGCCACGGAACGCGGGGCGCAAAATCGGTACCGTCTTGTTCACAGACAGGAGCGTGGCGCGGTTGATAATTATAATTAAATGGAAAATAAATAAATGCTCGCGTGTCAATCGGCTTGATTGCACGGCGGCGGCGAGAGCGTCCGACGGTCCCCTTTTTTTTTCTTTAAAACAACAAAAAACCCACAGAGACACAACCCCCAACAAGGGGCCGCTGCGTTCAGCGGAAAGAAGGAATACAGTACGTGAGCGCGGAGCGCGCGGAAAATACAGCTTGCATTAGCGAGCGCGCCCGTTAGGGTCGTGTACGCGTGCGCGAGCGCCCGTTAGGGTCGTGTACGCGCGCTCGCCCGTTAGAGCCGTGTACGCACAAGCGAGCGCCGTTAAGGTCGTGTACGCGTGTGCCCGTTGGGGCCGTGTTCGCGCGCGCCCATTGGGGCCGTGTATGCGTGTGAGCGCCCGTTAGGACTGTGTACGCGCAAGCGTGCGCCCGTTAGGGCCGTGTTCGCGCAAGTGAGCGCCCATTAGGGCCGTGTATGCGGAAAGTGAGCGCCCGTTAGGGCCGTGTACGCGTGCGCAAGCGCCCGTTAGGGCCGTGTACGCGCAAGTGAGCGCCCGTTAGGGCCGTGTATGCGGCAAGTGAGCGCCCGTTAGGGCCGTGTACGCGCAAGCGAGCGCCCGTTGGGGCCGTGTACGCGCAAGCGTGTGCCCGTTAGGGCCGTGTACGCGCAAGCGCCCGTTAGGGCCGTGTATGCGGCAAGCGAGCGCCCGTTAGGGCCGTGTACGCGTGCGCAAGCGCCCGTTAGGGCCGCGTACGTGCAAGCGAGCGCCTGTTAGGGCCGTGTACGCGCAAGCGAGCGCCCGCCAGGGCCGTGTACGCGCGCGGTACGCGCACCACAATCGAGCACAAACCGGCGTGCACAAAGCTCAGCAGACCGTAACCGACCCCTACACCCACTGGCTCCCCCCAACTGCTCCCCCTCCCACCACCACCACT
>JAZEWT010000006.1:24520406-24535734 GCA_036362905.1 Mordacia mordax | reverse complement strand
TTGTGGGCGTTATGCGGGAAAGAGGAAACAATTATAAACTTATAATTTATATTTTTTATTCATTATCTTGAAGCTACCTGTTTGGTGAAATTTTCAAAAATGTCATTTAGACCGAGTCGGGCGTTATTTATTCATTTGTTTCGTCGAAGCTGTGATTATTCTGAAAGAAAGATGTCCTCGGACTAACAACATGCACCCTCAGCAAATATGGATTGGAAAAATGGCCCTCTCCTTGCCATTGTTAGATCGTTAAATGGCTCACCATTGCGAGCATAGGACGTAATGGCAAGTGTAACTCCAAAGTACAGCCAACAATCTTTGACAATACCTGCATAAATTCTAGAGGATTGCAGCATTGTCTCTTCATAAACTGCGTCACGCTCGCAGACGCTGCCACCGCCACGGAGGGACAATCTTAGTGTCGCGACCCTCGCTTACACCGCACCTCCTCTGCTCTCTCGCCGCTCTGCCAGGTGTGCACGGAGGGGCGTCTCATCCTGGAGTTTGCGTTCGACGACATGATGAGGATCCGATCGTGGCACTTCACCATTCGCCAGCACCGGGAGCTCATCCCGCGCAGCCTGCTCGCCGTGCACGTGAGTCGCGGTGCCCCCCTGCGCGGACGCGACGATGAACCCGCGCCGGACGCCGCGCGCCGCCCCGGCACGGTGGCGCAACGCCCGCTGCTCCGCGCGGCACTAGGGCCTCGAGCGGAGGAGCCCGCCGGTTCCGTGCGTCGGTCACCGTGCGCAAGGGCGCTTGCCCGTCCCAGTACGAGCGCCGTCACCCGTGAAGCCCGCCGCGGGCCAAGCCCCTCGCCCGCCGCCGTGCCAGCGCTTGCGTCGTGCCCGAACACGCCACGGCTGAACCCCAGTTTCGTCGCTCCGCGCACGTGCCTCGGCAAGCCGCGCGCGCATTTGTGCACCGCGACCGACCGCTTGCTAGCGGCAGGCCTCACCGTCCTCAAGTGGAGGAGCTCCAGGGCAGGTTTTTGTTTTGGGTGTAAATACGCCCCACCTCACATTGTTCCCGAGTAAATCCTCCCCGAGTGCGGCGCAGAGCGCATTTCTCTTGGCTGCATCCGTAACGCTAGTCTTAAAAAGACCAGTCCGGGGAATCGGCAGAGGTCAATTGCATCCAAGAGCAGGCCGATTTATCTTTCACACACGTTTAAGCCGATCGTGTCTTGCCTAAACCGAGCGTCGTGAATAGGAGCGTTTTTTTTTATTGTCTCCTGCGGAGAGGGGCACAGCTGAGAACTCCTTTTGCTCTTTATCCCTTCTCCAAATGGAGAGGAGGTCGGGGCTACCCCGGAAACGGCGGCTGCCTGTTTTGTGGAGGACGCACTCCATCGAAGCCCCATCAATGTCGAGACGCATTGATCACAACGGCTGCTGCCCCCGTTCATGTTGACAACAGCACCCCGCCGAGTAATTCGGACATGACAGACACTAAACGGGCGGTGAGACACCGTGAGATCTTAACTCGGCTCGCTCGCGATTGGCACCAGCAGCTGCCCGCTCGACAAACGCGGCTGAGCGAAATTATGTGCGTACTCAAAATATTGCTTTTCCGTGAAAATTGTGCCAAGTTCTGGCAATTTCGTTTTTATTCAATATATATAAATATTGCAAAATTCATTTGAGTAGGCTGCAGATTTGGAGTAAAAAGTTGACCAACGGGTTTATCTGCAAATGTTTTTCTTTTTTAAAATCCAAAATGTAGCCTCGTGACTTGTTTGGCATTTTTAAAAACTAAAAATTTTCCTTTTCAGAAAATTAAATCAAGCCACCAATATAATGCAGCGGGTAAACGCTGGCTTGCGTAATGAGATTGGACGAGAAATGTTTAGATACTTTATGTGCAAAAATGTTCCAGACACGTACACAGTCTATTTTTAGCGGCGAGAGGGGCTGGCCTGCGGTGCAGTGTGTGGTTCGACTTTCTTGCGGTGGGATGGTAATTATTTTTCCCCACGATGATGCCAGCCACACGGTCCTGTGGAGGATGGAGGATCTGAGAGAGGCCAGCCGTGGAGGGAATATAAAATCCGGGTCTGTGTAAGCACAGTTAGCTACGCCTGGCCGCCTTTCATACCATGGACAGCCATAAAAGCAGCTGAGATGTAAAATTATCGCCCGTGCGTCTGATTATATTGTGTGCCAAAGGTGCGTAACGATGTACACCACTCGGCTAAGGAAGACTTGGGTTAATAACAGGCTGTTTTCGTGTGATCCGACACCGACGCTTCCATCAAACGCGTTTAGATTTTTTTTGTTATTCGCCAGCATTATATACTTTTTCGTTGGGGCCCCTCTCAAATGCTGGCCTTAACATTTTACTGTAAACAGCAGCGAGAGCGCTGCGTGCGGAGGTTTGGCGTTCGTCAGAATTTGACAGATTTTCTTTGCAGCGGTGCATTGGTTAGCAATCAGTTAAAAAAAAATAACATTAATTTATAGCCCTTTGTCAATTTCCGCCACGTCAAGTCTCCGGAGGTTGTTTCACGATACTTCACGGTACTGGACATGACGGGTGGGGGTGACAGGGTAGGAAGCAGGACCAGGACACCCGCTCCACTCTCGCTCGTCACCGATGTTAGCCGTGGTCCCGAATTGAACCCAGGTAAGCAGTCTCGTTGCACAGTGCACCAACCACTGCACCACAGCTCTTCCCAGCTGCGTATGTGCCGAGTTAATAATATGGACCAAAATAAAAGTTGAAAACAATGCTGCGTATTTTTTTTATCAAAAGGACACTTTGATTGTTTTTTTTTACCGTTTTGTCAATTTAATTTTAATTATTAATCGTGCATTGAATGTTTTTAACCAGTGGTCACCGTGCATATTTTGTTATGATAAAACGGGTTGCTTTCAAGTACAATAATAATAAAGGCAATAATAGCAACTAATACATTTTTGTTATCAGTGTTATTAGGGATGATCACGTGTAAATATCAAATGTCACTTGATTATGTAGAATGCAGTTCATTATAACACTGTTACTCCACTGCTGGATGAATGCTTCCCAGTACTATGCTAATAATGCTATTTTAACCATACTTCACCACACTGGTCAGTACAAATTGGTAAAGGAACAGTCACTGGTTCATCTATTCCTCGCCACCGCTCAAAGCCAAGGCTGAGAATTAAAACCACCACTCTTAGGCTTGTCTTTCAGTACACGGTGAACCGCTGCACCACCGTTCCACCTCGAATTCCTTTTAATATTATTAAGAGGAAAGTCCTCTGAGCTGGTGTCACCCATTGCATTCTAATGAACAAAGTCAATTCTGGAATGTTTTTTTGAAGGTGATGTCTATTGCACCTTTGGTATTAATGTGATGTACTTCTGATTCTATATGTAAACAACATCCCACGTTTTGAAAGTTCGTGCGGTTTATTAGAAAACTTTTCTAACTTGTTCAATAGGTGTCGTTGTTAAAGCTATCGCCTGATTCACGTTTAATTTATAAACAAAACCTCGATGCCCCAGCGGATTCCCTCAATTTTTAGCGACTGATGCGCACGCGAAAATCGGCCACCGGAAGGCAACGGAAAATTCCATCGCCTGGACGGAGTACGGATTTTTATATGTTGCATTCAAGCGTGTTGAGCAGAGGCCCAAACGAATTCCAAAGTCCAAATTCGAAAGTGCGCGGGAAAGAAGCGGCGTGAGAAGCGTTGTCACTTGAGTTATTGCGCGTGCACACGTTACAGATGAGACCAAACAGTCCGGCGGACTGAATGCTCAACTTGGACGGAGGAATCGATGACTGATGTTCATTGGAACTGTGACCGTAGTAGCAGCTATAGCAGAGTGATTAGAAGAAGGCGAGAGTGTGGCCGATAGAGACACGCCAGGAGCCGTTAGTGACAACTGGCGCGATGTGAACTGCTGCTGAAATGCTGTGCGCGAGTTGCACGTTCGCCCAAAATTCTCGCCAAATTGGCAGTGGGGTGAAGCGCGTTCGTTACGTGCGTACGCCCGGGGATGTCGCGAGGTAGGAACGTTTCTGCGAGCCTGCCATCCGTTGCCAGCGCTACGTGGCGGCAGTTTTGAAATGTTCCGAAAGCGAGCCATGGCACCCTTTTGCCGTTGGGTCTCCACGTGTGACGAGCAGATACAATCCTTTGTCCATGGCCACGTGCATTCCTGATCACTGAGGCGAACTGGAATCTGCCTGCGGCTGCATCTTTGTTTTGCCTCCACAGGGAAAGAATTTGAGGATGTGGTGTAGGATTTCAGCAATCATCCCCTCCCTTACTGCCCCTTGCAGGCCCACCTTCCTGTTCCCAGTTAGGCTGAGCCCACTAGACGTTAAACATATATATATAGTACCAATCACATTAGTTGTGGCCTGCAAAGAAGTCCCTTCACTTAGTTTATTCTTTGTGAAGATTGGGATGTAAATAAAATAAACCTTCATTTAAAGCGTCAAATTTTGGCTTGTGGCAGCGTTTGCTGGCAATATGCACCGAAACAAAATTTGGCTTTTATCTGTAAATATAATTTTTGTTTAATGCTAATTAGAAACAATCTCACTCTGATGAACGCCTTCGTGAATGGGGATGTGGGGATGCTTCACACTTTTGAGGACATCGAGCCCTTGGAACGGTGCTCGCTCGAGGCAAAGGTGGACCCTGCGTGCGCAGGCAGGGCTGCAAATTCACGACTTCGCGTGTACGATGACCCGAGTCGGTTTTGAGATTTTGTTTGAGGGGTGCCGTGGAGAGAGTCAAAGCCGGGTTTTAAACAGGCGCAACATGGAATCAGAGGTGAGCGCATCTCCTCTGAGCCTTGCTGGACACCTCTCAGTCCCTTGTAAGGATACTTAACCACAGACGTTCGGATGGCACAGACGTTAGTGCAAGATTGGGGATTAACTCACTAAAACGTAGGTAAAAATTTGAGTCGGGTGTATTTTTTTTTTACGACCGAGTTGGATTAGGTGTAATTCTGCAAAGCTGTGGGATTAATTTGGATTAGCACTGACATACATTTCTGCTTTCTTTTTTTTCTATTTTCTCTCTCTCTCTGGCTCTGTCTTATATCAATGAAGGCGCAAGACCCGAGCATGCTGGAACAGCTGTCGAAGAACATCACTCGCAACGGCTTGACCAACATCACCCTCAACTACCTCAGAGTGAGTAGCAGCCGCTCGGCGAGTCCGCATGTAAATCTTCACGTGTCATCATCGACTGATGCGGATTTCGGGGACCACAGTCGGAGGCATCCCTTCTCCGAGATGCAACGTGTGAAACAATATCACGGGCGGTCCCAAGCAGCGGTTTCCTCCTGCTCGCACGAGAGCGGGGGTGACCGCGTGTCTCCCGTTACGAGCTAAGAGCCAGCGGTCGCATTTCTTCGGTGCCGGCGGTCGCGGTCTTGCTGGTGATTTTTTTTTGCTCGCAGGGCAAACCGCGCCGCGCGCGCGCGTGCACATGCGCCCGCGGTGTTGTCACCGAAACGCCGGGGCTAATTTGGGGTTGGGTAGCCCCCGCGCCTCCGCGGTCACCGAACGGCGTTATTTGCACGATGACCGAGCGTAGGTCGTTTACAGCTCGTGGTGTTAGTTGCGTTGATTTGTTTTTTCATTGCGACATTTTACTAACGTTTTATAGAACAATAGTAAAAAAAACAAAAATCACAAGCCTATTGTGGTTGCGCGCATGCCGGTGTACAGCACAGTACGAGCGCTAGCATCTGACATTTACGCACAGCGTGAAGACAGTCCCAGCAACAGATCGGTGTTGCCCCGCGTTCTCTTCACTTGTTAAGCGTCGGAAGTGCGATGTTTTTTTTCTCTTTTTTTTTTCTGTTTTTACCAATGTTTCATTACATTTTACAATGCTCATGAACAAAAACACCCTTGGTGTGCAGAGCATGGTATAGCCGGTCATTTTATTTCAAGGACTCACGTGGTGTTTTTCGTATTGCAAGCTGATACGTTTAAGTACTGAGTTGAAAATGTATTTCAAGCCACATGCAATAGCTTCACTCGAGACCCTCTTAGTGGGTCAGTTGCACTCGCTGTGTATAGGTTGTCATGCGCTGCATCTTTACACGTTTACAAAATTTGGTGGCTGAACATTTGTATTAGTTATGGTTTAACCATTCTCCCCCACATCCCTTGTGATTTATTGAATTGTCCCATTCAAGGGTAGAATTTGGATCACGAGTAGAGTATAATTTTTACACTTTAAAGAGAATGGTACGGCCTCTAGTGGCTGCACGGATTATGTGAACCAATAACATGTGACATTCGAATTGACTCACATTTATTTTAACACAACTAATTCCATGCCCTTTGTCGTGAGCCAACAGAACATGAATATTGGATTTACCAAACGTCCATGAACTACGCAACACTTATCTCAATAGGCCCCTTTCCCGGTTAAACGTAGAGGCATTAATGCATTTGTCCATTTAGTGCATGTGCCGGGTAATTGGTAGGCTTGAGAAACTGGGCTGAGGGTGGCTGTTGAGGACACAGGGTGAGAAGCACATACATAGAATCATGTTAGCCATATTTGATGGTGAAAAATGCAACCATATAGTTTTTCAGGGGAGGAAAAAAAACCCACAGCAAATGAAGGGTTCAAATAAAAACCATCTGCGAAAAAGAAATGGCCTCTTGAAATGTTTTTAGCCGACAAACATTTGGAAATGCCGTGCATCGATTTTGAAAAGCAAGCGTATTGAAGGGGTATTTATTCGGTAGGGTGTGGGTGGATTCAAATGTACGTATTGGATTTTTGAGTTTAACAAAAAAAACCCCCTCCATATTTAAAAAAAAATGTAGCTCTATGGCGCTGGCCGTTTTGTCAGTATCTACATTCCGTCATACGGCACAAGTATGGAAAGAAATCACGCGCTTTGTGAACTTTGCTCTTTTATTACCGTCTCATGTCCGGTGCACATCGGCGCCGCAACCTCCTTCTGGGCCACCACGCACGTCGCCCTTTTTTTAGCGCCGCGATAGTGGCCGGGTCTCTCTCTGCATTCACCTGATTAGGCAAAGACAGCGGGGGGAGGGGGGTGGGGGGGGGAGGTTAAAACATCGCTGGCCACGAGCCCGCGCCCGCACGCGCATTTCCGTCGATCGTCTGAATCGGTCCTGACAGCGGAGCGTGCGTCGCGGTGTGGACCCGGCGCGCGCTTGCGCCGCGGTCCGTCCGTCTGCCGCGGCCGCCACCACCAGGCCCCGAGCGGAGGGTTGCAGACGCAAATATTAATTACGCGATTGAAATTGTTCGCGCGGGCGGCGTGCGCGCGCGGGCGAGCACGCGCCTTTCGTGTCCTACGTTGAACCGGCGGATCCGATTTCAAATTGTAGTCGTGGCCTTGTGTGTCACGGCTAGCCTGCCGAACGAGCTTCTGCGCTTACACGCTGGCGGGCGTGCCGCAGACGTGTGGAAGCACCCTGCGAAAATATTTCGTCAGTTTCTGTAAAGCCATAATAATATGTGCATTTTTTTTTAGTAATTTAGAGACAAGCGTACGCTCTCCAGAGTTTTTTTTGAAACATGTGTCAAGAATAAAAAGCTGCTTAACACTAAAACAACATCGTGAGTGATCTGCAAGCTCATAAAAATATATATTTTGTGATACTTTATGCATGTGGAACCAATAATTCATTTAACTAGCTCCTGTGATGTATTAGTTTTGTCATGCTTAGTGCTGTGCCTGTAATTTTTTTTCCTTGCCACATGCCAGCCTAAAAAAATATAGCATTCTCTTCTTCGTTTGAGCACGCCAGCCCTGTCCTCATAAATATTTGTAAAATTCACCAATTTTTGTCTTAGCAACCTTTGCTCAAATTCCAACCGTCATCATCAATCTCTCCTTGACGGCCGATGGCACCGCGACGACTGTTTCTTGTTTAGCAGTGTCACCGGCCGAATTTGGCAGTCGGCGACAACGGCCTGGAGAAAGTGAAAGAGGCGGAGAAAAAAACCGACCACCTCCCCAACTCTGCCCGCATACCATTTGCAATTTATGAATATAAACAGGGGGCCATGGCTGCTGTATTACATCCGTATGCGAAGGAGGTAGACAGATAATAAAACGACCCCCTTTTGGCCTTTCACCTTCGGCCCGAATTAAGCTTGCTGGGGAGAATAAATTGTGCTCATCTGCCAGTGCCTCTCAGCTGCGTTGGGCTGCGTGCTAATTAAACCTCTGACACGGGATCAGAGTGATGGGGCCCCCTCGCTCCGCCGATTGGCCGCGGCGCGTTGGTGCCCCCTCGCCCACCCCGCTCGCCCGCACGGCGGGCACGAGAGGGGGCGGCCGCGACGTGTGGGCGTCGTCGTTCCTGGTCGCTGCCTGCCACTCAGAGATCACGCCGGCCGGACGGACGGACGCCGCGCGTCGTGCCGCCGCGGCGCCGTCTGTCCGTGTGCGTGACGTTTATTTTGTCTTGAGTGCTCGCTCCAGTTTCTAAAGGTCAGGACAGAATTTTAGAATGTGATGTACACTACCCCCCACTACCCCCCACCACCCCCCCACGTCATGTGGTTTGCAAGTTGGGACAGTTTGCGGTGAGCGTAAAGTACAGTGATTTATTGAGGGTCTGCTCTACGCAAATTATGTGCGGTCATTGCATGCAAATTTCACAACTTGTACTGTGCGCACAGTGAGTCCCTTAAGTCCATTTCCTTGCTTTTTAAAGAAACTTTCGTAACGAGACATTTCACTGTTTTGAACTGCATCGTGGATTCATCTTGTGATTGGGAAGAGTGTGGCTTGTCCACCTGGGAAGTAAATTTAGTACCAGCAGCCAATGCAGATTCCCCGAGCACCTTAAAATAAAATAAGCCACGATGGTTTTTATATTTTGGGGGGGGGGGGGAGGAGGAACCGAAAAGCAGCATAAGTGTTGTGTTGCTTCTGACACTTTATTATGGAAAGAGTAGCAATTGGAAATACACCGTTTTCTGATTGATATAATTCACTGCCTTACAATGTCCGTCCGTTTGTCATGATGTTATTTTCCAATAAATGGCACTATTACTGCAGACGCGTCTTTAAAGCTTATACGCTAAAATTATGTTCGTGGCAAAACAGAAACATATTTCTGCTTTTGGAAACATTAACGGTAAGAAAATTGTTTGTTTAGCTGCTCCGTGATTGTTATGTTTTCTTGGCTCCACTGTAATGTGTTGATCTTGATTGATGGGTTTCGTCCACCCGACTCCACCACCATCACCAGCGACCCCCTCCTCCTCCTCCCACCGCTACCCGCACGCCCCCCCCCGCTCCCCTCCCACCCCCTGCCCTCCTCCCCCACTAACAACCTGGCTGCTCATCGGAGAGCTGCTCACGTCCATGCTCGTGAATAATTCATGGCCTCTGTGTGAAGTGCCCCCCCCCCATCACATACAGCGCAGCCTGCTTCTTGCCTCCTGTGTGCTACCGTACCTGGGTGCCAGCCGGTCGAGGCCCTCACCCGCCAGAGAGTGTTATCATCGTAGCTGTTGTAAATTCCCCCCCCCACTCCACCCCTGTAGAAATTATGACGTCTAATGGAGTGGTAGTAATTATATTAAAATATATGAAATTCGAAATAAATTAACGGCAGGCTGTGGCTTATCGCGCTTTGCCTTTTTTTTTGTTCGGAGCATTTTTCGAAATCATTTCGCGCGCGTCAAAAATATCTCCCGGTTGGCCTTCCACGCGTTAGCAAATATGAACAAGGAGGAATTCTACCGGGCTCTTGGTCGGAACTGTCAAGGGGAGTAGAATAATGCATGTCGGTGATCGTTGCTCGGCTTGCTGTCCATTGATGAATGGTGTTATGGCTTTCTCCTTGGTATAGGCCTTTAAAATGGAACTTTTGCATGTTGCAAGTGCATTTTATATATCGTCTTTGTACCCAGTCGAAGTTTCAAAATGCGCTTTAAACCACCAATTGCAGTAAGATAACGTCGCTCCGTTCCTAACAACGACGATTGAATTTATAACGCGCGCAATTACTTCACGTGCGTGATCGCCGCTGTGAGTTTAAACTTGAGCAAACGCCGATTGGGCCGGGGAAAAGTGAGTGACAACGCGGGGCGTTTAGGAATACAGGTGGTGTTAAGCAGCGTTCACGCTTTGCTATTCAATGCCTGGGGCCAAGGAAACCCCAGACAGAGAGCGAGAGATGGAGAGAATGAATGAAGGAGTCTGAAAGATTTGGTGATAGGAGGGAGAATAGGTGGGGATGACAGAAATAAAGACACGGAGAGAGGGGACTAAGGGGAGAGAGTTGCAGGGACAGAGAGATAGGTAGAGAGATAGAGAAATATTCAGGGGGGTTGGGAAGATAGAGGTGATGGAATTGGAGATAAAGAGAGTGAGAGAGAAAGGAGAGTGGCAGAACGCAACGGCGGTTTGGTCTGACCACAGATTCCAGCAGTCTGCTTGGGTTGGGTGGGTTCTGCACAAATGCATACGGCAATCTTGCTCAAACACACGGGCGCACGCACGCACGCGGGCGGACACGCGTGCCCAAGCGCACGCGCCCGCATGTTCCACCGTCGTCGTCCGTGGCGCACACTCGCACAGTGTAAGCGCGCGTGCGCGCGCGCGCGCTCTCGGCGGGGCCGCGCGCGCGTGCACAAACAAAACGTGCAAATCTTGCCAGCTCCCACACACGTGGAAACAATTACAGGGTCGTGGGATGCATGCATAGAAATTCTAAACATCTGCCAAAAAAAATCTTCGTCTTGAACTGCATACTTTGCTAAGTGCAGTATGTGTAAGGAATCGTTGAAGTGTTTCATTTACAGTTACAATTATGGAATCATAAAAAGTTAAGTCCCCTTTTTAATTCAGAGGTAATAAAAACGGGTGCTTTAATTTTTTATCATTTAGTTTAATTTTTATGTCTTAAGGTTACGTGCATATATGTAAGTGTAATTCGCTGACACCGTGTAAAGGCACGATTCGCGCGCGTAATATTTCACGACGTTCCCCGCACACGCGCTCGCTGTTGATATCGGGAAAGAAACATAAAATAACGCGTAGCGATAACTATTTTGCTTTGCCGCTCACGGACTCCAGATGTGACTTAATATTGGATCACAGTAAAGTGTAACTTTAGCAGCACAGTATGTAATTTTATTTTTTCACCTCTGTGTCCGCTTGTCTCAGACAAATGAAACGCGTGCAGTTAGGGTGCATTTATCACGCGTTCATTTAGGGCGGCCTCGGTCGCTTTGTTGCCTGTGGTCTTATTTGACTCTTTTCCTCGTGTGATTTGTGTGTGCTTTATGACCCAGCGCAGGAAACAGCTGATTGATGCCCCGTGCTCATGGGGCGGCTGTCCCCGTGGCCGTGTTGATTAACCCTTCCGCGCACGGTCCCCCCGAAAACCCGGCGCCGGCGGCGCGCCGCCCTCGCGCGGACACGGTCTTTGCGGCAACCGCCCCCCTTGCGCAGTAGATCCTGGCTCCGCTGCCGCGCGACGACAGGGGCCGCGCCTCGGCGCTCGGGTGGATTGTCCGACCGCGCGGTCACCCCGGGACTCGCGGGGTCAGACGACGCGAGCGTGGAAGTAAAACCGCATGCCGGGCGAGTGGGTTAAGCGTCTCCGCGGTTTCCTTTTTTTCATTCCGCAAGTGCTGTCTAGATCATAGGCATAATATCAGACGCTGCAGAATCACGCAACGGCGCGTTAAGTGCTCGCCACCGCATCGGTCGCCCGGCTGGCGTGGGTCACTTGTACCTGTCACGTTGAAGACGGGACCGTTTTGGAATCACCGCTAACGGATTTAAAAATTACTTTTAATAGACGGCACCGCTCACTCAATTTGCTTAAAATAATAGTGTTCCTCCGGCTGCCTGTCTCACTGTCACTGTGTGCGTTTGGGGGGGGGGGCGTGGGGCGGAGGAAGAAAACAGAATAATGCGATGTGTACAGGCCCCGTGGCTCGCCACGCGGAAAGCTGTTGTTTTCATCTGGCGCGACCGGAGAAATCGAGATCTCGGGCCGCGAACGCGGCCTTTCTGAGCTCCCGCACGCAATTGACGACAGCAGATGTGAAGGTGGGGGATAGAGTGGGCATGCAAGGGAGGCTGATAATGTTTGAATGGCGGGCACGCTTGCCACCTCAATTTGCAGCGCATTGTGACCCTCGGGTGAAAAGCCCTCTAGGAATGATATTATCATTATTACCCTGGCGGAAAGTGGAGCAGCGACGATAATACGAACGTTCTTAACTTATCCACAAACTCCCTCGCTAAGTCTCAGTAGTTCTTGTTAAAAAGGTCCTCGGGGATTGGGGTGTTTGGTCAGTGTCATTACTCATTGGGTTTTGCTTTGCGTGGGAAGAAACGGAGAACCCAGAGAAAACCTCTCGCTCGTGCGAAGAACTTGCATTCTTAAGCTCTGCACGGGTATAATAAAAGATCTGTTGCTATGCTGCCATCTCCTGGCCACCTTGCAGCCTTAATCAATAATACCTGGGCTGTTCAGGCTTGAATCGGTACTCGATCAGCCGGGGTGAATCGGTTATCCCCTCCGATGAATTGTGGATTTTTCCTTTTTATGGTTGTAATATTACGGTGACCCATAGCGGCCCCTAGTGGCTGCAGGGGTCCCACGAGCCCTTTGCACACAACATGCACGCTTCAAACAGTTGATTTTTACACATACACGCACAATTCAAAATACGTATCGGTTTCCCTTAAGAAGCAGCCGTAGTTCATGGTTTAATGCATTGTTACACCTGTACGAAGCGAGCCTTTTCCTTGCTCAGCTTCCGCGACCCAATGAGGTTGGGTCCTTTCAAGGTGACTTGGTCGATACCTTTACGGCAGTTGGCCCGTCTTAGTACGTGGTGGTCCGGTGGGCCAGAACATCCGTAGCTGTTCCGTTGCCTTCGTGGGCACCGTTTGGGTTGTGGCGGTGGTGCAGTGGTTAGCGCATTGCAGTGTGTACCCGCTGATCTGAGTTCCCTTTCCCTGTTACGGTTATTACCATTGATTGATCGTGATATCTCCGCTTGTCCTGGGGGTTTTTTCTCGCCAGCCCACACCAGAAAGAATGATTAAGTATGGTCAGAAAAAACAGTGACCGAGTCCATCATCCTGCATTGGACTGCGAAGGGTCTGAAAGGTATCGTATCTGTGATTTTGGTTGAAACACGAGGCTAAGTGACAGTGGTCACGCACCGCACGCGCCCTGTGTACTCCCGGCAACTCGGATCGATGCGCCCAATTTGCGCATTAACTCCGGGAATTATGCACAATCAAATATTGAGTCGGCGCGGTGTGCGTCTGTGCGTGCGCACGCGCGGAACAAGGTTTGCCACGGGAGGGATTCTCCGAGGCTTCCCTGTCACCAAGACAGTGCTGCGTTTAGGGTGACGTGCCAGGTATGGGTTGACACCCCCCGACCCGCGAGTCATGCCGAGGTACTGTATATACAGACGCGTGTTTATTCAACGCGTCCGCATGCTTGTATATCATTTTGAAGTACATTTTAAATGTATGAGGCGTTGTGTGCGCGGGGTCTGTCCGCTGTTGTTGTTACATGACCCGCGCGCCGCGTACGTTCTCGAGAAGGTCACAAGCTAAATGTGATGGGGGTGAGCGCGCGAGTACGTGCGCGGGGTTCGGGAGACCGGGCGGAGGCGATAGCGCGCGCGCCGCCACTCGCGCGCGCCGCCGCCTCCTCCTCCTTCGCTCGTGAACTCCTGTTCACACCGGATTGCCCCCCACCCCACCCCCCCCCCGTGTCACAGTTCAGGGGCAAATGGGGGGAGAGGAAGAAGCGAGGAGCAGGAGGAGGAGGGGGGGGAGGACGATGTAAAACATCCAGGGAGGAAGGAAGGAAAACGAGCCTCAGCCCAAACGCGTGTTGAGGAGATAGCAATGGAACGACACATGGAGAGTCTGACTCGCAGCCTACTTTCTGTACTACCTCAAGCAGCTGCTGGCCAGGACTTTCGTCGTTTGCTGCCGGCTTCTATCTCTGCCTGCTCCGCCGACCTTCCTTCCCATGTCGCTGGCTTAGCGGCACGGCGTACGATTGGCCGCGACGTCTCCGCTGCTGGACGGAGGCCGCCCTCCCCGTTTTTGCGATGCGCCGATGCACGCAGCACCTGCACGTGAGCGGACCTCATCGCCCCGTTGCTGCAGCGCATATCCCCTCGCGTCCGCCGCCTCTGCTCGCCGCTGGCACCGTTGGTTTTGACCACAGGGCCCCAAAATCCCATCGAGTGGTTTGTGTGCGCGACCCAAGTCCGCTTGCTAGTTTCAACAGTCTCCGTGATAATTAGCTTGCATTTGATCTCCGATCCGTGTGTTCCTGTCCGCATCACTCCGTGTAATTTCAAGCGTGCCACTTTCCGGGCTCGTGCGACGTTCAGTTTTTTTTGCCCCGTTCGCCTTTGTCGGCGTTTCTAATCCAGATGGCGACGCGCGCTCTTTGCGCCGTTCAACCCGCTTCCTTCTCCGGGTACGGTGGCGAGGGCGCCGTCGTGAAGCTCCTTAAATGCCTTTAGACGTTTCTTCTGCAGGTGATGAAAAGAAAAAAAAGACGAAAAAAAACTGCGACGTAAATATCAAATGAGAAAAACAATATTCTCGCTCGCTCGCGACTGCCCGAACGCTCGCGAACAAAACAAAGCCTGACCAGAACAAAATGTATGCCATCTAAGTGCTTAAATGCGCAAGCTACAAATCCATTTGCAAGAACACCATTCTGTCAGAAACGGTTTGCTGTTTTAGCTAAAATGTAACATCTCGGTGCATTTTTTAAACACAGTAGGTTAGGGAGGGGGGGGGTGCGTGTGGGTGGTCGGGAGTTGGAGGAGGGAGGCGAGGTGGGGGTGTGTACGCATCAGTAGTGGGGGGGGGGCCGAGGGCGGCTGAGTTGCACGCGTGTCTGTCGCGTATCGCCGCTCGCTACTCTTGAATAGTTGATGTGGCAGCTCTGTGAAGCGCACGCCTTCGGCACTTCGGGTTTAGGGCACGTTTGCCGTGGGTTCTTTTCGGAGCGACACGCATTTGCGGTCGTGCCGGTTAGGGGAATTACCTCGCAGCGGGCGCAAAAAAAAAAAACCTCCGGAAAAAAATTGATGTATGCCCGCAGGTGTGCTCGATGGATGTGTGTGTGTGTGTGCGCATCGGACCTGAGAACTGCCAACGCATGAGGGAGGCCGAGGGGGTCTTTATCTGCGTTAACGGTAATTAAAGTCTGTCGCGGTGGCGCACGCGGGTGGACTCGCGTCTTTGCGGCCTCGCGAGGGCGAGGCGTTAACTACTGTGTTGACAAAACTTGCGCGTTTAATCGGCCCGCATCACTCCGCGCGCCTTGAACCGAGCGCCGTTC
>JAZEWT010000006.1:24496627-24507281 GCA_036362905.1 Mordacia mordax | reverse complement strand
CCCCCCCATTTTTTGTCAATGACGAGGAGCCAGGGAATTAGCGTGGAGTAATTAGTGGGAATTAACATGCAGCGGCGAAAGTTTGTGACGCAGCCGGGTAATGGCTGGGAGGGGGTTTGTAACCACGCCAGACGGTTATGCCTCGTGAAAAAAACCCATAACACACGTGGAACGGTGATGTAACGGTAAACAAAAGAAGCCAACGTCACGCGTGCCGCCACCGCTGCCGCCCGCTACCACCCGCTACCACCCGCTACCACCCGCTACCACCCGCTACCACCACGACCGTCGCCACCACTCCACCAGCGTGTTCTCACGCTTGGCACCATCGTGCGGATTAACTGCGAGCGATGGAAACGGCCGTTTGATTTATTCATGTACAGTAATCAAACACAGCTCAAGTTGTCATGACCTCGTGAATTTCAGGAACAGGAGGACCGAGGCGCCGAGTGATAAATTTCATCCCCGCAAGTGCTAAATGTAAAACACTTTTCGGCCGGAGACAACAACATCAAATAAACATTTCGCGGAGAATGAGCGATTCCATGCCGCCTTGCGCTTGACTAATTGACCTCCGTGTTTACACGCGGAAGCCTTCTGTGCCGTTGCGGAGAGCGTGCCTCAATGACACGATCAAAGCCAGAAAAACACGAACGCGGCACGTATTTAAAACAGAATGAATAAAAAATAAACGAACAGAGAGAGAAAAAAAAACCCCTTGCCAAACCCCCACCGCCGCGCTCTGTGATCAACCGCACATCGGCTTGCGTTGTAAAACAACGAGCGGACTTCTCGAGCGCGAGCGCCACTGGGGCCATTGTTTGATGAAGACCGATGATGGGTGTCTCACGAATGTGGCCGTTTACGTCGGGAAGCGGTCGGGGAGTGGAACAAACGCACAAACGACAACGGAGTGGCAGAGGCTGCTCAAGGAAGATGCGGGCAGCGACGTGGGATTTGATAACATCTAATTCAAAGGAACGGCTAATGTGCTTGGACACACTTTCTGATTAAGTGGCGTAATGCAGTGCGAACCGATAATCACGTTGGGCAGCCACGCAGCGCTGCGCCAGAAACGCTGTAATTTGACCCAACTCGCTCTCTTTTTTCTTGTTGGTGCGGAAGCATCCTGTGGCTGGGTGACGTGAAGCAAGCTGTCCGTGTGTGCGGTGTAAGCGCGCGGGAAGAAGTAATCCCTTTTTCATTGTCGCCGTAGTCTACTGCTGGATGAAGGCCTTTTCAAAGTGGCGGCCCCAGCTCTCGCTTGACTGCGGACTTGACAATCCGCTCGGCATCTGCACACGAGCTGATCTCGTGGCTCCACGTCCTCGGCGGACGTTCTGTCTGGATGCCTCCCCCCATTATCACTCAACGTGTGGCCATAGCGTCAACAGTAATTACGGTGATTGAAAAATAAGAGCAGCGCAGACACCTCGCACGCGACGCCCACGCAACAAAATTCCAATTCGTGGTACAGACAGTGATGGACTCTGATTCTGGAAAGGACTTATTTTATTATCATAGTTAATACGCCTTAGAGAACCGTGTTTAAGCTGAATTTGAATTTCCAATGGAGCTCCGATTGCTCTCAAATCATTGTAAGCATGTGCTACGGCGCAGAACTCCTACAAATACACAGCAATTAAAGTACTTGGCGTTAAGCGAATTAAATCGGGATCGCGCGCGGGCACGAATGTACGTTTCTGTTGCGATGGTGACGGATGAGATGAAACGGCGTTATTAAGTTGATGTCACTTCATATGCATATTAAATTCAATTAGTTTTTTTTTCTTCCAGCATTTGATTTTAGGCCTGTGCTTTAACACCATAGACGGGGGAAACCGAGAACGGAGCGACAGAGACGTAAACCGTACCGGCTCACGCCCGGGCGTGTCGCGGCATCTCGTGCCACGCCGCCAGTGCCACGTGTCGCGTTGGCACCGGCGGTCTGCATGGCCGGCGCTGTGGGAGCTCGGGTGAGGGCGGTCGGGCCGAGCGGCTCAAAGGGCTCGCGCCGAGCCGCGAGTCCGGGTGGCTCGGCTCCGGGAAACGGAGCAGCGGTGAACTGCGGCGCGCAGATGCAGTGATTTGATGGAGTCGAATCACTTGTTTCTGGCTCCGTCTGGCTTATTCCAGTTCTGGCAATGGCAGATTTGTTTGAGAATTGATGTTCAGAGCTGCTCATTTGGGATAGCCATGGTGAGCATTCGTACTGAAATGGTAGCTCTTACGAGCATTTCTCATATATCAAGCCGTGAAAATCTACATCAGTACAGACTGATATTTGGTTGGCATGCAACTTAAAAAAACATTTTCTGTCTGTTCAACTTGGATAAGGAAGCCTATTAATACATTGTAACTAAATACCATGATTATATTATTTCAGTCGTCGATGGCTGAGCCGAGACCATAATCTCGTCAGACTTGCGGACCTCGTATAAGCGTAGTGGTTAAAGCTTGGATTCAAACTCGGCTCTCCAGTAGTGTAGACTCGGTGCTGTGACCGCTGAACCACCAGGTTGCTGCCTCCTGCGTCAGCCTTACTAGATGCTCGCTTCGAGCAATTGCTCTACGATGGGTTAATTTAAACGGTGACGCTGTGATGAGGTTTCTAAACTTGTCGTGAGCTCAACCCCATGACCTACAGAAAACGTGCAGCCCCACCTTCTCTCCCATAGTTACGTCTCAATCACGAGCACAGCTCACAGTGAGTAGACACCCCTTTACGCCGTCTGACACTCACTCCGCCTACTTTTCACAAGTCCTGCCCACCCCATTGCTAGTCTCGCACGCTTGTATGGTAAGGGTGAGGCCTTTGCTCCCTCCCTCCGCTTATGCATGTGAGGCCAGAAAATGTTAAACTCGGGACAAAAATCTGGCTTTTTTTTTTCTTATAAGAGCTTCACTGGCGAATAGCAGAAGAGCCTCTCTGAAGTCGCTGGGACTGCCCCGGTCAAACCGGGCCGGCTCGTAGCCTTAATCTGCGCCGGATGCACCGGCAGTTACGGCTCATCGTGTGCAGCAGGAGGATGGTGGGCGCTAGCAAGGAAATCTCCCCGTGAACTGCGAGCGGAGAGGCAGGGATGTGAACGAACGCAGGAGGCACGGCCAGAGCCCACACTGTCAGGATAGAGTGAGCTGCCATGGCTCCCTGGGGTGTCAGAACAGCGGAGCGGGACAGTGATAATTAATACGCATTTTAAATTGTTACATGTAGATGCTGTATATTTTATTAGATCGACGGTGAGATATTTTATTGAGTCAAAATCTACAGCACATATGGGAGGTGATCGGAAGAGTTCATTGCTTTTGACAGCAAGGGGTTTCGCTGGAAGAGCCCACTGTCACATTCACGGTGGGGAAGGGGAGAGTTGTATGGGTTGTGGCAGGGGGGAGGGGTGGAGATGGGATGAACAGCACTCAGAATTGGAAATTACAGAACGCGGCCCAGACCTCCGAGTGTTTCGCCATCTGCGAGCATAATTTTTCATCTGCCACTCATCATTTACGTGTTATCGCTATTAATGAATGAGCTCAGTGACTGTTCAGTGCTGTGTTTATGTGGTGGGGGCCGAGACCATGGTGATGGACAAGACCACTTGAGCCGCGGCACGGGGAGGCCGCGAGCGAGCGCTCGCGAGAGCGAGCGGCGACAGCGGGAGGAATTGTGCGCAGCGCCAGGACTCCGCCATTCTCTTTAGCGAGACGGTCGTTACCGTCACGCGGCGTTTTTTTTAATAAATGCCCATAAATCCTTAATTTATGCTCGCATGCAGCTCGCCCTGCGTAATGCCTTCCAGATGAGGCTGTCTGTGCGAGCGCTGAAGGGCCACAACGGTGCAGCGTCGTATTTGAGCGAAGCATTTTAATGGCAAGGCTATGCTCAATTGTAGGATGTATTGTTATTTAGCAGGCACCCTTATCCAGTGTATCCATTTTGCCATGTTATTATTGTTGTTAATATTAGTGCTTGATAAAAGTCCCAAATGAATGGACAAACTCATACCTTAATATGTGAAATTCGTTTACATGGACAGTATTTGGTGTACCTTATATATTTTTTAATTTATCATGAGCGAGTGGTGGCCTTGGGAATTTTTCATCCAGCTGTGGATGGACCATGTCGGCTATATTTTCCTCTCGTGGCTGTAGATGTAATATATTTTCTCTCGTGGACATTGATGTGCGCGTGTGCCGCTGAGGATGAGCGTACCTGTCGATGCGTGTGCACATAGGTGCACACTGTATGTGATCAATGCACGCGGTACAGTCCAAAAGTCCTTCCCGCATACATTACCGCGCTAAAAGTGTGCGGGTCACGCACGGCAGGAGATGCAATCACGGTTTGCCCCCTGCTGGAAATATAATGATGATGCGATAGCGTGCGCAGCGGCGAGCGCCAAACAAAACGACCGTCTCAGAAGCCAGCAAGTAGCTTGTTTCTTGCCACGGGCGGAGGTTGTTACTTACGCCGGGTGGTGGGTGAATGAGCAGGGACAGCTGTGTGGGTCCCCCTTCCCTTCCGCCAACCGAATTGTTTAGAAAGCGGCGTAGTTTTTTTTGTTTTTAATGTTTGAGCTAATTGAGCATTTGGAAGCAAAACGATGGCACAACAACCCCGGGGAAAGATTTGACAGCATGGGCACTTGCATTGCTTGGAGCAATCTCGACGTTATGTGTGTTTTGATGTAGCAGAGATCATGTCGTGGATGAACATGTCAAGAGTGGACATTGTTAGAGCATTCAAGAGCAGAGATTTGTGGAAGAACATTATCACCAGCGTCACGTAGGCTATAATAATAATAATTCGCGTTTTTGTAGCGATTTTCACCCGAGGGCCACAAAGCGCTGCACAGAGTCGCGGAGAGAGCGGCACGCCAACAACGACATTGGAATGGAAAATCAGCAACGATAAAAAAAAATTGGGTTTTTTTTTTAAATATACACATTGCTGCAGAACATCATGAAAAATATGATCTGACTTTCAACTATAATTTAAAAATGCTAAATTATCAGTGTTAATAATACATATATTGAGAAATGGTATAATGTAACATTTATCGTAAAAAAATAATTGCATTTCTATAGCGCCAATCACCCGAGGGTCACAAAGCGCTGCACAGAACTGCGGAGAGGACAGCACAACGAGATAAGAACGGCAAATCAGCAACAACGTTTTTTTGGAGGTGGAGAGAACGGCATGTCAACAACATCAGGACATGAAAGAAGCGATTAAAAACAAATTCTATTCTTAGACGAAGAAGCAGAGATCAGGGCTTAATTTTTGCCAAGCGCTTCCAGGGATAATGATCCGGAAAGCATGTCTACATCCCGGCACACCACATTCAGTATACCTCTTGCGGGATGGCTGCGGCTGCTGGCCACCCATGTAGCCAAGCTAGGCACGCAGTGACTTGGATTTTAATCGGTCAGGAAGACATCCCTGAGCGTAGCGCACATTTCTGTTTTACCCGTTGTGTTAAGGCCACTTCCTCACCCCCATGGCAACGCTTAGTGCCTCGTCATTGCATCGCTATTCAGGTGCTGCATGCCGCTGTGCTGTGTCTCTCTCCCCTCCCTTCCATCCCGTCTCCGCTCCCTGCCGCCGTCGCCGCCGCCGCCGTCGTCGCCGCCGTCGCCGCCACCCCCTCACCAATGACCCCCCTGCCCCTGGACCCAAACGGTGGCGCGGGCCCGGCGCGTCGTGGAGAAGGATGTGATGGTTGTCGGGGAGCCCACGCTGATGGGCGGCGAGTTCGGCGACGAGGACGAGAGGCTCATCACGCGGCTCGAGAACACGCAGTACGACGCCGCCAACGGCCTGGACGACGACGACGACTTCGGCCACTCGCCGGCGCTCGGCAACAACAGCCCGTGGAACAGCAAGCCGCCCGCCGTGCCTGAGATCAAGAGCGAGAATCCCACGTCCCAGTCGTCGCAGTGAGGACTCGTTCGCTACCCCCCTCCCCGTGTCCCGCGCGCGCGCGCTCGCGCTCGCCAACACCCGCTCGCTCGCTCACTTGGGCCCGGCGGCTGGCCGGCCGCCGCCAACATCGCACCTCACCGACCTCGGATCAGCGGGCGCAACCCCGCGTGCCCGCGCTGCAAGCCGGCCGCCCCGTCTCGCCAACCTGCGCCGATGAGCCCGACCGCCGGCGCGAAGGCCCCGGAGAGGGCGACGGCGCCCGCGCCAGCGTCGCGAAGAAAGGAGGAAAAAAAAACCAACTCCGCAAGCGACGCACTCCAGACACGTAACAACACACACACGCCCGCTCACTTTAGTGTCGTTCTTGGTTTTTTTTTAAATTAAACGTCCGCGCGCGCCGTCGGGACGTGCGCACGCCCCGTCGCGGATGCGTGCTTCCGCAGACTTAGCACGGTTATCCTCGCGACGCAAAATCCCCCAATTGGATTTGTCACGGGATGCACAAAAGGTCGAACTCTGCTGGCGTGAGAACGCTCTGTGCCCTTCAAGCACGTACACCATAACACACAAAATATAGACACGGCTCCTTGATATAAATATGTAAATACGCGCACACTTAAAGCAACGATATGTTGGCAGATCTGTGTGTTTTACACACGGGGTCATTTTTTTTCTCTCAGACGGCTAAATTGTAATATTTAAATGAGAATAATTGGTCCCTGATGTATCGCAGAATGCTAACAGTTGACGACATCGTATAGTACTAACAATAATAATGACCTTATCATCTTTCTGTCATCAGTAAATAATGCGTTGGGCATTCACACGCAGTCCCAGGAGGAAAAGCGAAATCCGACAGTAAATATAACCTACACCTTGAAGATATCACTGTGCAGTAATTTAGATCTTGACGGATGTGCAGGGGGTGGGGGGGNGGGTCGGTTTGGAAAATAAATGAAGGGCACGTCTGATTTTTTTAAACTTTTGCCCGGAAAAGAAAAGTGTACAAAAAAAAAACCACAAATATGCCTCACCCCCAAAATAAACAGATCCGGATTTTAAACGGCTTCTCCGTAATCCCGGCTGTGCCAACGGCACACTCAGACATTTCCCACTCGCGCCGCGTTGTGTCTCGGCGCGGCGGCCTCCGCGGCGGCCTCCGCGGCAACGACCCGGTGACCGCGACCCCGGGAGGGAGGGAATCCGCTTTCCCTGTCGCCAGGGCGGCGATCGAGGCGGTGCGCGCGCGCGCGCCGCGTGGCCCGCGCGTCCGTGCCCAGAGCGTGTTCCGCCGTTGCTGGACGTACGACAAGAGAAAGCTTCAAGCGAGACGACATGCAAAATCTGAATGAGTTGGAGAGAAAAAAAAACACAAAAATGTGAAAAGTGCCGTCAGTGGCGCCCGCGAGCGCTTCGCCGAGCTGCGGCCAGCGAGCCCGCGGCACCGTCCGCAGGCGGAGGAGAACGAGACGCGAGGGGTTCGTTGCGTTCTGTCCCGCGCGCGGAACTTTACTTCCGTGACGCCCCTGCGAGCGGCACGGCCGGAGCCGGCCCGTGGGCCCCCCCCCCCCGTCTCAGTACAAATGCCCTGCGGGGGGCGGGGGGTGGCGGGGTGGTGTGGTGTGGGGGGGGCGCGCGCCGTGCTCCTGAGCCGCTTCTGGCGAGGTGGGTGCGGGAGTCAAGGCCTGGATCGCAAAAGACTCTGACCTCACTCGTCGTCTCTCGCCAACGCTGCAAACCGACAGGAAGGAGAAACAAGGAAATAAAAAGTATGACGGGAAAATATCGCTCACTCGACTTCCAGCACACTTTGGAGGTCCACTGTAGGCACAAGCCAATTATCTTTGTATTAATGTTAGTCAGTAAAAAAAAAATAATAATTGTATGGATAACAAGTTTTGTTATTTTAATTTTATTTTTAATTTTTTTATTTTACTTTGAATTTTTAAAATTTAGTCGTGCGGTTGGGTATTTTGCAGTAGTCTGTGCGCTTGTTTGTTTTTTTGATAGATGTTAAATGTCCGTATTCATAAGCTTTAAGAACAAAACAATGTAAACTGTTTTTTGATAAATCTGACATGTAAATGTTAATGTCAACAACAAAAAAAAATTACAGTAAGTTACGCGGCTGAATGTTCCTGTGATATTAACTCTTTCCTTGATCGGAGTATTCCATTGATTAATGCCTGTAGCTTTAACTTCATCACCGCTTAGTTGAACTGATGAGAGTTTCCATGTTGTCCAAAAAATAAAGGAAAAAAAACTACAACCACCAGATCCGTTGTGCATACTGTACCATACGTTACGGTAAGGATATGCCAATATAAAATCTACCTATCTCGCTCCACATAATACCTCTTTAAAGGCCTCATGAACTGTTGAGCGAAATGTAAGCCTAGGTTATATTTCTATACAAACTTTTGGGTCTGCTCAGAGTGGGAGTTTATGGAGTCGTTTATGTTAGGGTTTAACTCACAGTTTATTCGTTGAGTTTTGCATCTTTGACTAATTGTAAAAATTAAAAAAAACTGCGTTTTAATGTTTTAATATAACCCTCTTACATTGCCTAGAGGACTGTCATGAATCTTAAGTTTATATTTTTTTTTACTGAAAAGTTTTGCATAAACTTTACTGTGTCATGCAAAGGAGTACAGTTGTACCATTTATTATGTGTTAACATTTTAGGCGTATAATCTATGATGTGTTTCTGTTTCGTGGGGGACATATAGGATTGACCAAATGCTTGTCTGAAGCCAACAGATGATTACAACATCTCACAGCTCCACGTATCACGGCTGGTTATTCGACACTAAAACACGTCGGCGTTTGGCTTGTACATGCAGGGGACCTGCGATCAGCCGATATTTTTTCGTGTCGGATTAATTGCGAGCCCTCGCGTCGCAAGTTGATGAGACTGCGTGCGCATTTTTATCGGGGAAAACAAAAGCCTGCTGAATTTTACAACTTTGGTAAAGACTACTGTAGTACTTTGTCACATGAAGTTTAGTGTGTCGGTTCAAAAAAAAAAACCATTCTGTCATGTTCATTCCAATAAAGATGTTTTATTGATGCTCACCGTGTGAAAGTTGCATTGTGTGCAGCGAAAATCCTGCAGCTCCAAGCCGGTGGAGGCCGTCTCGCCGACCGCTCTAACCACGCCGATCAGTTCGATACCAGCTCTGCGGCCTCTGTTCGCCCCCTCGCCGTCTCCCGTGACTCTTTTATCTCTGACCTGCGCTGAGCCCCGAAAATCCCGCTGCCCCCCTCCCACTCATCATCGACTGACGTGACGCGAGAGAAGCCGTGAGTGACATCTGCCCCCCACCCCCGCACACACTTCCATGTGCGCGGTTCGTGGGACTGACCCGGCTCGATGATCCACGTGGTCGTGGGCACGTGGCACGTGGCCTACTCCTCGCCCTCGCAGGTCCAGGCGCTCCCGCTCCTCCAGCGCACTTGGCGCAGCTCAAATCAATCGATACACGCTATTGGAAAGCAACTCGAGCTAATCAAGCATTTCTATTTTCAGTCAGACATCGTTGTTTCTTAATTGCCAGGCCCGTTGTTTCGGGGGTCGCGGATTGATGTTAGTTGTTACTGAAAACACACACGCCACTGTCCGTCAAGTAGCGGTGGTTTTATTGCATGGCAATGGATGACTGCCCTCTGACCAATAAATCAGTGCCGTAAACCTATAATGCTGCCAAGCTTCGTTACCCTCGCCTTAATTATTGCCCCTTTTAAAGAGGTATCTTTCTTCCCTTGAAGATATAAATGGAATCTTACTGTAAAATGTTACGTTACACAGTCGGGTCCTTCGTGAGAGATGGTGACATCTTCGAGGTATTTGACTCGCAGTGAAATTATGATGAAATATTTGCGCTTCTATGCTATATATCTGAGCGACAACTCAGACTCAGAGGCTGTGGCTATGTTTCTTTATGTGCCATGAAGATGAACCATTACCCGAAACGTCAGCTGTTCCATACATTTGCTTTTCGGCAGTGTCATTGACAGACGTGGAGATGTACCGACGGTCTGTTTTCACGGCTCGATGCATGATGATTGCCTCCAGAGCTGTGCTTTCGAGATAGCCTTGTCGAGCGCTACCCGACACGGATGTCCCGAAAGAGCTGCAGCAAAGCATTCATCAAACGTCGAAGCGTTTCCATTTGTGCCCTTTCACCATTGTTACAGTGTTATAACAATGTGGTTTTAAAGACAATGTTTCTTTTTCTTTAGAACAATTCTTTCTCATTTCTACGGTGAGAAAGCACCGTTTTTAGAGCTAACTTCTATTACCAGAGGCTTTCATGTCGCAGTGCTTTGACCAAGGGACTTTACATTACTGACATCACAATGCCATACAAAAGTATCGGATGACATCCGTCACACCTTCCGCAGGTATCGCTTGTGTTCCCAGGTAGAGCAGAGCTATTACCAATGACGGGTTTGCTGTTACAGGTGTCTTGCTGCGAGCTGTTCCGAAACTCGTGTCTCACGCTTCTGTGTCACCGTGCTATTCAAAGCACAGCAATTTCAAAATCAACTTGGGACATCGGATACCTCGGTATTCTTGAAATAGATATAGGTTACTCACTCGCTTTATATCATGCAGTGCATCTCGCCCAAACTTGCTGACGTAGCAGTCTTAAATATAGACTAGATAAAAAAAACTATATTACTGTGAGTAATGCAAATAGGGGGAGATACGATCGCTTTTCAAAG
>JAZEWT010000006.1:24474511-24488939 GCA_036362905.1 Mordacia mordax | reverse complement strand
GCATGGTGGTGTCGCCGCCGCATCAGGTAGGGCTGCCGCCTCGCAGCAAGAAGGTCCCTGGTTCGATTCCCCCGGCTCGGGTGCATTTCCATGCCGAGGTTGCATGTTCTCCACGTGCCCGCGTGAGATATCTCTGGGTACTCGGGTTTCCTCACACAGTGTAATGACACACTGCTGTCTAAGTTCATTGTCCTGCTGACTCAATTTCCCCGGGCGCTCTTCGACGGACTGGCATCCCATCCTGGATATAGCCCAGTCTTGCACCCTGCCGGGACAGACTCCGGCTTCATCGCTACTCTGTAGAGGATGAAGCAATTACTAATAGTGAATGAATAATGTTGGCACTGTTATTATAGCACTACTCGGGTGAGAAGTGCTCTAGAAGTGCAATTATTATTATTATTATTACGTTATCACTCGAATGCTACATTTCGAAAGATGATATAGAAAATACAGAAAGATAATACAGTTGAGTATTGCTCCCCATATCTGTTACTTCAGGATAGCTGTATCGAGTGTTCCTCTACTCTCCTTCACGACGTTTCGCCTCCCACGTGAAAGGCATCACGGGGCGTTCTGAACGAACAGTCGACACGCTTGGCCTGAAACAAAAGCTATTGGAGAGCAATTCTCATTCGTCGAGCTGGGAAAACCGACATCATGGTGTCTCTGAGTAGTGTCAGTAGGGGGCGGTGTTACTGTGTGGATTTTATCTTTCAGTCATTCAGTGTCAATTCTCGCTTTTTCCTGTGGAGGGTCGCGGGGAGCCGGAGCCTATCCCGGCCGACAGAGGGCACACGACAGGGGAATACCTAGGATGTGACGCCAGTACATCGCAGGGCAAACTTTTTTGTCTGATTGAGTAAATTGCGAGTAAAGTAATTGTTGTAAAATCGTGACTATAACGCTGGTACACAACGGCCTTCTCCGTTTTTAAATTATTATTTTTTGGAGCACAATGTACGGCGTGTGATCGTGGTAAGTTCACCCACGGCCACTGATCATGAACGTGCCCGTGCCAGCGTCCTCGCCACCGCGCCGGTCACCTGGTGATCCAGTGATTGTGTCCCGTAGTCTGAGCAAGATCCATACAACCACAGACACCTGGAAGTAGTAGAATTCACGGGCGGTCTTCGAGATTCTGGGGCCCGAGGTAGAATTCAATGACGATACCTCCCCCACCCACCCATTCCTGCCCAGTGTGCCATCTTTCTTTGTGGATGTTTACCCCGGATTCGCGTGGGTTTGTCCAGCGGGTACTCCGGTCTCGTCCCCACAGTCCACTGACATGCTGCTTAGGTTAATTGCCCTGACCATATTACCCACAGTGTGCCCTCAAATGTTTCAACTTGCTTACCCCTCCGTGCTGGACAACTATTAAAAAGAGCTACGCATTGTTTTCAGTTTAAATTAAACAAACCAACCGCGTGAATTGCTGCCAACATTTCACACGGATCGTCCAAACTGCGTGTCTCGTAAAAATTCCTTGAACGAGTCCATTATGGACAACACCGACACTGCATTTCTCCATTTATAGCACCGTTAATAACCCTTGCTTCAAGTCTGATTCACTTTACAACACTCATCACTGTAATTATAATCCTATTTACATCCCTCAAAGCCACAGCAGGATAAAGGTCGTTCAGGGTCATGACCTTTGTGGGAGGAAGTCCGGCACAGCTGGGCTACAAACCCGGCGACCCGAGTTCGAATCCTACTCACGACCACCACAAATACCAGTGACGATTTTCTGAACCCGGTCCTGGGCCACCCCTATGTCGACTCAGCCTCAAATGAGTGCCTGGTGCGCTGTGTAGATGTTGCCACTCGTGTGAAGGAGAGAGAATGGTGGCGGTGAGAGACACAATCTCGGTGGAGTTTTTTTTTCTTCAGAACTTGTCACTGGCCACTGATGTAAGCCATGATCCCGTGAGCGCCACTCTGATTGCAGGATGTTTAGAGCACGCGGTGTTAACCCACTGCGCCCGATTTCGATTCACGTAACGTAATCAAAACCGATTTCACCATTGTTTTTGGAATTCCCACTTTTCTGAGAAATAAATGACCTCCTTAAGGTGAGGTTGTCACCATTAAAATTTGCATCGTTGTAAAAAAAAAAGTTTGTTTTCTTTTACGTCGGATGTAACGCGTAAGTTTTAACTAAATGAGTCGGGGGTAAGTCCCTGGAACAAGTCCTCCTTCCTGGTGTGCGCTCGGGACTCGTTTTTCCCCGCGGATGTCTCGTTTGTCACGATTTGTCCCGCCGGGCGAGGTCTGCCTGCGCACCCTTCACGACACCCAACCGTTTGCGCCTCCGCCGAGGACCGCTGAAGCACAGAGGTCACGGTTCTATTCCCACAGTCGCGAGCCGCGCGGTTACAACAATAATAATAATTATTATATTTATAGAGCAATTATTATGAGCTTCACCCAGATTTATCCCCCATCATGAAGGTCCTTAATGATGGTGAGCAAAGTGTAGGGATCCAGAAAGCACGACAGAACAACCCACATCCCTGGCCTACTGATGGTATCGTAGGCCTTGACCAGGTCAATAACAAAGATGTAGATTTTGATAAAATACGAATACTAGCAGCTATCCGCCATAAAGGTCCAAGATTAATTCGTGAAGCAATTGAGATTCAGAAGACTAAAAGGATCATGAACCGAAAACAAGAAATTAATTTTAAGCTCAGCCAATCCTGGGGGCCAGTTATTGAAGTCATATAGAACTATTGCGTGTGGACATCAGAGGGGGGTCGCCAGGTATGTGTGAGGTTTCTTTCATGAGATGCAAATTAGGGGATTAGCCACAAACAAAGCAGGGAGGGGGTTATCGCAGTTCCGGGGGTGGGAGTAAGAAAAGGAAATTAATGATAATGCGATTCAGATGTAGACTTACACAACAAGTTTGCATGCTCTCCCCGTGTCCGCGTGGGTTTTCGCCGGGTACTCCGGTTTCCTCCCACAGTCCAAAAGCATGCTCCTGGATAGGTTGATTGGCTCGCAGACTAAAATTGTCCCGCAATGCCCGGCGATGGACCGGCGTCCCGTCGTCGGGTGTATTCCTGCCTTACGCCCTGTGTTTTCGGGATAGGCTCCGGCTTCACCGTGACCCTATATAGGATTAAGCGGTTTCAGATAATGAGATGAGATGAGACTTACACAACAAAAGATGACTCGACACATACATAGTACCCACGTACATAAAGGGAGCAACAGGCACTACACACACACACTGCGCCTGAGGATGCCTCTAACGTGTGAGGCGAAACGTCGCGAGGAGAGGCGAGAGAGCCATCGACGCGGCTGTCCCGAGACAGCAGCTTTTCGAAGCAATTATGATGTAGGTTCTGTTGGAATTCCCTACATCTCTGCTTTAGTAGCCAGACAGAGAATATGGCATCTGTGCAAGACAGCCCTAGCCTGACACCACATTGGAGTTCTCCAAATCTCTCCTCAGTGTGCCTGGCAAGGCGATGATGTTGAATGATCCTTGCTGGGACCTTTCCTGGCACATTGAGGAGCGAGATTGCCATGTAGTCATTACAATCGGTGCGGTCTCCCTCCTTAAAGAGGGGAACCACTCAGGCATCCTTCAATTTCAGCGAGACCTTTCCTGTGCTCCAGACGGTTTTAATGATGTCATTTCGGGCAGTCCGCAGACAAGTACCACCTTCCTTCAGCATTTCTCTTGGAGAATCATCTCTGTCTGGTGCTTTTCATGGTCTCAGGCTCTGGATTGCCTTATGTGCCCTCTCTATAGATGGCATCTCTGCCAGCCACTCACAGGGTGTGGATACTTCTTCAATTACCTGAGGTACCGCAGCCCCAGCAGGGTCACCTCCATGTTGTACCATGATGTTATCTGAGCTGGGGGGGGAGGGGGATGTTCCCCTCCCCCAACACCTTGCAGATATGCTTTGGAAATATGCGGACTTGTTGCTGGTGGTCCGAGATTGGATCACCATTTCCCCTTTAAGAAGGCTGCAGCAAAGACAAAGAACCCCCATATAGCCTTAACAGACTGTCGGGTCAAGTGCCATTAGCGAGCACTTATGAAGGTCGACACGGTACACAACGGGGTCGGTAATCAACACCACGCCCGGCCGCCTTTGTCTCCCTCGTGGCAATATTTCAACATTGCGCTTGGTACTTACTTGAGGCTGAGTCGACCTAGGGGAGGCCCAGGACCGTTTCGGAAAATCGTTGTAGCCCAGCGCGCACGCATTCACATACGAGAGCCCTGCGAGACAAGGTCGAGGTGGTAACGACATCATCTGATGGAGGTTATTTTATTTATACCTCTGTCCTCTGCGGCTCGAGCGTGTGTAGCGATGTGGGTTCTAATGATAATAATAATAATAATTGTATTTTTATAGCGCCTTTCACCCGAGGGTCACAAAGCGCTGCACACAACTGCGGAGAGAACGGCACGTCGACAATGAGATAAGAACGGCAAATCAGCAGCAACGTTTTTTGAAGGTTTTTTCTTTTTTACAAATCCGAGCTGCGCAGAGAACGTCACGTCAACAACAACATCAGAACAGTTCAACTGAGAGCATTATCAATGGGGTTCCTCCGCCCCTCCACCCCTCCGCCCCTCCCCCCGCATACATTAGTTCTACGTGACATGCTGTGTCTTGATTAACATGTCACGTACGCTTACATGGCAGGGGAGCGCATTCTTAGCACACGTTTCAAAGCGTCTCATTGTTTTTGCCTCATTGTCAGAAAGCGCTTAGTCCTGTACAGGGTCGCGGTGAGCCGGAGCCTATCCCGACAGACACAGGGCGCAAGGCAGGAACGTACCCACGATGGGACCCAGTCCATCACCGGGCACTGCGGGCAATTTAGTCTGCGAGCCAATTAACCTACGCAGCAGCATGTTTTTTGGACTGTGGGAGGAAACCAGAGTGCCTGGAGAAAACCCACGCGGACACGGGGAGAACATGCAAACTCCACACAGAAAGGCACCCGGGCCGGGATTCGATCCCGGGACCTTCTTGCTGTGAGGAGGCGACAACGCTACCCACTGGGCCACCGTGCCAAGTCTATTTCGATCGCAAAATATCCCGTGACACGTTTCAAAGCGCGCCATGGGATATTTAGCGATCTAGATAGATGTGTATTATTACAACAGAAAGTACCCATTGAGCTTGCAAGCTCTGGATGCGGGATGCCGGTGGATATAACAAAAGTTCAAACGAGCCAACATAAGCGATATATAAAATAGGATACATTTTTTATATTTAAATGACCCGCGGCCAAACACTGACAACATGTGACTTACGATTGACTGATAATACAGTGAGATTTACTGTTGAATTATTTTAGTTGTAAATACGTGTTTTTCTAATGTTTTGTAAAAGGAACAATTATCAGTTATCACTTAGTATCAGTATGGGTTAAAGGTTTTCATTAAAGGAAAAGATTGTTATAGTCTTATACAGTCAGTGTTTGGTCACCCGAGTTTTAGTCTGTATCCCTAGATTGTTTTTGTGTTCAAACATTTTTTATTTTCTACTTTGGAGTGCGGTAAAAGTGGGTCATTTAAAAATTTCATCTCCTCTCATCTCATTATCTGAAACCGCTTAATCCTATATAGGGTCACGGTGAGCCGGAGCCTATCCCGGAAACACAGGGCGTAAGGCAGGAATGCACCCGACGACGGGACGCCAGTCCATCGCCGTAAAAATTTCATTTTTATCCTATTTTATACTTTTTTTTATTTTAGTCTTAGCCACGTGAAAATGTCAAGTCAGCTCAGTGCGTGTCTGGCATCGGGAAAATATCGCCCCCCATCAGACTGAAAAAAGAATAGTAATTTGAAAAGATCGTTTCTATGGCGGGCCCAGGATCGCCTTGTCACCGGTCTTCAAACTTTTTTCACTGAATTGCATTGTCATCCGAGTTATGCCTGCGTGCAAAATTTCAGCTCTCCAGCTTTATCGGAAATGCTTTACCTTGTGCTCAAAGATTTTAACCATTACACACATCCTCCAACGTAAGTTAAGTTAAAAGCGGGTAATAATATCGTAACGTGTAAGTGCGATGGGAATAGATCGAAGACGCTATTTGCTTAATAACATAAAAGCGCATATATGCAGCCCTTCAAATTGTTGCAATTGCAGCTTCGCAGAAACATTTATTCCAATCCAAGGTGGTTCGCGCTAAAGATAACGAGTGTGACTTGGTCAGTCTCCACTCGACAGAACGATTCCCTGCTCCCCACTCTGCAATAGCAGAACCGGTCGGACAGCTCTGCAGTGTTCTGTTTAAGTACCGCGACTCTCGACCCAACTGCATTCTTGTCATACGTTTAAGTAACACGTTTGCTGACTCTGAACACAAGCCTCGCTTTGCATGTTACCTGATATCCCGCTCTTCGGGTCGGACAAACGTCAACGGGCGTAACAACGTCACGGATGTAATCTGACGGCCGGCTTGTAATCCCGTCTTAACTACTTGCCGTTGTCCTTCACACAAAAGGTTTGCTTGACGCATTGCCCACTCTCGAGGGTCAATCCCAGAGACTCCGGTCCCCTGCCGGGGTAACGCAACGCCGAGCAGAGCTCCCGACACCAATGAATGCCCCCCAAGTCCCAAGTTGAGTGGCGTGTGCCTCGCTCGTTAAGGGAGGTCGTGTCTTTAAAGGTGGCCCCCAGGACTCTCGCAATCACCCACGTGTTTCACAATTGCGCTCCCTGGTTGTGAATCGTGGAGTGTTACGGACGCCTTGTGTGATTTAATGCTTGATCGCGAGACAGTGGTTGTGATATTCGTCTTTACGTTTGTTTGTATTGTCTGCTTCACATTCTGGGATGCGATATTTGCATTTATAAAATGCGTGCTTATGAAGGATTCGAAAGGTGTACCCTCGGTGCGGACATTCATGCACGCATAGGTACACACACGTGCTCCGTTACGTATAGACGGCTGGCTCAGTACACTACACGTCGCCCTGCCAAGCGACAGACACGCCTCTGGCTGGCATAGCCAGGTTCCTCTAAGACGGGGAGACTTGGTGTGTGCAGGATGTCACGATCAGAGTGCCGGTCACTTCGGCTAGCCCGAAGGCACATTGGTCTTGCAGGCCCCGTCTCATCACCTCCCAATGCGCCGGCCCTGCACGCTAGTCCATGCCTTGTCCATTCAGTTTCCCTGACCCCATCGAGGAGGTCCGATTGACTCATGAACCCAGCATGCGGTCTTCTCCAGTTAGCACTGTGGTCATCTTGGCAACTGGAGCACCCGGCGAAAACCCACGTGTAGATGGTGCAAAACTCTACACACGGGGCAGCGGCACCCGATCCGGGGACTCGAACCGGGAATCTTCTTGCCGTGGTTACGATGACCACCGCGGTGTCCGTCTCGATGCAGCCACCGGTCTGGGAGAGGGGGTGTGGGGTGAAGATCTTTCCTTTATCTCCGCATCTGCAGGACTCTCTTTGTCGTTGCACCGCTGCGTATCGCCAACGTGGATCAAATCTCAAAACTGAAGCCGGATTATGTTCGCTTGCAATGTTTCAACCAAAAATCATGTCGCACACTGATCCGGGTTTGGGTTTTGTGCGTTTGGGCGAGGCGAGAAGTCAAGGTCAACACGAGTGGTCGTGAAATCGGGTCGCTTGTGAAGAACCGATCCGACGCGTCTTGGATGATGGCATGACTAAACAAACGGCTTGATCCATTCGTAATCGGGTGGAGGAGGAGGGGGGGGGGCGGTGTTAAATAATAATAGTTGCACTTTTAAATGATAGAGACGGTGGAAATTGATTTCAAATACGAAACACGTCGATAATGCGCGCATGCCGAACATCTGAATTATTCTCTGTTGGTCACTCGCCATCACAACGTTCACAACTGATGAGCAGAGGAGTCTTCGACAGAGCAGTGAGGCATCTCGACATTGACCGCCGTGTACAAGGCGTCCCATTGAAATGGAGCCACAGGGCGCCCTGTTGTCAAGCAACAGCTGACGCCTTGAACAGGTTTCGCCATAATATTGTTGACAGTTTGCCAATGTGCAAGACTAATAACCGCTGAGGTTCCGGACTGATTTTACGAATAAAGTAAATTTCCAAACCTTTTCATTCTGCGCTTTGCTCGCTGCGCATTTGCTATGGTTCAGGTTACATAGGACACCACGTATAGTAAATACAAAGATACCCCATATAGCCATGACATACCCTCGGGTCAAGTGTAGTTTAGCGAGCGCCTATGAAGGTACTGTGTATCCAGCACCACGCCCGGCCACCGGGTAATGTTTACACGCCGCTTAGGTGCTTATTTTAGGCTGATTCGACCTAGGGGAGGCCCGGGACCGGTTCAGAAAGTCAGGACCGGTGTTGGCAGTGAGCGGGAATCGAGAACTCGGGTCGCTGAGTTTGTCGCCCAGCGAGCTAAGCGCTGAGCCACCGTCTATAATGACTCCCCGGGCACGGCCACACAGAGATCTTATACAACCCCTCCTCTTCCTCCTCGCTTTGAATCTAAACAAATGGCTCTTCCGAAGAAGAGCCGAGTCTCCTGAGCATTGGCTCTGAGTTTATTGTTGATGAACCACTCGGGCATAGGAGGCAGTGGAGCAAAGATTTTAAGTGCTGTATTTAATTTTCAACATGATTCTATTCCCCCTTTACCACGATAATAATAATATTTTCACTTCTAGAGTGCTTTTCACCAGAGGGTCACAAAGCGTTGCACAGAGCTGTATAAATATATTGATCTCAACAGACATGGACCAGTGAACGAATGCAAATCAGAGATATAATATTGACAATGTAATGATGTAGGTTTTCACGGCTCGATGCATGATGATTGCTTCGAAAAGCTGCTCTCTCGGGATAGCCGCGTCGATGGCTCTCTCTCCTCTCCTCGCGACGTTTCGCCTCACACGTTAGAGGCATCCTCAGGCGCAGTGTGCGTGCGTAGTTCCTTTATATGTGTGGGCACTATGCATGTGTCGAGTCATCCTTTGTTATGTGAGTCCGCATCTGAGTCACCTTGACACTAATTTCCTTATCCCATTCCCACCCCCGTAACTGTAATTACCCCCTCCCTGCTTTGTCTGTGGCTAGTCCCCTAATTTGCATCTCATGAAAAGAAACCCCTCACACACCTAGACGATCCATCGACGCGGCTGTCCCGGGAGAGCAGCTTTTCGAAGCAATCATCAATATTGACAATTGCAAAAAAAAAGTAGGGGCGGCGTGGTGGCGCAGTGGCGCAGTGGTTAGCGCTGACGCCTCACAGCAAGAAGGTCCCGGGTTCGAGTCTCTCGGCTCCGGTGCCTTTCTGTGTGGAGTTTGCATGCTCTCCCCGTGTCCGCGTGGGTTTTCGCCGGGTACTCCGGTTTCCTCCCACAGTCCAAAAGCATGCTCCTGGATAGGTTGATTGGCTCGCAGACTAAAATTGTCCCGCAATGCCCGGCGATGGACCGGCGTCCCGTCGTCGGGTGTATTCCTGCCTTACGCCCTATGTTTCCGGGATAGGCTCCGGCTTCACCGTGACCCTATATAGGATTAAGCGGTTTCAGATAATGAGATGAGATGAGAAAAAAAAACTAAATGAGCCTTGGGCAAGGCACATCACAAGCGAATTGAGGGCTGACGGACGAGACTCTGGATGGAATGGCAGCCAAAGGCGCCAGCCTCTTCTGCGTGAGAACGTCTGGGAATATGGAGATCATGGGATCGGTGCATGTACAGGAATAAGATTGACGGAGAGTAGCAGCACTGGGCCATGAAGGATGGTGACGGCGTGGGGAGGCCTTCATCCAGCCGTGGCTAGACCAAGGCCGATGATGACTCCGTCTGCTCTTCTCAATAAGTTTTGGCCCCCGTTCAAATAATGCCCACCGGCTGCGCGTGTCGCTTTCGAAAACGTAAACAAAACAGTAAGGATTTGTATTGATGTAGGTATTCACGGCTCGATAGGTGAGTGTTCTTCTCGTGAGTTCCTCTTTAAGGATAGTCAAAGGAGAGCGGAGGAACACTCGACGTGGCAATGCCGAAAGAGCAGTCGTTAAGAGCAATTCTCACTGCAGGCCTTGCCACATGGGCTCACATGTGGCCCGGTTTACGTGCGGGTGACGGTCCGTGGTCTTTGCCACGTGGAGACCTTTCGTGATAAATAATTCATTTACAATGTAACGGGTGTTTGTAAATGTTCGCGCGCTGAGGGGTCTAGGTTCAAATCCTGCCGAAGCACACATTTTATTTGCACAGCACCAATGCTTTGATGTCTTCTGTCAGCTTTGCTTTCCACTATTTGGTTGCTATTCTGAATGTTTGAAGAGCCAGCCGGTAATATTTGAATTTAAGCTGCAAAGAACCACTGGCAATTGTTGACATGACGTTCTCTCCGCAGCTCTGTGCAGCCCTTTGTGACCCTCGGGTGAAAAGCGCTCTTTAAATGCAATTATCATCATTAATATTTTTCCCAAAAGCACATCCGTAAAAAATACAATCCAGAATAAAGCAGTAATTTTAGCGGAAACCATCATTAAGAGTCAAGTCGGAAGAACGTGTTACACGCTTGCAACAAGATCGCACCGTAGGTCGGGCGCTCTGCTACTCGTAACAAATAACAGCGCCGTAGCGGTTGCGTGGCGTTGTTGACGAGGGGGGGGGGGCCTGGCACTGCGCCACCGCCAGGCTCACCGAGCTCGCCCGGCGGGGGGCTGATTTGGGGGGGCGGGGGGCGAGGGCTTCCACCGGGATTGGAGCAGAGTCGCCGCCGCTGCGCTCGCTATCGGATCGGATTTGTGGTTTAGAGGCGGTCACGGGCGGTCAAGGCATTAGCGGCGCGCGGTGAGCAGACGAGAGGCCGAGGCCACTGCTCCCCACCTGCCCGGCGCCTCCACGCCGCCCGCTGTTGTTCGCAGCAGATGAAGCGGCCCGCGTGGACGCCGGTGCCAGCCTCGTTTCTCCGAGCCTGCCGGTGCCAGCCTCGTTTCTCCGAGCCTGCCGGTGCCAGCCTCGTTTCTCCGAGCCTGCAGCTGCTCATTTCAGTTCTTTGACGGCGCGTGTTATGAACGCTATGACCGCGACTCGCGATTACGTGCGTAGTGGAAATGAACAAACGTTAACTTCCCAGCATTAAAAACAAACGCAAACACGTGTTGATCAGCCGGTGTTTCATACCTGCAATTGTGTTTAAACAACCGAACCATTGCCCGGCTTCGACCTTGTGTAGCTCATCAGCAGGTGCGGTGCACCTGACAACGTGACCGCATCGGTTTAAGGGACCGGGTGGCGCGGTGGCGCAGTCAGTCGCGCTGCAGCCTCAGAGCAAAGAGGACCTGGGTTCGCGTTCCTGCTGGGGTGCAATTCTGGTGTCTCTGCGCGTTCTCCCCGTGTCCTCGCGTGTTGTCCCCGGGTACTCTGGTTTCCTCCCACAGTTGGCACACATGGCCGCCGTCTAGGTTAATTGACCTGAATGCATTGTGTCCGCCCCCCGCCCCCCTCCCGGTGCCCCGCGATGGACTAGCGTCACATCCTGCGTACGGACCTATCTTGCGCTCTCGGCCTGCCGGGATAGGCTGCGGCTCATCGTGACCACTAACAGGGTTAACAATGACGGCAATGACATCAGACAGTTTCTATTTTATCTGGAAGAATCCGTTGAGTTATGCAGCTCTTTTTAACAGTAAGCCAGCGGGGAGAGGTAAGCAATGTAAAGCGTCTCAGGACACCGTGGTGAGTCCACTTGGGTATTGTTCAGCGTCACGAGACCTGTGGAGCAGTTTTGACAAATCCGAAAACTCAGCCATTTACGGGGCTCAATGCACTGCTGTAGGTTTTCACGGCTCGATGCATGATGATTGCTCTCCAGAGCTGCTCTTTCTGGAAAGCAGGTGTCGAGCGCCCCTCCTCCAACGCGTCCTCCTCTCTCCTTCGCGATGTTTCGCCACACCACGTCGACGGGACGCCAGTCCATCACCGGGCATTGTGGGCAATTTTGTCTCATCTCATCTCATTATCTGAAACCGCTTAATCCTATATAGGGTCACGGTGAGCCGGAGCCTATCCCGGAAACACAGGGCGTAAGGCAGGAATACACCCGACGACGGGACGCCAGTCCATCGCCGGGCATTTGCGGGACAATTTTAGTCTGCGAGCCAATCAACCTATCCAGGAGCATGCTTTTGGACTGTGGGAGGAAACCAGAGTACCCGGCGAAAACCCACGCGGACACGGGGAAGAGCATGCAAACTCCACACAGAAAGCAGCACCTGAGCCGAGAGATTCGAACCCGGGACCTTCTTGCTGTGAGGCGTCAGCGCTAACCACTGGGCCACCGCGCCGCCCGCGACAGTTCATCGTCATTATCAATGCCCGCTTAATCCTGCACAGGGTCGCGGGAAGGCTGCAGCCTATCCCGGCAGACAGAGGGCGCTATACCCATGATGTGACGCTAGTACATCGTGGGGCACTGGGGAGAATTTACTCAGCAGGCCAATTAACCTCGGCAGCAGCGTGTCTTGGAAACGACTGAAATGTTACGTGCTTTGTGTTGTGGATGTGTATTTTTTTTGCCTTTGTAGACATTATCGGAGCTGATTTCGTGAATATTACACAAAACGTACAGAAACTAGCATCAGAGGTGAGTGCGCCTAACGTTTCACTTTACACAACGTTCATAACATATAAATCTAAACTGCACACGACACGTTATTTAACATTACGCGGTGTTTTTGTGTTGCTAAAGAATTGTTGCTCTCGATGGAAAATCTTAAGGTGTTGGATCTTTCGTTTAGAACAACCTGTTGTGTAATGGTTCTTGCTGACAATAACCTTGTGCGTTACCTCCTTTCCTCTGCTCTCGAAAGTTTAATGGCTCTGTGGAATCCTTCTTACTTATATCAATGTCTGAGCACCCCGACCACATTATCTGGACTTTGAAGGTATTCCTTCTCTTTCTCCTCCACTGCTTTCAACGCATGCTCCACAGTTTAATTATACGTTTGCACCACGGGATCACCTTGCACTCTCACCAAACCATCTAACACCACCTTGAATAATAATAATAATATAATCATAATTAGGGTGGCACGGTGGCCCAGTGGGTAGCGCTGTCGCCTCCTCACAGCAAGAAGGTTCCGGGTTCGAATCTCGACTCGGGTGCCTTTCTGTGTGGAGTTTGCGAGTTCTCTCCCCGTGTCTGCGGGGGTTTTCGCCGGGCACTCCGATTTCCTCCCACAGTCCAAAAAAACATGCTGCTACATCGGTTAATCGGCTTGCAGATTAAATTGCCCTCAGTGCCCGGTGATGGACTGGCATCCCATCGTGGGTATGTCCCTGCTTTGCGCCCTGTGTCTGCCGGGATAGGCTCCGGCTCACCGCGACCCTGTACAGGACTAAGCGGTTTCTGACCATGAGATGATGAGGCTACAGCACTGATCGCTGCAACCGCGGCGACCAAAGTTGAATTTTCGCTTCAACGTTGATCGCCAACACCAGTCACGATAATCTGAACCTGTCCTGGCCCTCCTCAAGGTCGACTCGGCCTCAAATGAGAACCCTGGTGTGGCGTGTGAACATCATCACTAGGGAAACAAAGGCGGACGGGGGTGTCGCTGGCCACCCACAATGCCAGCAATTGTTCTCGCTATGAAATGCTTGCAACAAAAGTCTTGCCGCAGAGGTCTGTTAAGGTTACACGGGGGATTTTCCATCTTTGTGCTAAAACGAAGACGCATCGGATGCCAGCGAGACCTGCAGCTCTGCTTTATTGACCCAACTCAAGGTCTATGGTTCGTTAAACAATCCAGGGCGCCGTGCTGCGTGTGACTGTGTCACGGTCTGCGGGGAGCGGTGGCACAACGGTTAGCGCGCTGGAGGCTACAAAACACGGCGAGCCGAGTTCGAATCCCGCTCACGGTCAACACCAGTGAAGATTTTCTGGACCGGTCGTGGGCCTCCTCTGTGTCGACTCAGCCTTGAAATTGGCACCGAGTGAAATGTGAAAACATCGCCACTAGGGAGACAAAGGTGGCCGCGCGCGGTGCTGGTCACCCACAACCCTCGCGTGCCGTGTCGACCTTCATAGGTGCTCGCTGGCGGCACTTGACCCTACGGTCCGTTACGGCTATACGGGGGATCTTTGTCTTTGTAGTCGGCGCTTCCGCCTGCGCTCGTGCGTTCATCCGTCCTCATGTGCGTGCCCCCCGCAGGTGGCGCTGTACGAGGCGGGTTTCATCGTTTGCGCGCTCATCGGCATCCTCTTCATCGTCCTCATGCCCATCGTCGGCTACTTTTTCTGCGTCTGCCGCTGCTGCTGCGACAACTGCGGCGGGGAGATGCACCAGCGCGAGAAGGACAACACACCGTGCCGCAGGCACGCGTTCGCCACGTTCCTGGCGCTCGTCACCATCGGCATGCTGTGCGTTGCCCCCCACCGCCCTCCGCCCCCCCCCGAC
>JAZEWT010000006.1:24433807-24451352 GCA_036362905.1 Mordacia mordax | reverse complement strand
ATGTGTCAGTGGGCCCTTCTGCGTGGAGTGCGTGGTCGTTGTGGATGATGTGGTGGCCCCATGTTGTGGATGATGTGGAATGCCACGCTATGGATGATGTGGGGCCCCACATTGTGTATAGTGTGGGAGCCCCACGCTTTGGACAGCAGAGGGCGCTGCACCAAAAGCCATCGCTGTTCGGTGCGCGTGATGCTCCCGCGTCTCTGCTCCGCCCATCACCTTCACCCTCGCGTCACCCTCGCGTCACCCTCGCGTCACCCTCGCGTCACCCTCGCTCACCAGCGAGGGTGAAGCAGTGTCGGCGAGACCCTGCACTCCCGCAAGGTGTGCGTGGGAAGTTCCCCTGCGAGCGCTCGATCGTTCAGACGAACTGTCCGTGTACACATTTACACACACGACTTCTCACGGCCAGGTTAGCGAGCACTTAATATTTATATTCGACCCGCTCTGTTGTCAATCCCATGATATACGCGCGAGGGCTTCTGCCATGCCTTGTGTAATTCGAATGAATGCGTTTCTCAAGTGGGAAGTTAGAGTAGTTGGTGGGAGGGCGGGGGGGTCTGTTTACTGCAATACTGGCTTTACTCCTCACGCATATTATCAATATCATGAGTACAATGTACTCGGAGCGGACGATACTCGTGGCGGGTGCGCCGCTTGTTGCGGAGGTTGGAATCCCGTGGCCGCCCTGGTTATCACTGCTGGGTGCATTGGCCACAGAGTGCGTGTCATCTGCGTCACAGTGGATGTTTAAGGTCCTGTCGTTCTCAAGAGCAAACCTTTTGAAGGCAACATATTCGCAGCTCAAAAATGCACGATGAAGACACCGCACGCCGTACGGGTGGCGGTGAAAACATGATTGAACGTTGTAATGATGTAGGCTCGCGAGGTGGAGAGAGGAAGCGATCGACGCGGCTGTCCCGAGATAGCAGCTTTTCGAAGCAATCATCGTCATTGAACATTCGCCGTCAAAATTATTACCGAGATCTTTTTTTAGCAACGGTAACTGATTTTTGAGCGCAGGCACCTCAATGCGCGTGTACTTTGTGAATAAATACACTTCATTGCCTCAAGAGTCGGGTGTGTGTTTGCTACTGTGGGCCTCAAATGCAACATTCAATTTCCCTTTTTCGTTCCAGGATGTGAAACTGTCCCGAACGCACTGTGCTGGTAAACTAAAGGCGACACGTGATTGTGAGCCGTTGATTCCACGGCGGAGGTTAACGGAGCCCATTTCCGTAACTGATGGCCAAATGGGACTTTATAATAATACCTTCAACCGAAATGAACACCTGTAGGAAATAATGTTGCGTTCAAAGTCAAAAAAAAATATTCACCATATAGCCTCAACATACCTTTGGAGAAAGCAATGTTAGTCCACACACTTCAGAGCCCTTTTCATAAGTTAGAAAGTATAGAAATTATCACTTAAAGTGATGTTAGTGAGTGGGATGTTATACAGCAAAACCACCATTCGCATGCCCGATGCAGCTGTGAGCCAGGGCACAAGGATGCTCGTGATTGCAGGGATAAAACAATGTTTCTTTTACAAATGTTTGTATTTTGATTATAATTTTAATACGTAAAATACGGTTGCAAAATATTGTGACTTACACAACTGTACTGCAGTAGCGTATTTGTAATGTTTTATATGGTAATCAAAAAGAATGCCGTGATGTAATTTGTGATTCGTCTGCAGGTAAATTATGTTGTGAATATGATTGTGTTTTAAACCATCAAAATGTGCTTGTGTGGTCAATAAACCTCTGTTGATTTCAAGAATCTCAGCGTATAGATGATACAGTATGGCATGCTTTGAATAAAATTCGAGACAATTGTTTCATAATTTGTGTAACTGCACAGGCAAACTGTAACATCCACACAGTTTAACAAAACCAAGTGTGTTTTAATACACACAAAATGTGGGTATGAGTTCGAATCCTAGTCACGACTTAAGGCCATTGTTGAGTGATGTTCAGTTCCATATCTGGCCCACATCCCTTCCTCAACCCGCGTCGACCAGGATGGTTACGTATCTACCACCGTAACCAACACTGCACGGGGAGGCTTACATCCAGCAGTGGATTGTCAAATGACTAAAAAATATATATCCGGTACTGTGGTAGAATTCGATGGTATGTCAGGAAGAGAATACTGAGTCTCGCAGCAAAAAGAGGGATTTTAGCAGTAGATGACAAACTAGAGTTGAAATACAGTGCAGTAAGTGTACGACTGATATATTTTAATGTTAGCGCGGTGGCCCAGTGGTTAGCGCTGACGCCTCACAGCAAGAAGGTCTCGGGTTCGAGTCTCTTGGCTCCGGTGCCTTTCTGTGTGGAGTTTGCATGCTCTCCCCGTGTCCGCGTGGGTTTTCGCCGGGTACTCCGGTTTCCTCCCACAGTCCAAAAGCATGCTCCTGGATAGGTTGATTGGCTCGCAGACTAAAATTGTCCCGCAATGCCTGGCGATGGACCGGCGTCCCGTCGTCGGGTGTATTCCTGCCTTGCGCCCTGTGTTTCCGGGATAGGCTCCGGCTTCACCGTGACCCTATATAGGATTAAGCGGTTTCAGATAATGAGATGAGAATGAATGACTGGTGGGTAAACATGAATTGCTTTGCAACAATAGTGTCAAGAGTACCGTTTGTGAAATCCATAGACAATATATAAAGGATGGTGGTGGTGGACTTTCAGTTGAAGGGACTCACTGAGGTGAAACATCACACATTGAGAGATACAATTTATTGAGAACAGTATTTCCCGAAACGCTGCTCGGCTGGACTTAAGTACAGTTTTTCGTCACAAGGCACCACCACCACCACTAGGGTACTCGAGGTGGTGTCATCCATTTCTCTCTCTCTCTCTCGTGATAGCAGTGTAAGAGTGAGCCCTGTATAATCACGCGAACACGTTTGGGATCGAGTTAAACGAGATGGAAATGTCGTGTCCAAACAATAAGGACGAGGAACACCTGAGTAATATTAAAGGCTGCTTGCAGCAATCCACGACTGAACGAGAACTCACAATCCCTGTTCGCCGGTGGGTTAAAACTACAAGTCCTGGTTCTCTTCAGTTACCCAGGAGGTACCGTCCTCTTCATCATCAGCATCATCGTCGTCGCCATTGCCATCGTCGCTGAGAAGGCGAACGAGCAACGGCTTCACCATGCCAAGCGTGAGGCTCGGCGCGTCGAACAAAAACGGCGTCACGGCGCTCACGTCTCCGTCCTCGGCCATGCCCCTGAGGAGCTCACGGATTGCCTCCTCGGCGGTCACCGTGCTCGGGCACAGCGAGAAGATCCTGTCCAGCTGGGTGTCCAGCAGCCGGCCGCGGCCCACCTCGGCCAGGAACAAGCGCAAAGCCTCGACCCTGAACAGGGGGCTCCGCTTCGAGCGCACGGTCGCCTCGGTCACCGCCGTCTCGGCCTCTCCGAGCCGCAGCAGCAGCTGCAAGGCCCTGAGCACGGCCCGCGGTCGACAGCTCGAGAGCAGAAGGTCCACGTGCGCGTTGGCGGCCTCGGCGTTCTCCTCGGGCCTGGGCAGGGCCGAGGCGGCCCGCTTGTACAAGGGGCCGTCCGACGGCGAGCAGCCGGGCGCGTTGCTCTTGATGGAGGCCCTCTGGAGTTCGGCGAGTCGCACGAAAGGCGTGAGCCTGCCGCGACGCTCTCCGTAGAGGGCCCGGCAAGTCGCCTCGAAGACGGGCAGGTTTCTCCGGGTCTCGTCCGCGGCGCGACGCGGGTCCAGCATCGCCTGCCAAAGATGCGCGTCGACGAGGGTGTGCAGGGTGCCGTTCCAACCGCGGCGGATCTCCAGGCTCTCCCACACCGTGGCGAGGACCTCGGCCGGGGAATTCTCGGCGAGGGCATTGAATCGAGCGATCGCTTCGGCGCTCGCGGCCGCGGCGGACGCGACGATGCCGGCGACGGTCGCGCGCTCGACGCAGCCGCCGTTGCGTTCGCTGTCCCCGCGGTCGCGGGCCCCGCGCACGCCGGACGGCGACTCCTCGGTCCGCTCATCTGCAAGCGGAGTCGCGAAGAGAAGGACGGATCTCGTCGCGCGTCATGGTGAGGAACCGCTTAGTGAGCCGGAGCCTATCCCGGCAGACACGGGGGGGGGATATACCCAAGATGGGACGCTAGTCCCATCACCGGGCACCTGCGGGGCAATTTAATTGCAAGCGCAAGGAAGGATCATAAATATAATTGGTGACGCGCGCGCATGTTCAATCGCTTTGGAAGGTTTTGGTCGAAAAATGACTCAGCGGTGCGAGATTACCTGGGCGGGTAGGTGGTGAAGCCAGGTCGTTACCCGGCGCCAATCTGCCAGACACTGCGTCCTATACACTATGATAATCATAATAATAATTGCATTTCTGGAGCGTTTTTCACCCGAGGGTCACAAAGCGCTGCACAGAGGTGCGGAGAGAACGGCACGTCAACAGCAACGATTTGATGATATCAGCCAATTAATGAAATTTAGTTGTGGCAGGAAACCGGAGAACACGGAGGAAATTCACGCACAACAGGGGGAGAGAATACAAACTCCACGCAGACAGTCGTGGCCGAGGTGGGAGTCGAACCGTCTCAGGCAGGACTTTCTCGAGTGAGGCGCGGATGTTAGCCATGCAGGGACACTCTGTTCCACGGGAATAATATATTTTATTAAATGTGTTCGTGAAGATGTCATCGTCAGTGTTAACACGTCACGTTGTGAAACTGGACTCAAACAGTTTTATAAAAATCTTACCTTAAAAAAATACACATTTTTAAAGCTGGTGAATAATTTCCCAATAACTGAAAGGTGCCTCGCAGCAAGACGGTTCCGAGTTCGAATCTCGGCTCGGGTGCCTTTCTGTGTGGAGTTTGCATGTTCTCCCCGTGTCCGCGTGGGTTTTCGCCGGGCACTCCAGTTTCCTGCAGTCTAAAAAACATGCTGCTGCATAGCTTAATTGGTTTGCAGACGAAATTGCCCGCAGTGCCCGATGATGGACTAGCGACCCATCGTGGATATATCCCTACCTGTCGGGATAAGCTCTGGCTCACCGCGACCCTGTACAGGACTAAGCGGTTTCTGACAATGAGATGAGATGTGTCCCATTTAAGCAGAGTCATAAAGCATACATCCTGATGGCACCAGATGCTCCCTATGATTTCCATACATGCGGGAAACCCTCCATGTAAGTGAAGGTTTTTTTTTAATTTCTAGGAATTATCCTCATGCAGAGCGACGCTCACGGTCTACCTTGCGCGTTTTCAAGGCGACGCAGCCAGCCGTGAGGTCCATCTCAACGAACACACTTCGCCACGATAATGGTTTACGACCCACAGATTATATTTGACACCCCGCTGGGGTAGAGCATTGACGTCACACTTGCCTGTGCTGTCAGTGGCGTCCTCGATTCCGTCCGTTTGGAGTGGCGCTTGAGCGGTCATCTTTGCAAACCAGGCTGGCAAAAATCCGGCTGACGGCGGTTGCGCCCGAATAAATACCAGACTTGATGGCTAATGCGAATAGCGCTCCTTATAGGCAGCCTGTGTCCGACACTGTCCTTGGTAGAATCAACGGGAAAACCCCGTTGTCGCTCGCGTTAGGCCGTGTTTAGTCAGAGTTTGGCAGCTTCCGCTTTTCGCCGACTCCCAGCGGTCATACTTCTGCATTTTATCCCGTTTGCAACAAAAAAAAATAGCCGTGATGTTGTTGCCGCCCCCTGTTGAGCGTCGGCTGTTCGCTCATAAAATATGGTTTGTGGTGTGGAGGAAATATTTGCTTGTCTGGGAAATGCCAGACCTGCTGTTGTGATTGTGCCAAATGAGAGTTCACGCATAAGCCTTTCACAGTTAATAGGGCCAACCGCTTTCCTCCAGGTCTGTCCTCGAAATATGCCTGACCTCAGCAGGCCGTCACTTCGTTTGAATATTGGAGGTAGCGAGAGAGTAGCGAGTCACAGAAGAAGCCATTAAATCAGGTCACTGTCGGATGAAAGTTTGCACCGACCATGCTGGTCGTAGAGGCTGTTCGATCATATTTCAATTCGCTGCTCCGTGCGGGTTAGTACATTGATGGTCAGGAACTTATCAGGTTTCACTGATGTTTTCCGTGGCCGCAAGTGGAGCTTTGGCTCACTGGGTTCGTAGAGCAGTGTGTGACTCATCTGCCCCACTTGCTCCACCATCCAGCGCGTTCTTCAAATTTCAGAATACATGGTGTATGCCCTGGAACCGTTTTTGTATACGAAGTGATACTATGAAAAACAGCACAGACCAAATATCAAGTTGGTATGTTTATTTGTTTTCAAATATCTGTCATGATATCCATTTCAACAGTGCATATGAAAGCCAGTGTATGCATGTATTCAGATAATTCATAAGATGCCTGCAAGGTGGAACATCGTGTCTGCCTTGCGTAGCATCATGGTTCTGTCTTTATTATGCGTGTTTTAAGACTGAACACGTTGCTGCTGGCATACGTTTGGAAAGGAAAAATACTCCGTCGATGTTTGGTGGTCTAGTTATACAGTACAAGTGGGAATAAGATATTCAGGCCCACCCGAAGGCTCACACGTCACAATAGACCAACTCGCAGCTGTCTGAAAATAACTCAACATTACACACCACGACGAGGCTTGCAAATAATGACGGAATAATTTTCACTGATGAAAATAACTATCTTTGCTAAAACTGCCACTCGGTAGTTGTGAAGGTGAAAGGCAAAGACGTTAATGTTAGGGCCCATTTTTGGTGTGTGTGTGTGTGTTCAACCCTGTTAATTTTGACGAGCAGAGGATCCGTTTACTGCGCAACAGAAAATGAGGAGACGGCTGTAATTTTCGTGTCCTCCCCTGCAACCTTCCTGCACTACTTTACGAGGTCATAAAATGCCAGGATAACGTGTATTGTGAGTGCGTGTTCTTGTTTTCTAGAATTTAAAGAATGTCCTTGTGAAATTGTTGCATTAATAGGAGCACACATGGAAGAGTTGGAGCGATTTCAAATGCATTGCGGCCGGTTTCTATACTTGTCACTACAATCTTATCGGTGTTGCTCTCTATGATAATTTGCCGAACGTCTTCCACTGTTTAAGTTCCAAGCAATATTTGATTGTGACGAGGAAAGCCCCGTTCAATCAGTTACCCACAGAGTTTCGGTGGCAGCGGCCCCCACCCTCGAACGATAGAGTTACAATTGGGGTGAACAGGAGCCCAGCCAACAGCTAGCCGGCACATTCGAGATCTAGTTATTTATTTTATTGTGATATATTGGCCTTAAGACTTAAAATCTGTGTGCGTGGCGCATTATTTCTGTGTCAGTCTACAAACATGCCTGTCATGTCTTGAAATTTAAAATACCATCCGAATAAATATTTTGTATAAAATTAAAGAGCTGCACAACGGCTGCTGTAATTTCAGCTCGACGTTAGACATAATCGGTGTGAGTCTTGGCAGCACGTGGCTCTGTGTCAATGCGCCGCGTGAATGCACAGCGCTACAAGGCTAACTACTGCTGAACCGAGCCCGCTATTCCACAAGGCGACTGCGCGGACTTGTTAATACCTACGGCGAGTACTCTACGGCGTGTCTCAAATGTTAACCCGTGAAGCCATGTTACGTGCCGTCACCTGCACATTATATGAGAATACGTGTATGGCAGTTTGCAAGACTTTGTTAATCCACCGCTGGATGAAGGCCAGCCTATGTTGTGACAGGTCCTGTCAGTTCTGCGAGGACTGACAGTTCTGGGAGGACTGACAGTCCTGGGAGGACTGTCATAGTCCTGGGAGGACTGTCAGTCACAGTCCCGGGAGGGCTGTCACAGTGGTGTTACGTAGCCTTGCCACCTCTCATGTTTTCTGCTTATCCTCAGGATTGTTCTTCGTTTCGAGGAGGCATCTGCTCTGGAAAGTCTGGGTTTTTATGGAATGGGTTTATTCATCGTGTGGAGTTTTCCTAATTACACGGGGGTGCAGTCCTCCCTGTGCTATCCAGTTTATGCTCACGCCACGTTCCGGAGGTGGCAACCTTGGTGATCAGTGCGAGTTGGTGAAGAGGATTGCTAGTCTGGATCGTTTCACATTTGGACATTGATGTTCGCCGTCGCTTGGAAACGAAACTCGTGGCTCGCGCTCCGCACGGTGAACCCGGCAAGACGAGTTTGATTCCTGACCATGACTCACGCTAATGTTTAGTGCAATCTGAACCCGTCTTGGTTCGCTACCTTCATCAACCCACACTCATCAGCGCGGTGAATTGCGGGGCACGGTCAAACAACTCCAATTAGCAACACGGTGTGCGATGGCTTTCATCCAGCGGTGGATTGAGAAAGGACTGTTAGAATCTAACTCGACTGCAATGCATGTGCATTGGGAGACAGGGTTTCTGGTGGCCTAAACTACAGTGACACATTCCAGCCGCGTGGCCTGATTTTATCACACAAGTATAAATCTAGAATTTAAGAGGAAAGCAATATGGATTGCACTGTGCTTTTCACTGTAACGTACTAAGAATCGCGATAGTATGTTTATGCTACCTAATGTGTGCACTTGTCATTTATCAGAGGTAAGCAATCCGAGATAAGTCCTAACGTCAACCATTATCTTTCACTAGAATAAGCAGCCTCTTTACGGTAAAGATACCCCCACTATTATAATAGGGATATGTTTACGGACGAAACATTGTATTTCTAAGCCTCCACATGTCTCCTACCAAGTTCAGTAGTGCGGAGCATTATCATTATCAGTATCCGCGTATTCCTGTGCAGGGTCGCGGGGTGCCAGAGCCTATCCCGACAGACAGAGGGCGCAAGGCAGGGCTATGCCCAGGATGTGACGCCAGTACATCGCAGGGCACATCAAGAGTGTAGATGAAATAGTTTAATAATGTCATCGGTAAAATGTGGAGCTGTCACTTCCAGAATAGTCACGTGTTGAGAAGATGGCAAGAGGGGCAGGGTATTGATAAATGTATCACCTACTGTTAATGATCTTGCAAGTGTACTTTACACTTATAGTAAATGTTCAGTCCTGTGCTTGCTTGGTACAGGATGTGCTTGTTAATAGTAAAGTGTTGATATTAAGTACTCTTTTATACCATTATTTTGTGTATCTTGGTTTGTGTTCTCTTAAAAAGTATGAATTGCAATTGGTTACGTGTCAATTATACAGATGTTTGAATATTTGATAACCTAATTCAAATTCCATCCACACCGTAGAGTTTCTTATGGAATGAAGTACATGTCGTCTGTGGACCCTAGTAAATTCAGAACAAATCTAATTCTGTATACTTGGCACGTACAGTACATACATATTTGGTGATCATTTTAGTATTGTGGAGGATGGACCACGCTTTTACCGTCTAACAAAATAGAATATTATTTTTTCGCACACTACCCCCCCCCAAAAAACAAACAAGTCCAACAAGACCTCTCATTCATCATGAACAGAGCGCTTTTCCAACAAGCGCCACGCGGTTCGAGAGAGAACTAAACTCCATAATCAGAGGCGCTTGCGGTTCTTTTTCCCCTCCCCTCTCAACAAAAGCCACGACCGCTTTAGAGGAGGCAGGAGGGCCCACGCACAGCAACGTCTCATCATCTCTACCTCGCTCTCTCGTTAAAACGCCCTGTTGCCGGGTGCCGTTCATAACAAACGCTTTTGTTGGTACTATCTCGCGCTTGCTATATCTCGCGCTTGCCTGGCTGGGACAGCTCGAGTTGATGGAGTGATGGTTTTTGGCAGGAGCCCAGCCGCTGCCGCCACGTGTGTATATATATATCTCGTTGTTTTTCCTACCGGCGGGGATAGAGTGTCGCGTTGTGGCACGGATGGGCCGGGTGAGCGATGGCCTGGCGGCGGTGGTGGTGTCGGTCTACTGGCCGCAATGTCTACAGACGGTTTCTTCGCGAGCATCGTCGTCGGACACCGACCGCACTTGGATGCCACCTAATACCGTGACCTCCCTGTGAACACGTGAGCAAGTGTGGTAAATCGCGTAAGCGGGTACCGGTGCTGAAAACGGCAGCGTCACGTACGCACAACGTCACTACACAAAGCACCCGCTAGTTATAATTTCCAACCAGCAGCACACTTCCCTTCTTACTGCCGACCAAGCAGACGTTTGGTCCCCGATTTACCGCAATCCGCCCGAAGCGATTTCTAAAAAAAGAAGAAGAAGATCCCCATCCACGCGCCTCCCCCCACCATGAAATCCTTCTGCCCGCTATCAAAACAACAAGACTTCTCATGAGGAGCCTGCCCGTGAAGCAGTCGGGGCTCGCGTGCACGTGTGTGCGCGCGCGCTGCCCGCTTTTTGCAAAGCGCAAGGAAACCTGTTCAGGTTTTAAAGGAAAAAAAAAATCAACGTGTGAATGCGCCGTCGTGGTGCTGCACGGAGGAACCACGGCGTCCACTTCCCTGGCGGCGACGCCTCAGGATATTTGCAGATTCTGGAAGACCGCCATTGAGCGCATGATGTTGTCATCCTGGGTGCGCGGGACAGAGGAGGAAGAGGAGCAGTGGTTCGAAGTTCATCGCATCATCTCACTGTCAGAAAACGCTTAGGTCTGTACAGGGTCGCGGTGAGCCGGAGCCTATCCCGGAAGACACAGGGCGCAAGGCAGGGATATACCCACGATGGGACGCCAGTCCATCACCGGGCACTGCGGGCAATTTTAGTCTGCGAGCCAATTAAGCTATGCAGCAGCATGTTTTTTTGGACTGTGGGAGGAAACCGGAGTGCCCGGCGAAAACCCACGCACGCGGACACGTGGAGAGAACTCGCAAACTCCCACACAGAAAGAGGCACCCGAGCCGAGATTCGAACCCGGGCCCTTCTTGCTGTGAGGCGACAGCGCTACCCACTGGGCCACCGCGCCGCCCGAGAGCAGTGATATAGATAGATTAACGTTATTGTCATCCCCATCCGTATGCAATTGCAGTTTAAAGATGAATGAAATTACGTTTCTCATGGTCCCCGGTGCAAAAATAGAACAAGGCTGAATACACATTGAACGGAGTGGCGTAAAACACGTATTGTTAGAGACTGGTCTGAAAACAGTCTTCATGAAACTAATTTTGCGATTGCTTTATCCACGAAGGGCCACAGCTTTCACGTCCTGCTGGAGATCCACGATGAATGTTCGTCACATGGCGGTCAAAACATCGCAAGTGATTCACGAAATTGGGGGATTTTTTTGTGTGGTTTGTGCGGCCGGGCCGATGACATTTAAAACACGTCAATCCCCACGATGCCAGCCCAGCTCAGAGCCACGTGCCCACCGATGACTATTCCCGGCTCCAGTGAGTCTCATCTCATCTCATTGCCAGAAACCGCTTAGTCCTTTACATGGTCGCGGTGAGCCGGAGCCTATCCCGGCAGACACAGGGCGCAAGGCAGGGATATACCCCCCGATAGGACGCCAGTCCATCACCGGGCATCGCGGGCAATTTAGTCTGCGAGCCAATTAACCGATGCAGCAGCATGTTTTTTGGACTGTGGGAGGAAACCGGAGTGCCCGGAGAAAACCCACGCGGACACAGGGAGAACATGCAAACTCCACACAGAAAGGCACCCGAGCCGAGATTCGAGTCCGAGACCTTCTTGCTGTGAGGCGACAGCGCTACCCACTGGGCCACCGGGCCGCCAGTAAGTCGTATCAAATGACTTTACACTACTGTGTGAGAGGCGGGCGCGTGTGGTGAGTCTCAAAACGCACAGACATGCGCGTTATTATCTCACAAATACATGAACTCCGGACTTTCTGAATTCACACATGGATGACGACGCAAGTGGACACCGCAGGTCACATTTTTGCGGGTGTTTTTATTTTATGACCATGCCCCACCAAGCAGGCCAGTGCGGCACAGCGAAGACGGCGGTGCGAGGAGACCACAGCCGGCGCCAATCCGCCAGACACTGCTTCCTATATAGTCTGATGTTATAGGGGACATAATAAATTAATGTGTGGCTTTTTTTGGTGGTGGGAGGAAACCGGAAAAACCAGAACGAATCCCTGCCAACAGAGGGCGCAAGGCGAGGCAATACCTCGGATTTTATACAAGTACATCGTAATGCCGGGCGGCACGGTGGCCCAGTTGGTAGCGCTGTCGCCTCACAGCAAGACGGTACCGGATTCGATTCTCGGTTCGGGTGCCTTTCTGTGTGGAGTTTGCATGTTCTCTCCGTGTCCGCGTGGGTTTTCGCCGGACACTCCGGTTTCCTCCCACAGTCCAAAAAAACATGCTGCTGCATAGGTTAAATGGCTCGCAGACTGAAGTGCCCGCAGTGCCCGGTGATGCACTGGCCGTGCGCCCTGTGTCTGCCGAGATAGGCTCAGCGGTTTCTGACAATGAGATGAGATGAGACATCGTGATGCCCACCTCGGGCAGGATTTTTTTTTCTCTTCCTGTAAGGCATAGACGTTACAATTGCACCATCCTGCCACCCTCTGAAATAACTCATCTCATCTCATCTCATTATCTGAAACCGCTTAATCCTATATAGGGTCACGGTGAAGCCGGAGCCTATCCCGGAAACACAGGGCGTAAGGCAGGAATACACCCGACGACGGGACGCCGGTCCATCGCCGGGCATTGCGGGACAATTTTAGTCTGCGAGCCAATCAAACTATCCAGGAGCATGCTTTTGGACTGTGGGAGGAAACCGGAGTACCCGGCGAAAACCCACGCGGACACGGGGAGAGCATGCAAACTCCACACAGAAAGGCACCGGAGCCGAGAGACTCGAACCCGGGACCTTCTTGCTGTGAGGCGTCAGCGCTAACCACTGCGCCACCGCGCCGCCCCCTCTGAAATAACTGTGGCAGGAAATCAAACTCGGGCCACTGTGGTTGCGGAGTGTAACAGTGTTTATCTGTGTAGAGTAAACGCATGTAATAACGCGTCTGGACTTGTGCTGAACATTTCGTGAATGATAAGATCGTGTGCAATTCAGAAAGTCTCACATTTTTGCAGGCCTGCATGAATTCTTCTATTGACACAACCCCATCCCTGTTTTGATCCATCTTCTGCAAGATACAAACAAAGAAACCAAGCGAGTTTTCGAATATCTCACGGTAATTTCTCCAAACCAATAACAATACATCTTTAACATTTATTCGATTTAAAAAAAAAACGGCTGTTGTACTAAAAGTGAAATGAGCGTTAAACGCTGTTGTTGCATAAGCGCGAATTTGCTCAGTCAGTTTTAATCCACGCTGGTTAGAACCATCGATCTGTGTCGCTGTTTTTAACAGTTGTCCAGCGAGGAAGGATAGGCAGGCATACAACAGTCTCAGGACACCGGGTGCAATTTAACAACCGGCGTTAGTTTCGGCGTTCGGGCGGACTTTAATGATGGAACAAAGCGAATCGCGAATGAGTCCGCGGCAGTGGGGGAGGAGTCGGACGTTCGCACCGTTACCTGGAAGAATTTGTCCACGTGTTCCTCGGGGGCGTTCATGGGCACCGTGGGGTAGGTGTACCTGCCCATCATGTCGTATATCGACTTGATGATGTCGTTCATTTCCTGCAGGGTCGGGGGACGAGCGATCAGAATGCGAGGCGCGCGGCGGATAAGACGCGCGCGTGGCACCGTTGGCGGTGCCGCGGCGCTGACCGATCGCGCCGGGTAACGTTGTGATGGGTCTCGCCAGTGCTTTGTGCCGAGACGCGGGGCGACGGACGCAACAGCTGGACTCATGACTTCCCCGCCGTGTAGATGATGAGTATTATTATTATAATGCGGCTCTCACGATGATCTGTAGTTTACGAGCGGTACTTTTGTTTTTTTATCTTCTCACGGAGAGTTTATGGCTGTCATAGTTTTAACAGCTGACAGTAGACTCGGCTAGATCTGTGCTGACTGCTAGATGGCTCCGAGCCGAGAGAACAGCCTACGGCTAATTAGCGAGATTCTTTGCGGATTTGTGACGTTACTCGACCAGCCAATGGGAACAATGAACGTGGAATGACACCCCCACTTGCTGCGTTATATACATCGATTCAGATCTCCGCAGCAGAGCAGGTTTGAAGCTGGTTACTATCAGGTGGAGTCACTGCCAGACATCAGTACACTTTAGACATGTGGTTTGAAAGCATTGCCCCAACGTAAGGCCCAGCATGCCTTGTTAATTAGGTTGTTTCCGACAAATTTAATGATACGAGATGCATTGATTATTTTTGATGTAGTTCAGACAATATCCACCGTGTTAGATCAACGCTCGTGACATCAAACTATTTTAAACCTCATAAACACGTACATGGGCGGCACCGTAGCCCAGTGGGTAGCGCTGTCGCCTCCTCACAGCAAAAGGTCCGGGTTCGAATCTCGGCTCGGGTGCTGCTTTCTGTGTGGAGTTTGCGAGTTCTATCCCCGCGTTCGCGTGGATTTTTCGCCGGGCGCTCCCGTTTCTTCCCACAGTCCAAAAAAAACATGCTGCCGCATAGGTGAATTGGCTCGCAGACTAAATTGCCCGCAGTGCCCGGTGATGGACTGGCGTCCAATCGTGGGTGTATCCCTGCCTTGCGCCCTGTGTCTGCCGGGATAGGCTCCGGCTCACCGCGACCCTGTACAGGACTAGGCGGCTGCCGACAATGCAAATGAGAAACGCGTACGTCGGTGGATCGCGCACCGGCAGTGATCTGCGCGTCTCGCACGGCGCGCTGCGGCGCGCACACAGCCAACCGCTGCCCACCGGGGCCACTGAAACGTGGCGGCACAGCAATGGCACCGCTCACGTGGCCGCGGGGGGTGTTTTCTCGACGCGCTCGGCCACCGGGCGCGGTCGCGCCGTCGCGACGGGCGTCACCTCCTTTGTGATGTAGCCGTCCTTGTTGATGTCGTAGAGGTTGAAGGCCCAGTTGAGCTTGTCGTTGAGCGTGCCGCGCAGCAGGATCGACAGCCCGGTGACAAAGTCCTGCCAACGTCGGCGCGCGCCGTCAGACAATGACCGGCGCAGCAGTGGGTGACCCCGTGCCTCGCGGCCTCCACAATCTGCTCGCCGAGCTCTGACACTGGACTGGGTGGAAGAGCTCTCATTCCTCACGGTCGAATTGATCCCACTTGACATCTTTAACCAGGTGCTGCGGTTGACACCTGTCCTGCTTTTATCGGGGCAAAGTTATGTTGGAAGCAGTCGTTTGTGGGAATCTGTAACCGCGCCTGGGATTATCACAAGTGTCTTTATTTTCCAGATTGTCAATACGCGAATACCACTCGCGGCAGTGCAATGACACGTGATTCTCTCCCCACTTGGATATTTTGAGATATTTTGAGATATTTCTCTCCGTGACACGTCCCTGCTTTTTGCCCGTCAGAGGTAACAGCCGTATCTGCCCCTAGACTCTGGAATTAAGAGTAATAATAATAATAATTGCATTTATAGAGCGCCTTTCACTCGAGGGTCACAATGCGCTGCACAGAGCTGTGGAGAGAACGGCGCGTCAACAACAACGACATTAGAACGGAAAATCTGCAACAATAACAATGTTTTTTCTTGCTTGTTTTTTTTAAATATACACATCTTTGCAAAAAAACACGGGGTTGTACAGGACGGGGCAGGGTCACGCAGTTTGAGAGCCTCCCACGGAAAGAGCCCTGGCGCTGACTTTAAGCATTTCCTGGGTCAGCTGTGCTCTGTTCCCAGTGACCGTAGCAACAAAGAGCTCGATAAAGCAGTTAAACGATCCCTGTTTATAGCGAGCGAGGGGAATTTGCCGAAACGTGAATGTGTCCCTTGCACGGCAATAACACTCCTCTAATGAACCCTGTGGGTAATGAATGTCTTTGTCTTATCTTCTCGTTAACCGGACCGCAGACATTCTCAATGGTGCAGTCACAATCCTGATTACGCCTCCAGTAGAACATTGATGTAGTATACGAAACGGGCAAATGCATTTTTCCTGATTGTAGTGTTTGTAGGCAGTGGCATAGAATAGTAAAATATATATATATACATATAGGTAGTACATTGGTAATGACATATTGTGGGGGTAAACAGAATAAGAGAGAGAGAGAGAAAACTAAGTGGAAGGGTGGCTGTGCAGTGATAACATTTGCGCCTCCGAATAACGTCCTGCACGAGATTTGTTCTCCGGCTGTTCTGCGTGGCATTCTGCCGGCCTCTCCGCTCTCCTGCCACAGCAACCACAACAACACGATAATTAATTGGCCGAGATGCATCGTAATACAGAGGACACGCGGTCTGGTAATGTTGGCGCCGGTGGGCTGCATTGATGCCTTCTTCCCACCTCTGGAGATTTCATGCTATGCCTACCTATCCTTGTCTCGTCTATGGCCAGACGTGGATTTTTTGGCGGCGCCTTATGAATTGCTCTCTTAATCATGTCTTTCAGTAACAGCTTAGAACGTCGTGTCAGGGTGATTTTAATGCAGAGAGGGCCTCTGCCGCATTGATTGGAAGCGTCGGAGGAGGTTTGCATACCCATCGCTCGGCTCCACCAAAAATCATAAATCAATATCAATCCTGCAACGCGTACGGATGCCACCCTTTCGTCAATCCACTGTTGGATGAAGGCCTCCCCCCTCCGTTCGGGTGGAGGGTTGCCACCTCGGCGGTACACGAAACCGGGACATGTGCGCGCTTGGGGTAAGCATAAGCGATCGAGGGCCGTGCCCCGCGTGAGTGGCAAAACGCCCGGCTTTGAACAATGACTTGTTCCAGGAAAAAAGTACGCGCTTAGAGGACAGCTACATGCTTAAAAAAAGAGGACGATCCTGGGATAAACCGGGACAGGTGGCAACCCGACGAGTGGGTGGTCAGCGCGACTTGACAATGCCGCGCCTCGCTAGGTCAGTGCAGAGCGAAGGCAGAGAGAGAGAGACTCTGGGACACTGTCAGTGCGATCTCTGGCCTTTGCTGTTCCGCCCTCTGCTGGAAATGTTCTCTCATTTTCGAATTACCATATCCTTCAGCGGGCGGCACCGTGGCCCAGTGGTTAGCGCTGACGCCGCACAGCAAGAAGGTCCCGGGTTTGAATCTCTCGGCTCGGGTGCCTTTCTGTGTGGAGTTTGAATGCTCTCCCCGTGTCCGCGTGGGTTTTCGCCGGGTACTCCGGTTTCCTCCCCCAGTCCAAAAAACATGCTGCTGTATAGGTTAATTGGCTTGCAGACTAGATTGCCCGCAGTAAAATGGGGTTCTGCCCGCGTCCCATCACGGGCAGAACCCTATTTTACTCCCTGTGCCTGCCGGGACAGGCTCTGCTCCCCCCCGTGACTCTTGAAAATGAAAAACACGTGACCAATCATCACTCGACGGGCATGTCTTCTAAACCTAACGCGAGCTTATATTTCAGCGCGTTGAAAAGCATGAACGAGCTTTAAGCAGAGATTACTATGGGGACCTTTTTTGCCATTGGATAGATGATTTAAAAAGAAAAGTCAGTTTTAATTTAAGCTGGCAGGAATCCTTGGCCTTTATAACTCTTTTAACAGCAGTTTGGCTGGAAGGGCTCGAGCAAGTTATGTCTCAGGGCAGCGCTGGCAATGTATTGAGGACAATTTAACGTGCCTTTGGAGTGTCGTAAGAAATCGGAGTA
>JAZEWT010000006.1:24422338-24433222 GCA_036362905.1 Mordacia mordax | reverse complement strand
TCCAGTCGCTCGAGTTCCTGCAGTTGTTCTTAATTATCTGGAGTGGTTCCTAAGTCCGGCGATGGACTGGCGTCCCGTCGTCGGGTGTATTCCTGCCTTACGCCCTGTGTTTCCGGGATAGGCTCCGGCTCACCGTGACCCTATATAGGATTAAGCGGTTTCAGATAATGAGATGAGATTTGTCTGTCGAGGCGAAGCGGGGGGTGGGGGGAGGGGGTGGGGGGAGGGGTGATGTTCGTGAGCAGCAGCCGCTCTTCACCTCCTCGCGGGAAGAACTGTGCGTAGATTTGCTTGAACATTTCTTCGTCGACGATGCCCGTGGGGCATTCCTGCGAGGCGGGACGAGAAAATCACCGCCGTGTGTCGATGGTCGGTTCCCGCCGCTCGAGGTGACCAATGGCTCTGCAGAGCCGCTCTTTCGGGATAGCCCCGTCGAGCGTCCTTCCTCTCACCTTCGTGGTTGGTTCCAGCGCTCCGTGGCTCTCGCGTCAAAGGCGCGTTATAAATGCAAATGTTGTTCTTATGATTGGGTCTCCTCACGTTGGAGAGAGGAGGAACGCTCGACACGCATCACGGGAAAGGGCAGCTCTTGAGAGAACTTCCATATCTGCAATGTCTAACAAGACAGCGGCGTGCGCGTAAGCAAGCCAGACACATTTCCTATAATAATAATAATAATAATTGCATTTATAGAGCGCTTTTCACCCGAGGGTCACTAAGCGCTACACAGAGCTGCAGAGACAACGGCACGCCAACAACAATGGCACTGGAACGGAACATCAGCAGCAAAACAAAAAAATGGGGGTTTTTTTGTTTGGTAAATATACACATCGTTGCGTATTCTTCCCCTGTACTGCGCTGGTTTGCTCCAGGTTATACCTGGTTTGCTCCAGGTACAACCTGGTCCTGCTCGAGACGGGTTCGACTCCACCGCAAACCAGGTAAAACGTGGAGCAAACCCGCGCAGAACAGCGGGAGAACGCGCGACGACCCCTGTGCCCAGGCGGTGGAGTCGAACCCGCCTCGAGTCGGGCCTCCTTCCCACGAGGATCCCGGTTTCACGGCCCCACAACCGGCGCCGCCGCCGCCTAAGAGCGAAACGGAAAGTGGGACAAAGCCGTACGTTCTTGAAGCCGCGGTAGAGGATCTGCAGCTCCTTGCGGTTGAACTTGGTCTGCTCCTGCAGGATCTCGAGCCCCTCCGGACGGTGGCACACGGGCGACAGCTCGAGCTCGTCCTCAGCGCTCTCTGTGGTGACAAGCCCGGGTTGACCGTGAGCGCATGCTTGCTGGGAGTGGAGGGAGGAGGGCAGGTGGAGTGCGGGCGGTTCTCAAGGGCAGCTGACTGGATGCCCCTCTATTTTGTTTCGAGGCCGTCCGGTCGTACGGCAGTGAAGGTCTTGCCTGCCTCGAGGCTCCCAGTGGTGTGGTGGTAGCGCGACATTGGCCCTGCAACAAGGATTCACGTGGGGAGGTCCTCTTGTACTATTGACACCGCCTTCCCCCCCAAAGCCGCCCTCCCCCCGCCTCCTTCCTTTCCTTAATCGTCGGGTAATTAGGCCCCTGTGTAGTTAATTAATGCGTTACATTTATATTGTGCTGGCTTTCACCCCAAGGCCCAAAGGCGCTGCAGAAAGAGTGGTGGGGTGGGGGTGGGGGTGACAGCTATGCTGGCGGCCGGCGCCAACCCGCCAGCCACTGTGTCCCCATAGATTATGATGCTGTAGGCAAATTAATTCATTAATGAGCAACATTTGGGGCCTCACAGAAATAATGTCCTGGCCGAGGCAGTTCGATTCCCGCCTATGGCGTTTTTCTGTGTGGGGTGTGTGTGTTCTCCCCCTGTTCTGCGTGGTTTTCCTCCGGCTTCTCCGGTTTCCTCTCATCGCAATGTCCAGAACGCAGTGTCTGGCAAATGTTGTCGCCGGCTGATGGCATGGCTGCCTTCCCCTCGCCTCTCTGTGGTTTCCTCGCTACGCCCCTGTAATTATGTAAAGTCGCACTGGCTAAGGGCGTCTGCTAAACGATAATTATTAACAACAATAGATTAGTGGAATCCACAAACAGAGGAGGCATGTGCTGACGTTTGATGGCCAGGTGCGAGGCGGGGGTGGTGGCGGCGGAGGTTTTTACAAAGTTTACTGAGCGGGCGCCCTACGTGAACCTCGCGTCAATGTCACGGCCCAGCGGAACGGTGGCGAGCGGCGGAGCGCTCCTCGAAGGCCCCCGCGCATGCAGGAGGGCCGAGCAGGGCAGGTGCGAGAGTGCGGGGGGGAGGGGAGGGGGGCATCGTGCGGGTGACAGCCGTGTCGAGCGTCTGTCTCGACCGAGTGAGCGAGCGCGACAGCGAAGTGACACACACACACACACGCGCACGCACGAGGAGACCAATGCGGGCGGTGGCACAGCGGAACACGGCGTGAGTCACAAACGGAGGGCCCCGTCCCTAGCGCGGCCACGTCACGGCAGCGCGAGTCGAGAAGATCGCTACGCTTGACGAGACAGATGCAGAACCTAGTCGGTCCCTGGGTTTTGAAACGAACGTTGCTCGGTCGACTCAACCGTGTGTTGCTTTACAAGACTTGCCCGTTTCGTGTTACGTAAAATATCCACTTGATAAGTATGTCCTGCGTTAATTCAGATGGTAATGCAAACACTAGACATATAAGTGATGATCATCCCCTGAATAATAATAATAGTTAATCACAGAATTTATAATTTGGACAGGGAGCCCGGATGTTGCAAATGTAGATGGGCCAGAAAATAAGCCTCATTTTAAGAGGTGCAACTCACTATCTATAAATAATAATCTCCCAATAAAGAGTTCTAGGTTTCACGCAAGGGTTGTCTAAACCGATACATTTGAAACTCTCCTCGTAACGTCAAACCTCAGAGTCAATACATTTTGCTGGAGGCTAATTACGTACGCGGCACGATGAGAAAGTGAGGATGTTTATCCTCCAGAGGGGTCGAAAAGTCTACTTTTAACGGCCTGGCCACGCTGCGGTGCCACTGTCGTCCTTGCTCCGCGACTCATGATGTACGTTTACAGCTCGCTATTAAACGCTGCTCAACGTCTCGCTGTCTCTCGCCACCCCCAGCGGCTATAATTCACGCAACCGCCGACCAGCAATAAAGACGGGGTGCAGGAGATAAACAAACAACACGAACGAATTGGTAGCGAAGTAAACAGGAAAACAAGGAGATGCAGACGGCAGACGCGGGACGCACGACAGGTTGTTGTTGTTGTTACGGAAATCAAACTTGCTTTGACCATTCGTCGAATTACTGGAGCGGGCGCAAGCAATACATTTCAGCAACCGCTGCTTAAGGGTGCTGTGCCTGCCGTCAGTGCGGTTGCCTTTCCCTATGGACACAGGCAGCAAGAGAGAGAGGGGGGGGGAGAGGGCATATGGGGCATGGGGCACACAGTGGCATGGACAAGCCACGCACACAACCCGTCATAACTTCAAGCAGAGGTCAACGGGCGCGCGAAACAATGTTGGTTGGTTGTTGGGTGACCAGGGAACTGACAAATGTATTTAACGTCGCGTCATGGACACAGATGTAAAAATAATGCGCGAATGCACTGTTTTGCGATGGTTGTATTTTTGTGTTGTGGGAAAAATATCCCATGGTGGGCAGCGCGCAAAGTTTAGGGGCCAACTGGCATGCGCACGCTAAACTATTGGACCAAAAAAAAAGTCAACTCGCCGTTTTATTTTTAACCAAACTTTACACCGTACGTACGGCTTGGAAAATAAATGATTGCGAGTTGTCAATAACCGCGAGGTTACATTTCTACTTGTGGTTTGGTTGTTCAACATCTTTACCTTCAAACTGTGTGAAAAAAGTTGTTGAGGGGTAAATAGTTTTTGGAAAACAGAAAGATTTGCGATAATAAAAGCATGACACAATTCGATGCCTTACTTAAAATCTTACAGCATGCAGACATTTGCCACTCCTCAAAATAAAGCGTACATAAATTTATTTTTTGCAAAATTCTATTCGGCACACTACCGTCCATTTTTCTGGATTCTGGAAATCTCGCGAATAGGTTTTGTTGAAAATATAAATCGTCATCGCCATTGAAATGCCTTTCACGATGCTGACCTCGAAAGGCACAAAATACGCGGCTAGGAATATCCCCCCCCCTTCCTGCTTTCATTGTCCGTGTGCTGGGGCACGTGGCGGCACGTGGCTGTTTCCCACCGCTGAGCAAGCAAGGGTCTCCTCTGCGATCACAATCTCTGCCTAAGCTGGGATGGCTCTGCGTTATCTTCACACGGGGGCCTCAAGCCTCCCTCAATCCGATTTACGTGCGGCGCTCGGGGGATGCGGCACAAGCGCTTTAAAAAAAAAAACTTTTTTTTTTCTAACGCATAAAAAAACACTTGATGTAATGATGTAGGTTTTCACGGCTCGATGCATGATGATTGCTTCGAAAAGCTGCTCCCCTTGGGAGCAGCTGGAGGGAGAGGGAGCGATCGACGCGGTTGTCCCGAGAGAACAGCTTTTCGAAGCAATCATCAAACCATTTGATCGCTTGATTCACTTACAGATCGGTGAATAATATCGAAATTGTAAGCGTGATCTTTTCCTTATGTTTGTATATATATAAAAACCCATGAACCCCAGCGTTTTAACCACTCACTCTAGCGGATTCACCACTGTTCACGTGCGCCTATTCAGAAGCAGCACTTTTGATGCCGATGTGACTTCCGAGTGTACATTTAAAAATCATCCGCAGCCAGCCCCAGTGGGTAGCGCTGCCGTCTCCACGCGGACGATGTTTTTTTTTCTCTCTCTCTCTCTCTACACGTGCGAGACCTCGCAGAGAATGCCTTCGAGACGGATTCGTTGGCAGTAAAATATGAAGCTGAAATAAAAATGGGGCGGCACGGTGACCCAGTGGGTACCGCTGTCACCTCCTCACAGCAAGAAGGGCCCGGGTTCGAATCTCGGCTCGGGCGCCTTGCTGTGTGGAGTTTGCGAGTTCTCTCCCCGTGCCCGCGTGGGTTTTCGCCGGGCACTCCGGTTTCCTCCCGCAGTCCAAAAAACCAAGCCGCTGCATAGGTAAATTTGCTCGCAGACTAAATTGCCCTCAGTGCCCGGTGATCGACTGGCGTCCCATCGTGCGTATATCTCTACCTCGCGCCCTGTGTCTGCCGAGATAGGCTCTGTACAGGACGAAGCGGTTTCTGACAATGAGCTGAGAGATGAGATTCGCGGCCAGCCCGTGTTTTGAGTCCACGCCGCGCAGCCGGAGACCTCGCTTGTCTTCCCGTGTTAGCGGTCACGCGAACTGCAGTCGGGCCTCTGCCCGCGCCCCACGAATTGACGTCTGTCATTCCATCGTGAGCCGCGAGGCTCTTGTGCGGGCGACTGCCTGCGGGCACGCGCTCGGTGTCTGTCAAGGCAGCGCGCACTGACTAAACTTGAGAGAGAGAGAGGAGAGAGAGAGAGGGAGAGACGTCTCCCGTCACACCGCCGCAGGTCGACGGCTGTTCTCCCTCCCGGTATCCTTGGGGATGTGGCAATGGGGGGAGGAGGAGGAGGAGCCCAAAGGAGGTTAACTGCTGCCACGTTGACTGAAAGAAACGATCAATAAATAATATTGTTAACGCAAGCGCTGGAACAAATGGGCAGATTGAACGCGTGGAGCGAGGCTAGCGCGATACGTTTGTTTTAGCGTGGATTACAGCGCAGGGTGGATTACAGCGCAGCGTGGATTATAGCGCAACGTGGATTACAGCGCAGCGTGGATTACAGCGCAGCGTGGATTACAGCGCAACGTGGATTACAGCGCAGGGTGGATTATAGCGCAACGTGGATTACAGCGCAACGTGGATTACAGCGCAGGGTAGATTATAGCACAACGTGGATTACAGCGCAACGTTGATTACAGCGCAGGGTAGATTATAGCGCAGCGTGGATTACAGCGCAGCGTGGATTACAGCGCAGGGTAGATTATAGCGCAGCGTGGATTACAGCGCAGGGTAGATTATAGCGCAACGTGGATTACAGCGCAGGGTCGATTATAGCGCAACGTGGATTACAGCGCAACGTGGATTACAGCGCAGGATAGATTATAGCACAGCGTGGATTACAGCGCAGCGTGGATTACAGCGCAGGGTAGATTATAGCGCAACGTGGATTACAGCGCAGGGTAGATTATAGCGCAGCGTGGATTACAGCGCAGGGTAGATTATAGCGCAGCGTGGATTACAGCGCAGGGTAGATTATAGCGCAGCGTGGATTACAGCGCAGCGTGGATTACAGCGCAGGGTAGATTCTTGAGATAGAATATGGTTATAATTTTAAAAATAAATGATAAGTCTTTGCTTAAGCCACTACTATAATAATAATTGCACTTCCAGACTGCTGTTCACCCGAGCGTCACAAAGCGCTGCACAGAGCTGTGGAGAGAATGGCAAGTCAGCTACAACAACACTAACTGAAAGCCTTCCCACGCTGTGTCGGTCATAGATTTTGTTTTTACTATACTTCGCCACGCTGGTCAAACACGTGGTGTCTATTTATACATAAATACCCACGTCCATTCTGCACCTTGTTGAGTGAGATTCACAGTTCACATTTCGATTTAAAAGTCTGATCTCTTCCACTGCATTTGCTTATTATTATGAATAAGTCTTTAGCAGGCGCCCTTATCCAGGGCGACGTACATCACTCCGGAGGTGAGAGGAAACCACAGAGCGGCGAGGGGAAGGCAGCAATGCATTCAGCCGGCGTCAATGCATGGCCGTAAATTTGTATTGACAATGCGTACACGTAAAAAGAACACACACGCTGCACTGGTTTTGTGTTTAACACGCTATTTTAAATTTTATTTTTTCTAACGCTGGGTGTGAACAGCCTTAGTGCGGTGACTGGCCACGCTGAACGTCATCGCAGGCCGCGTCGAGCTTGCGAACCGCATTCTTAATTCGTAAGGTGAAGGCTGCCGTTGTTTCGCGGACTAACGGACTTTATGGATTCGCTCGGACTGGAATGGAATTTTCGAAGGAAATGTATGGCAGAGTCCGCCCGGAAGGTCACGCGTGCATGCCATTTCTGCCACCGTCACATCGACGGTGAATACCTCCCCGTGACATTAAATGTTGAATTCGAGGGGCTTTTTAACCGAGACGTTTTGTTCAATCTCGGGTGTTTGTTAGGACCCCGGTGAGGGCATTCTGGAGGGCAGCCGAGCGATTGTACAGCCCTGCCAATGTCACGGGCCGCTGCCTCGTCACCTCTGATTGAATCCGAGGGTGTTAAGCTAACGAGTGTCTTGCGGATGTGGTTTTTTTTCCCTCTTAAAATCGGGCGTCCGCTGAATGTTGAGCGGCAGGGTGGTGAAGTGGTGACATTTGAGTTTCACAGAATGAAAGTCATGCCCTGTTCCAGTCTCGCATCGAGCGCCTTTCTGTGTGGAGTCGTGTGTTCTCCCCTTGTTTTTCATGGGTTTCCTCCGGGTTCTCTGGTTTCCTTCCACCACGCACGCTAGCACGCTGGCCTCGAGTGCGGAGGCCGCGAGTTCGATTCCATCTCCCGGTGCGGCGGCTCTAACGATAACGCAAGCGTCTGCAGCCACCACCCGCAACCACAACCACCACCACCACCACTGCCACCGCCGCCACCACCACCAATGTGCGTCTCGGTCCACGCTATGGTAAACGTGTGCGTGACGCAGCCAAGCGGCAGGAACCCGTGTCGTGGGACAATTCTCATTTCATTGTCAGAAACCGCTTAGTCCTGTACAGGGTCGCGGTGAGCCGGAGCCTATCCTGGCAGACACAGGGCGCAAGGCAGGAATATACCCACGATGGGACGCCAGTCCATCATCGGGCACTGCGGGCACTTTAGTCTGCAAGCCAATTAACCTATGCAGCAGCATGTTTTTTTGGACTGTGGGAGGAAACCGGAGTGTCTGGTGAAAACCCACGCGGACAAGGGGAGATCATGCGAATTCCACGGTGGTAGTTGTGGCGGTGGTGGCGCTGGTTATGGTACAGAGGGTAGCGGTGGTAGTTGTGGCAATGGTGGCGCTGTTGATGGTACCCAGGGTGGCGGTGGTCGTTGTGGCGATGGTGGCGCTGTTGATGGTACCCAGGGTGGCGGTGGTCGTTGTGACGATGGTGGGTGGCGGCGGTGACGCAAGCAGACGCAACCCAGCGAGACCCACGCGGCCAAGGTTCCGCTGGCGCCACCACCCATACAGAGCGCGGGCTTTGGAAAATTACAACATTTACCGCTCGGTCCCACGTAAATTTATAGTTATATCCATTGTTCATCCGGATCATTTGCTGGTATACAGCGGCGTACGGTCACCATATGCTCCCTGATTACCTTGCTTGGTGAACGAATTCACATTCGGCGAATTTCAAATGCAAAGCGGGCGGCTGAAGATTTATGCTGTGATGGGACCTCAACGATGAAGGCCTGCTACTAAGTAATTACAATCACTCTCACTGTGTGCACGCCGTGTTGATCATAACTTATCGTGTTGTCACTTTAAATAATTCTTTATTTGCGGAAAGCTTTTTTTGTTTGCCGTGGGGTTTTTTGTAGGTTCATGTACGCACCGAACTTGACATTTTCATTTTTTTTTTTACAAAATCAAAACCGCGGGCGGCACGGTGGCCCAGTGGGTAGCGCTGTCGCCTCACAGCAAGAAGGTCCCGGGTTCGGTTCCCGGCTCGGGAGCCTTTCTTTGTGAAATTTGCGTGTTCTCTCCCCGTGTCCGCGTGGGTAATCGCCTAATCGCCGGCTACTCCGCTTTTCTCCCACCATCCAAAGATATACTGCTGCCTAGGTTAATTGTCGCGCTTAGTAAATTGCCCCTAAAATGTGCCCTGCGATGTACTGGCGTCACATCCTGGGTATCACCCCGAATTGCGCCCCGTGTCTGCCGAGATAGGGTCCACCCCTTCGCGACCCTGGAGAGGATTAAGCGGGTACAGATAATCTCATCTCATCTCATTATCTGAAACCGCTTAGTCCTATACAGGGTCACGGTGAGCCGGAGCCTATCCCGGAAACACAGGGCGTAAGGCAGGAATACACCCGACGACGGGACGCCAGTCCATCGCCGGGCATTGCGGGACAATTTTTTTAGTCTGCGAGCCAATCAACCTATCCAGGAGCATGCTTTTGGACTGTGGGAGGAAACCGGAGTACCCGGCGAAAACCCACGCGGACACGGGGAGAGCATGCAAACTCCACACAGAAAGGCACCCGAGCCGAGAGATTCGAACCCGGGACCTTCTTGCTGTGAGGCGTCAGCGCTAACCACTGGGCCACCAGATAATGAACGGAATAAGCAGCATCTGTACGTTTTGTTTATTTTTTTTTCATGCTAGAGCCAAGCTGGCACGAACGTGAGACAATGTCAGCGTGTTTAATAATTCCCTCCCCGCATTCATATATATATAGAGTATTAACGACGCTTGATGGAAGAGTGGCACATCGGTCAGTGTGCTGCCCTGTGAAGTCGACGACATGAGTTCAGTTCCCGGTCGCGACGGACATCAGCGGTGGATGCTAGAGAAAACATTTCTCCTTGACTTATTCGCTTCACCAACCTCCACTAAGCAGCGTAGTGAAGTATAATATAAAAAAAAAACCCGTGGCTGAAATGTCGCGGAGAGGCCTTCACTCGTCCGTGATTTCGGAATGGATGATATTTTACATTATATGTCAAAACAGAAATAACATCTTTGGAGCAGGCAATTGTTGGCCATCGCTTGAAACTTTCTGAAATGTTACGTGTTCTGTCATCATAAAGTGGCAGTGATTGATTGAATAAGTCTTTGAAAAAAAAAAGCCCATTTATAGAATACTGCCAATGGCAGTCTTTCCACAATGTGCTGCATTCTTCAAATGCCAGAAGACTTGGTCGCCTTAACCCAAGTTGAGATATGTGCCTCATTATTGACCCGCTGCAATGAGTGTGCATTGTATTTATCACCGTTAGCGACTGCTCTGGCTTGTGTGGGTAGTCCGTGAGCGAGACTCTTATGAACCCATCAGTGGCTCCCCCATGGCGAAATAGGCATCATCATAGGTTTGTAAAACGGCCACCATGGGATGGGCCCTGGGTAAAAAAACAGCCAGGGCTCCCAGAGTACGGATAGGGGTGGAAATGTGTACTGGTGTAGGTTTGTCATGGCTCAATGTACGGCAATTGCTCTCCATTGCTGTTGTTTCGGGAAATCCGTGTCGAGTGTGCCTTCCCTTGCCCTACTCATCAGGCGTTCTCACTAAGGAACGCCTGCTGGTACTTCCAAGGCAGAAGGTGAAACGGTCGCCAAGGAGCGAGGAGGAACGCTCAACACGGCTATCTCGAAAGAGTAGATGTTTGAGAGGCGCTTTTCTCTTCCACGCCTGCAGATGCCTCCAGCGTGGGAGGCGAAACGTTGCGAACGAGAGAGGGGGAGCGCTCGACACGTCTATCTCGAAATAACAGCTTTGGAGCGAAATTCTCCTTCGAAAATGTGTTTTTAACAACTGTATTAATTGATTACCATTCCAGCTGCAGAAAATTGTCGTCAGTTTTATTTTATGTCTTGCATTTGTGAGTTTCTTATTAGACATGGATGAGTGCTTTGATGAATTGTCACACTTCGGTTCGTGGTTCGATGCAAGGATTTATATTGTTTTTAAATTCCTCGTCTGCTTTTGCATCGTTTCAGTTGCGTGCAATGTTGCCTGCTGTGTTTACCCGAAACCATCGTAGCATATCTCATCTTATCTCATTGTCTGAAACCGCTTAGTCCTTTACAGGGTCACGGTGAAGCCAGAGCCTATCCCGGCAGACACAGGGCGCAAGGCAAGGATATACGGACGATGGGACGCCAGTCCATCGCCGGGCACTGCGGGG
>JAZEWT010000006.1:24336096-24346513 GCA_036362905.1 Mordacia mordax | reverse complement strand
GGGGGGGTGGGGGGGTGGGGGAGTGGGTTGCTGACCGACCTTAACTCGAACGGCTTCAGTTGGAAAACCGCTTGGTTCCGTCGGCCTCAAGATTTTGCTCCTCAGTTAGTTCAAAAATAAAAGTTGCTTCCCAAATTTTGGGACCGATCTGACTTTGGAAATTGCCAGCTGCCCTACAAGCTTCACTGCACGGTCAATTCGATTTGAATTTTACTTGGTACGAATTAAGATCTCATCAGACGATTCCACAATATTCTGGAGACGTCCTGCTGACCAGCTGGGAATGTTTTTTGTGCGCTCAAAAAAGAATTCAAGATTTTTGAATTGTTGATCAACAAAGCAGAATTCTTGCACAGCGTCATGTTTGACGGGTAAATACACTAGTTCATGTTTAAATAATTGTCACCGGCTAGGACTGCTTGAGAGTAAATATCTGGGTCCCTTCGTGCCTGTCTACAGCCAAATGTCTCCGCAACTGGGAAATAGTTGCTCGACAGATTCCCCCTCCCAAACGGTTGCCATGGAGACGGGGCCCAACTGATTGACGTGTGACGGGTGATCAATCGACGATGGTGAGAGCGCGGCAGTCACACGTGGCGCCTTGGCAAGACGCTGCTTGAATGATAATAATAATAATGCGCCGCGCAAATGCACATCTGCTCACGCACGAGATACGGATACGGAGGCGTAGCGAGGAGATCATAGGAGGGGGGGGGGGGAAGTTTGCCAGGCGGTCAGCCAAAGCCAACATTTGCCAGGCACTGCCTCGTGTATATTACGATTTTATCGATCCATTTATACAGGAGTGTTTATTTTTAGTTGTGGGAGGAAAACGGCGAAGCCAGAGGAAACCCACGCAGAACGGGGGGAGAATGTATAGACTCCACACAGAAAAGCGCCTGAGGCGGGAATCGAACCGCCCCGGCAGTGAGGGGCGCGTAGATGTGATCACTGCATAGACCCCATGCTGCCCAAACAACAACAACATCTGCCGTTCGCCACTAACGGCGGTGACGCTTGTGCCAGGCTAGGTGCACCTTGAGGCCGTCACGTGAAGTGCCGGCGGGTCACTGTCAAGATGTATCGGGACATCACCAACTGCCCATCACACACATCGCGCTGTGTTGTAACGATTTCCAAATAAACGCAATGAAAACTTTAGTATAAAGTTGCTTAACGTCGTGCTGCTATTGTGGACTGAAACTGTCCACATTTAAATAGACGACAGATCCTAAAACCTGGAGAGAGAGAGCGAAGAGGAAAGGACTAAGAGTCGATTTTCTCTGACTGCTCGCAATAACTATTCTTCCAAAGACAAATACACTTTGGCTATTACAGAATGCACGCGAACGCAGTGGTCTGCACAACTTGTTCGAACATTAAGTTAAGCTCCCTCTGTGTGCGTTTACAAATATTGACAGCTGCAAGGCGCGAGGCGCTCGCTTGGGAATGAGCGTCGCGATTTTCCCAATTAATCTTTTCTCGAGTCATCTGAGTCACTTGTACAAAGGCACAGCGCGCACCGTGTCTCACGAAAGGATATGTCAAGTCGGTGAGTGACAGCGCCTCCATACAATTTCTACGAGAGCCCAGCTCTACACGTGGGAGCATCCTGCTCTCGGCAGGCGGCAAGCAACAGTCAGAGAGACAGAGAGAGAGAGAGGACGCCTGATGATGCCTCCGACGTGGCAAGCGAAACGTCGCGAAGGAGACAAAAGCAACGCTCGACACGGCTGTCCAGAGGGATTAAAAAAAAACGGCTGTGGAGAGCAATTTTCATCACAAAGTAAACCCTGACAAAACCCTACATCAATACAGTAAAGAGACGCTGCAGCATTCGGTTAAAAACACGATGCAAAGAATGACCTTCAGCGAGGCGCCCAGGTCTCAGTCTTCTCTTACCTGCCTTCGCGCCTGTGATGATCTTCAGGCACTGTCTCATTATCACTCCGATCTGCTTCTTGCACTTTGTTGGGCAGCTCATGGCCTCCTGATGGAGCCGGCGGCGAGTCGGTGACCCTCCGCGAAATAAATTCCCCGAGCCGCCGCGCGGGAGCGTGTGACGATCTCGAGGGGAATGGGGCGATGGTTTAAACGCCGAAACGTCGGTCGTGTCGCGGGGCTTTGAGTCGGCAGAAGGAGTCACTCCTTGCTTATTTTTTTGGGTCGAGATCCTAAATCGGAATTTCGATCTCACGCCCGTGCTCCGACCTCACCGCCGCTTCTATCTTTTGCCCACGCGATCGATAACTGTGCCACGGATGCGCACCGACAGCGGCAAGTTTTTTTCTTCTTCTTCCAATGTCGGGCTTGAAGGACGCACGCTCGCCTCCAAGCGGCTTAGACAGACGAGACGCGAGTCCGTCGGCACGGCTCGAGAGAGATTCGCGAGCACGCAGCTGCGTTGACAAGTAGCAGGCCCGGGGAGAGCAGCAGACGAGCGAAGACGCGCTCTGCTCACGGAAGCAGCCGCCCGCGTTGACGAGACAGTGCCATCGTGCGCATCGCAGGCTGAACACGCTGTCACCCCACCGAGAGGGGCGGGTGGCACCGCCTTCTCGCCGGTTTATCCTCCCCACACCGCCCAACATCACCACCACCACCACCACCACACACGTCGCTGTAATCTCCCTCGTGCCTCTCTTTCTCTCTCCCTCTCGATCTCCACCTTCACGCCCACGCAGCCACCCGCGCTCTACAGAATCTGGACTCGCGTCGCTCGGCTCTATTCGTGAATATTAACGCGTGCGTGCCAAAGATTAGCCCAGTTAACGGCGCCACGTGGCACAACCTCACCGTCCCCCGTCGCTCTCAGGCTCCTCTACTCACCATTTATATAATGAGATGAATTTTTATTACTGGGAGGAGATATTCGGTGTTAGTGTCACGGTAATCTTTCTGTTTTTGCAAATTAAGCTAATCTGAAAAAAAATCTCGGCAGGCAAAATTCACGGAGTTTTTTTTGTTTGCCGCAGTTATAAATGTTTAACAATCATAAAAAAAATTGTTATCTAAGCTAACTGGGACGATCGTTGAGTCCTAACAAAATGCACTTGGCGTTTCTCCAAGGCCCCTCTGTTGCAACAACCCTTCTGGAGGTGATAATTTTTTGCTTAACTTATCGCTGTACTTGAAATGCCCCATGTGTCGTGTGACTGGCGAACTCCGCTCCCCATCCTTGGACATTGTCTCTGCGTTTTGTATTGTCCGTGCTCCTCTTTACCCGTGTCATTAACAAATTGGGGTCCGTTTCCGAAGTCAATATCCGGCGTCGTTGATGATTATTCCGAGTGGCCACGCATTGAATCGGATGGCGAATGTGCGAGGAATCGTGCGGCGCAACCAAATAATAATCAAGTGCGAGCGGCTGCTCGAGTCCTCGCCCGCACACCCATCCACGATAACATATCCCCAGTACTGATGTCTCTCCACTGGCTACCGGTTGAATACAGGATTGAATTCGAAATATTGCTCCTCACTTCCAAAGCTCTCACTGGCACTGCTCCGACATTCATCAGTGACCTACTTCAGGTATCCTCCTCAACACGACAACTTCGATCCTCCAATACGCGCTCGCTGTATGTGCCTAAATCGCACCTCCGTTCGATGGGTGACAGAGCCTTCTCGCGCGCTGCTCCCAGACTCTGGAATGCCCTTCCATTGGAGATTCGGTCAACTGAGTCCCTGGCCATCTTCAAATCTCGTCTCCAGACTCACTTGTTCCGAAAGGCTTTCAAGTCCTCTGGCTAGGATTGTTAATGCGGCTCACTGTTGTCGTGCCGGGATGATGGCTCGCTGCGGAACTGCGCCTGCTCAGGAACATTTATTCATTCCTTGTTTGTTGACAATTTATTTTTATCGCTTATTTTATGTCCTTCTGTAATTTATTGCTACTATTTGATTTTCAGTTGAACTGTCTGATGTTGTTGACATGCTGTTCTCTCCCCAGCTCTGTGCAGCGCTTTGTGCCCCTGGGGTGAAAAGCGCTTTAGAAGTGCAATTATTATTGTTATCCACACATTGTATACATTCACCATTCTCAACGGGTGTACCGCGAGTGCTGCATGGAAGAAATACCCGAGAGATAATACCCAAGTGGGCATTGAGGTACAAAAGATTGAGAAGCCCTGGTGTGTATCATTATCATTGACGTTCATGATTGATCCACTGCTGGATGAAGGCCTTCCCCCTCCAGTCACATTCTATCTGGCTTCTGCGCATCACCCGATCTCATCGTAATCACTGTCTGCAGCGGTCATCCTCCCAGGCACAAGTGTTCCCTCCTTTGCTTGCAGTTCCCTAACCAGTCTCGTCCGTCGACCATTATCCCCTTCGCGGAATGAATGAATGAATGCATTCAAACCTTTGGGGGCGGCGCGGTGGCCCAGTGGTTAGCGCTGACGCCTCACAGCAAGAAGGTCCCGGGTTCGAATCTCTCGGCTCGGGTGTCTTTCTGTGTGGAGTTTGCATGCTTTCCCCGTGTCCGCGTGGGTTTTCGCCGGGCACTCCGGTTTCCTCCCACAGTCCAAAAGCATGCTCTGGATAGGTTGATTGGCTCGCAGACTAAAATTGTCCAGCAATGCCCAGCGATGGACTGGCGTCCCGTCGTCGGGTGTATTCCTGCCTTACGCCCTGTGTTTCCGAGATAGGCTCCGGCTTCACCGCGACCCTGAAAAGGACTAAGCGGTTTCAGACAATGAGATGAGATGAGAATTGACCGCTGGCAGCGTGCGATGCGCGTTTTTGCGCTGAACCCGGGCTCGAAGGCGAGCCCGCGTCTTCATCGGTTCCAGGGCCACGAGACGAGTCGGGGCTCCGCTCGACAGAGGGCGCTCTAAAGAGCCTGACCACATCGTACTTGGTCTTCTCTTCCACAGCGACCGCACGTCTTGAAAGATGCGAGAGCATGCGCACCCTGCCCCATCACACAACCGGCGGATAAACTTACTGTGAGATATTATAGTGTAGTGTTAAAAAAACGAAACGTCTCGGCTTAATTAGGAGCGAACAACTATTAGCATGGAATGTGATTCGGTGCAGAGTTTCATTTCCCCTGCCACAGGCGGATTAACGTAATTACTCATTGTTGCTTTGGAAAGCGCGCTCGTAAATTTAACATTTTCCCGTGCTCGACGCTCATGATGACAAAACACAAACTCGTCGCAATCCAATCAACTCAGAATCGCCAATGTTCATCGGATATAATGAAGCATTCTTTAGATTAAAAGTTGCAGCGGCGTATCCAAAGAATTGCGCAGGCATCATGTTTGACAAACGCTCAACAGTGCTGATATTTTCTCCTTCATATGAGTAATCCTTCTAGACTTTTAAAATTCAAAATTAAATTTGTAATCTGCCTTGCTCGTAATTAAAAGTAGGAGCCTACATCTCATTTCAGGATTCATTAGCTCGTGGCATCTCAACGGTTAAGGTGTGTGGTCTATAATTTAGTTCACTTAAGACACATATTAATATTAAATATTGCGTCGGAGGGTAATAAATTATAGTAGATGTGTTTTTTTAATGCACATTAACCCGAGAACAAAAAGAAAGCTCTAGTATACATGAATCATACTTGAAGCTTAACAAAATAACGGTGTCGCGTTTTATAAATAATGGATTTTTTCGCAATAGTTTTTCGGGGCTGTTGTTCAGGGATAGCATCCGCAAATGCCTCCAACGTGGGAGGCGAAACATTGTTCAGGATAGGGAGTGAACGCTCCACACGGCTATCCCGAATGAACAGCGATGGAGAGCAATTCTCATACATAACATCTTCATCGGTACAGTTTTTTTTTATTTAGCATTAACAATTTCCAAAACACGCAAGCGTTTGCATCGGAGCATGAAGACTTTTTTTTAAGTCTGCTAACATCTCATGGCATTGACTGGTGAAGAGAAATACCGTCTGTCCTAAATGTTTAGAGCGACCCAAATTGTCAAACATTCAACGGAATTTTAAACAGAAGGTGAATCCTTCGCGGCCTCTGTGGCCCTATGGCAATTTATCACAGGCGGGTAGACTCACGGCACGTGGGGAAAAGATCCGCTCCAGCGTCTTATTTGTTTTATAAGACGATCGTGCGTTCTGGAGAAACCTGTGAGTGGTGACAGCTACCTGTTAATAATAATAATATAAAACGAATTAAAACCTTCCCCCCCCCCACCGTCTGTCTATTTACGGGAGGAAAAAAAATCTTCCTTCGCTGCAATGAACCATTTAACAGACGAGAGTCTGGTGACATTGAGCAACAAGGACAGCGCTATCAGTCCTGGCTGCAGAGCATCAGAGCACTAGCGATCCCCTCCTCCCCCCCCCCCCCCGAGACGCGGCCCATTTGTCAAAATACGCCTCCCCCCCGTCCCTACAGCGACCGTCTCTCCCCACCATCACTCCGTGACCTCATAGCCACCTGCAGCTCAGCCACTTACTGAGTTTCCGTGCTACGGAGTGCGTTATCGCCTGGCTCATCGCGACGCGCAGACACGGCTGTTAGTCTTTCGCAACATGCGTGGCATCCTAACGACTCGCAATTACGTCGTCGTCGTGTTAATAATTATAATATTGTTTGCATTTTCTAAAGCGCTTTTTATCCGAGGGTGACAAAGCGCTGCACACAGCTGTGGAGAGAACGGCGTGTGAACAACTTCAGAATAGATCATTAGAGTAAGAAAATGACTGTAAATCGATGGAGGGCCTTAAATAAGGAAGGAGTGTTCCTGAGCAGGCACAGGTCAACAGTAGTGAGCAGCATCAACAGTCCTCGCCAGAGGGACTTGAAGGGTTTATGGAACAAGTGAGTCTTGAGACGGGACTTGAAGATGCACAGATAGCGATTGATTCGTTATGTTTTAGTGTGTTCATTGCGTGGTTTGAAATACACTGAACCGGGAATTGTGAATAATTTAATAAAATTTAATTCCCATCAATAATCCTTTCTCTGCCGATATAAGTGACTCTTGCTACGCTATGGGTGCTTTTGCCAGTGTACATTTGTAATTGTTCTGAGCATTATCCTTAGCTGACTGCCGTTTAGTAGCATTTGGCTAACACTGGCAATCAGGTTCGAAAGAAAGCCATGTCTGGTGTAGGCCAATCAGTTTAAAGGACAATGCATACGTTATCAAAGCTTTTTGTTTGCATATTTCGCCACAAGTATGTGTGGCTTTTGCAAACTAGACACTTTGTGAAAGGTGTCTATTTTGGTGTTTTAAGATCTTTAAACCTGTATAATTGCCAGAAATGGTAAAAAAAACCTTTTCGACTTTTGTTATGTTGCGTTAAATGAAAGAGAGTCTCGTAAGTGATTTATTCACTACCCTGATGTTAAATAGCACTAATGATCAATTTTAAATTGCCTGCATTTCGTTATTGCCATTTATTGGTGATTGCTTTTAATAACTAATTAAAGCGTGTAAAAGCGAGATGGTTTAAAACTTAATTGCCTTAAACTCTGTAAAAACACTGACAGATATGTATGCCATGTGTGGTTTTTCTCTGGGTACTCCGGTTGCCTCCCATAGTCCAAAGATGAGCCGCCTAAGTTTACTTGTTCTGACTAAACTGCCTCCGGTTCCCCGTGATGGATTGACGTCCCATCCAGGGTATAGTCCAAGTCACCTACTAACTTGCTTGCCCCTGCCCGCTGGCCGACTGTCAAAAAGAGCTACGAAGCTCAACTCGTTCTACCCGATGAAATAAACCGCGGGATTGAGCGGTTCCCGATAATGATGACCGGGTTTTCTCCATGTGCAGAGACTGTGGGAGTACAGCAGGCGGAAGGTATTCGAATCGAGCTGTCTGTGAACGTATTTTTTATTTTTTCGAGTGTTCTCAAGAACATCTCTCTGCTTCAGGTGTTATTGCGCTGGGCCGAGTAAGGGTATCTGGAAATGATTATGTATAGCCCCGCCTTGCGCCCTCTGTCTGCCGGGATAGGCTCCGCCCCTTCGCGACCCTGCGCAGGATTAAGCGGGTATTGATCACGATGATGATTATTATGAAACGACGATGCTTTTCAGTTTGATTCTATAATAATATTGCCACTCTTTGACTTTCAGGTGAACTGTCCTGATGTTGTTGAAATTCCGGTCTCTCCATAGCTCGCATTTGTAAAAAAAAAAAAACCCCAAAAACGTTATTATTGCTGAATTGCCCTTCTTATCTCGTTGTTGATGACGTGCCGTTCTCTCCGCAGTTCTGTGCGGCGCTTTGTGGCCCTCGGGTGATGAACGCTCCAGAAATGCAATTATTATTATCTCAAGACGTTCCTGAGTAGAACACTCGATACGGCTATCCCGAAAGAGCAGCCATAGAGAGCGATTCCCATAGATCGAGCCGTGACGAACCGACATCGGTACAATATACATTCATACATATTTTTAAGCCGCGCTATGGGTGCTCAGCTCACACGTGAGCACAACAGTTTTGACTCAACAAAATAATCATAATAATTGCATTTACAGAGCGCTTTTCACCCGAGGGTCACAAAGCGCTTCACAGAGCTACGGAGAGAACGGCGCGTCAACAACAACGGCACCAGAATGGGAAATCAATAGCGAGAACATTTTTTGGTGTTATTTAAAAATATACACATCGTTGCAGAACAATAATCAAAACATGATCAGACCTTCAATCACAACCTTAAAATGCACATGTTTCAGTGACTATAATACATATATTGGGGAATGGTTTAATTCAACATTTATCGTATCATAATAACAGTACTTCCAGAGCGCTCATCACCCACGGGCCACAAAGCGCTACACAGGGCCGGCGAGAGAACGGCTCATCATCAACCACGAGACAAGAACGGCAAATCAGCAACAACGTTTTTGTTGGCGTTTTTTTTTTAAATGAGCGGTGACACTAAGCGGCGCTAAGCAGAATCCGAAATGTAATCTTTTGGCAACGGCGATTTATAAAAGTGCGTTAATTTAAAAGGGTGTTGTTGTATTTTGCATAATACGGATCACGCGTCCCCATTGCTTTGACAGCCGTGATGCAGTAACACGTTTTCCCCATTCGTGCAGCGGCGCTCCTCCCGTGCCAGCTGGCGATGTTCAAATCGTAGGGAATCTGGGGCACGGCACCAAAAGCTGTCTCGCATGCGCTGGAAGTTTCCAGCGGAGACGCTAATTGAACCATCTGTCTCTGCGCGACGCTCGCCTTATTCCGGCTCTGAAAAGAAGAACACAAATGACATCGACGAAATCCATTCTCTTGGTCAGGTCACGCAAAACCAAAAAAATCGTGTCGTTTAACCCTCCACCACCCGACACGGCCAATTAAGCGAGGCTTGTCATGCGAATAGAACGTGCCAATTCGTCACAATCTCAGCACGCTGGTGTGAAAATGGATTTCATTGATAACATTGGTCACGAAAGCCTTCGCATTAGAACACAAATATAATTTATATAGCGTGGCTCATAGTGGTTCAATATCATCATCATTATCAATACCCGCTTAATCCTGTACAGTGTCACAGTGGACTGGAGGCTATCCCGGCAGACACAGGGTGCAAGGCGGGGCTATGCCAGGGTGTGACGTCAGTACATCGCAAGGCACCGGGAGCAATTTTACTCAGCAGGCCAATAAACCTAGACAGCAGCGTGTGTTTGGACGGTGGGAGGAAACCGAAGTACCCGACACAAACCCCACGCAGATACGGGGAGAGAACACGAAAACTCTACGCAAAAAGGCACCCGAGCCGGGGATCGAACCCGAGGACCTTGCTGTGAGACGACAGCTCTGCTGACTGGAAAATTGTGACTTTTCGTTTATACGATGTAAACGGATGATTATCTTGGTAGATTGCTGTGAGTGGCATGCCTTATTATATTCGTTTTGCGCTCCCCACTCGACCATATTTCCCCGTGGTGTTGTATTGAGAGGTGGAATGATGCGTATATTCGTTGCTTCGTTATTATTAATAATCATAATTGCACTCGCAGAGCGCTTTTCATCCGGGGGTCACAAAGCGCTGCACAGAGCTGTGGAGAGAACGGCGCGTCAGCAACAACGACAACGATGTATGAACGGAAAATTAATAACAATAACGTAATGATGCATGACGATTGCATCGAACAGCTGCTCTCTCGGGACAGCCGCGGAGAGAGAGAGAGAGCAGCTTGCCGAAGCAATCGTCAATAATAATAATAACATTTTTTTTGTTATTTTTGCGACATCTCTACCATGATGGGTTGTTCAGAATGTTGGCCATCGTTGAACGACGTGGGCTCGACAAAGATATGTTGGCGAGAGACAGCCGCTAATGAATAACTCATCTGTCACGGGCGACATGTCAAACGTACTGTACAACATTGACACTTATACTCTCCAAGTCGCTTCACAAGGGCGGCGCGGTGGCCCAGTGGTTAGCGCTGTCGCCTCACAGCAAGAAGGTCCCGGGTTCGA
>JAZEWT010000006.1:24256975-24270052 GCA_036362905.1 Mordacia mordax | reverse complement strand
TATTTACTCTTCCATCACGGCGGTGTGTTAGAGACCGACACCCATTGTGCGTTCAAGGCAGGTGGACGTTTAGTGGGAAGCGCCCGAGGCATCCTCAGGAGCTTTGAGGATGCCCTCCAACGTGTGAGGAGAAACGTCGCGATGGAGGGAGAGAGGGAGCGATCGACGCGGCTGTCCCGAGAGAGCAGCTTTTCGAAGCAATCATCCACGCACCGTTTTTGACGTTTGTCCTCGCAGGCCACTGCTAATGTAGTCTCTTAATTTTTAGATATTTTTCTCCTTAACCGTCCCCAGGACTTGATGTGTTTCGCTCATTTACTCGGTTGTTTTCAAAGGGCCGCACGGTGGCCCAGTGGGTAGCGCTGTCGCCTCACAGCAAGAAGGTCCCGGGTTCGAATCTCGGCTCGAGTGCCTTTCTGTGTGGCGTTTGCATGTTCTCTCTCCGTGTCGCGTGGGTTTTCGCCGGACACTCAGGTTTCCTCCCAATGTACAAAAAAACATGCTGCTGCATAGGTTAATTGGCTTGCAGACTAAATTTACCTCAGTGCCCGGTGATGAACTGGCGTCCAATCGTGGGTATATCCCTGCCTTGCGCCCTGTGTCTGCCGGGACAGGCTCCGGCTCACCGCGACCCCGTACAGGACTAAGCGGTTTCTGACAATGAGATAAGATGTTTTCAAAGGATTGTTGCATTATTTGGTCGCTTCAGATCTGAGCCATCAGACCGGCACTCAGTCTGCATGGATCTGTAATGAGAGCATTCACCACCGGCTCCGTTGTTTGTTTGCTTGTGTTTTTTTTACGGCTGATGTCGATGCCGCCTCGCAGAGCAGCGACTATAATCCTGTGTCGTGGTGGGCGAGAGAGTGGCGGAGGGCATCGCTGCGAAGCCTCCGTCGTGTTTGTGAATTGGCAATGAGTCCCTGCTCCTTGCGCGTTTCCACGGTCGCACACCGGAGAGTTTTAAATGTTTAATTCGTGTGTCAAGTCAGATGTCGCGGTTCGCGCGGTGTCGCACGCGTTGAAAGTAATTTCCATTTCTTACCGGTGAGGTCGCATCTTAACGCCGCCTTTCCACCTGTACAGAATTCTTCAGCACACTTTCTTACTCTTGCGCTGTACAGTACCAGGCTGGCTTACTTTCACCTCCGTGCGGCTTGTGATCTTTGCTGGAGATCAGAGCAAGAGATCTGCTGCTGCGTCGGGTCTCTCACGAGGCGTCTGTGATTTCTCGTGAAATCCATTCGGCTTTCCGCTCTATAAAAATTACTACATTATTGTGTCCGTGCGTGGCGAGTGAGTTCACAGGTTAGCATCGCAGTGCGGACGAGGTCGGGCTTTCGTGTCAGAGCTATCGAGAAGATATGCTTGGTCTTTTGATCTGCAAGGACGTCCGAGAAATTGCCTCTGCAATGCGTTAATGCCTCGTTGCATGACGCTAACGATGATTAATTTGTAGTGTCACAAGAAATCTAGAGCAACAGTGACAGCTTTGGTTCAAAGGAACAGCTACTTTTAAACATTCTAAAAACTATATTTATTTTATATATCTCTATTTATGTATTACAACCCGCACGACATTTCCAAAATTTAATTGAATGACATTTTGGCACTGGATTTGAAATAAAGAATGCTGTAAAACATGTGAAGGTTATGTAAATCGATTGAATCAAGTATAATATATATTCACTGGCCATTGCCGCATACATATTATTATATAAGGTACAGCCACTGCCTGTGGATGCATCCTCCAGAATAAGTGCGCTCTTGAAAGCCCCGAGAAGCTTAGCAGACCTGAGCCGAGACACCCCTTTGATGGGTGGCCACCAATGGATAAACAGGTGGTGTAATCCGGCTACTCTCAATTGGTGGGTCGTGACCTTTCAGTGGGCCGCGAGCGCCACCTTGTGGTCCGTGGTGACCAGATCCAAGTGAGCCAAGTCGATCTTGTGGTGCAAAAAAAGGTTGAGAATCTCCGGTGTAAGCTGGCAGGACTGTGTTGTCAGCAGAGACCGGTAGAGAGCCAGAGCCTATCCCGCAGACGCCGGGCACGGCTCTACTCTCGATGGGACGCCGGTCCACCTGAGGTCACTGGGTGTGATTTAGTCAACGGCGAAATAAACGTGCGCAGCTTGTCTTTGGGCTGTGGACGGAAACCGGAGTACCCGACGAAAACCCACGCGGACACGGGGAGAGAGAGAACACGCAAACTCCACACGGAAAGGCAGCTGAGTCTGGAATCGAACCGCCTCGGGCAGAACTCCTTTCTGTGAGGCGTAGATGATGCCACTGCGCCGCCACCCTGCCGCGCGCATGAGTGGTTCGCGAGTGAGACACGGATGGAAGTCGTCTGTCACGAATGTCACGGACATTCGGAAGGCTTGCGTGATTCCTACCAGACCTCGACGCTCTGCAAGGGTGGCGTGAAGTGCAAACATATACGGAGAGCGCCCGAGGACGCTTTTAATTTACCTGCGCGTTATTAGCGCGGCCCCGCATAATCGAGACGTGAAATCCGCCACGCAGGGCTCCTCTCTCTCTCTCTCTATCTCGTGATACCCTGAGTCCGTTGTGAAAATAACAAAAGGCTTCCGCTGTAATTCCCAGCCTGATTGCTTTTTTTTTACAAGTTCCTCTGCACCCCTTACAAAAAATCCTGCCACTGACAGTGATGAATAGCGATTGGCTCTCGGCCCCTTGCACACGCAGGCGTTCTTGGGGTGGGAGTCAAGGCGATTTCACTGCCGCGCCGATCATCGTGAATGCGCGCGTAATGCTTGCACGGCAGTGGGATCCAACCGTCTTGAAACACAAGATATCACGTTGAGAGTTTTCAAGGACTGTTAAAACAAAAAACTGCCGGTCAAAATTCCACTTCGCTCAAACCCCCGAAAAAATGTACGCTGTGCGTAACGCTCACCTCCTCTCAGCGTGAAATCTGTGCCTGCCGCGCCCTACCCGTAAGTGCGGCACACTGCCTGTGTGCTGCACGCTGCCTGTGAGTGCGGCACGCTGCCTGTGAGTGCTGCACAATGCCTGTGAGTGCTGCACAATGCCTGTGAGCGCTGCACGCTGCCCGTGAGTGCTGCACGCTGCCCGTGAGTGCTGCACGCTGCCCGTGAGTGCTGCACGCTGCCTGTGAGTGCTGCACACTGCCCGTGAGTGCTGCACGCTGCCTGTGAGTGCTGCACACTATACGTGAGTGTTGCCCTCTGAGTACTGCACACTGAATGCTGCACACTATATCTGCGTGCTGCACAATATCTGTTAGTGCTGCACACTATATGTGAGTGCTGCTGTCTGAGTGCTGCACGCTGAGTGCTGCACACTGAACTCCTGGGTAAACCAGTCTAATAGTAAACTGCTGCGTGGAGTTATCCTGGGTAAACCAGTCTAAATGTAAACTGCTGTGTGGCGTTATTCTGGGTAAACCAGTCTAACTGTAAACTGCTGTGCGGAGTTATCCTGGGTAAACCAGTCTAACAGTAAACTGCTGCGCGGAGTTATCCTGGGTAAACCAGTCTAACAGTAAACTGCTGCGCGGAGTTATCCTGGGTAAACCAGTCTAATAGTAAACTACTGTGCGGAGTTATCCTGGGTAAACCAGTCTAACAGTAAACTGCTGCGCGTAGTTGTCAATGCAGGTGACAGGAGACCGCTCGCTCCACAGAGGAGCGACTCAATTCATAACCACTCGACGGTCGCTATAGATTCCGCTCGGTATTGATGTCGCGTCAACGAGGTCATTTGGATCATCGTCTCCTGGCTCTGAATGGCCTCCTTGCAAAGCCACCGGATCTCTCGGACACCCGACAAAACCCCCCACCCCACCCTACCCACCCTACCCCCTCACCATCTTCTCAACTCCCCTCGCCGCCCAAGCACAAGGGGCCTCGACGCTCACCGTAGCAGGTGCCGCACAATGAATAACTCAGGAGGAATTTCAATTCCGAGCGGACGAGTAGCGCTGCTGCCCCACGGCAAGAAGCGATCGGGCTCGAATCCCGGCTCTGGTGCCGCCTTTCCCTGCGCGGTTTGCGTGTTCTCTCTCTCCCCGTAGCCCGCGTGGGTTTTCGCCGGGTACCACGCTTTCCTCCCACAGTCAAGACGCCATGCAGCCATAGCCCTACGATGTACTGGCGTCACATCCTGCCGCAATTCTCAACCGGCGGGTCGCGACCAATCAGTGGGGCCGCGAGCGCCACCTCGTGGTCCGTGGAGACCAAATCAAAACGGGCATTTAGGTGCGAAAAGTTTTCTTAACCCTACCTCCTTGACTATAGCCTTGCGCCCCGTGTCTGCCGAGATAGGGTCCGGTTTCCCGCGATCCTCTCCGCAGTATTAAGCAGGTCTTCACTATGCATATAATGATGATGATGGCAGTCAATGCATCCGCGTGGCAGAGCCAGTGTCCGCCCCAAAAGACGGGTTCGTAATCCCACCACCAACATTGGCTGAAAATGGTCAAATGGGGGCAGCTCATGAATTATCTGCCGAGGTAAATGCAAAGTGACCTTGTTTTGCAAATTGGAGCTGCATGAATTTTCTCTTTCATTGTGTTTTAATCATCGCTCTTATCCATGCAGAATAAAGTTGTTGTTTTTTGGGTTAGGTCACGTAAATACAAACGTCTGCACCCGGCAGCCCAGTTATTATTGATGTTGTCACGTAAATAGAACGCGCCAATTCATTATTTTATCATACGAAGGTTAAAGGTGTGTGTGTGTGTGTGCTGTTAGCGCTGTCGCTAATGAGCGAGCGGATTGGATGACTATTGTTGGTCAGCTCGTATTTAGTCGGAAGGAATCGTTGGGTTATGTGGATCTTTTCAGCGGTATTCGAGTGGGTAAGGGTAAGCAAGTAAGAGCATCTCAGGCCACCGGCTGCAATTTAGTTAGGACAATAAACCTAGGCAGCATGTGTTCGGATTGTGGGGAGGAAACCGGAGTACCCGCAGAAAACCCACGCGTCCACGGGGAGACAAGACGCGAACTCCGCACAGAGAGGCACCCGAGCAGGGAATTGAACACCGCTGTTTCTTGCGCCAAAGTACCGTCCTGGTGAACATCTGCAACAGAGACTTCATTACTATTTGGGACTCCACTGAGTTGAAAAGTGGTTCTAATCTTGGAGTTAAAAACACAAAACTGTAAAGCACCCAGCTGGGCCTGTCGGGCTCACCAGTTTCCACCGATACCCTCCTCGCTCTCTCCGCTCGGGAAATTCTGGTCGTCTGGTCGCACCACACTTCCGCCTTGCGGATTCCAAAGCTCGCTACTTTGCTACACTGGCCCGATCTTGGTGGAATGAAACCCCAATAGGAATCAGAACTACAGTCACCCACGTCATTTGGAAACTACTCAAGACACATTTCCAGAACCATTACAGGTCTGACAACAACACTTTGACCCTTTGCAACATTGGTCAACCGGTAGAATTTATTTCGTGTTGATGTTACATCCATCTCTGGCAGTAATTATTTTAAATGTGTTTGTGCATGTGTACGTCGCCCTGAATAAGGGCGTCTGCTAAATAATAATATAATGAGGGATAGGGCCTTCAGCAAAGTGGGAGAAGGGGGGGATGGCGGGGAGGTGGTGCCTGGCTCTCTGCAATTTCCCCCAAGCTATGGGGCTGGTTTCCGAGACAACCGGCTACCTCCTTTACGCAAACATTTTAATGACACTAGGGGTGGAAGAAAGTACGATAACTTATCCCATCTCATTGTCAGAAACCGCTTAGTCCTGTACAGGGTCGCGGTGAGCCGGAGCCTATCTCGGCAGACACAGGGCATAAGGCAAGGATATGCCCTTGATGGGACGCCAGTCCATTACCGGCCACTGCAGGCAATTTAGTCTGCAAGCCAATTAACCTATCCAGCAGCATGTTTTTTGGACTGTGGGAGGAAATCGGAGTGTCCGGCGAAAACCCACGCGGACACGGGGAGAGCATGCAAACTCCATACAGAAAGGCGCCCGAGCCGAGATTCGAACCCGGGGCTTCTTGCTGTGAGGATGCGACAGCGCTACCCAGTGGGCTAACTGACATTTCTTACCTGTACGGTCGCGTCGTATCGCCTCTGCTCACCTCTAACTGCACTGAATGCTTAGGTCAATTTCTTACCTGGGCGGCACGGTGGCCCAGTGGTTAGCGCTGACGCCTCACAGCAAGAAGGTCCCGGGTTCGAATCTCTCGGCTCGGGTGCCTTTCTGTGTGGAGTTTGCATGCTCTCCCCGTGTCCGCGTGCGTTTTCGCCGGGTACTCCGGTTTCCTCCCACAGTCCAAAGCATGCTCCTGGATAGGTTGATTGGCTCGCAGACTAAAATTGTCCCGCAATGCCCGGCGATGGACTGGCGTCCCGTCGTCGGGTGTATCCCTGCCTTGCGCCCTGTGTTTCCGGGATAGGCTCCGGCTCACCGTGACCCTATATAGGATTAAGCGGTTTCAGATAATGAGATGAGAATTTCTTACCTGTACACCCTACCGGCTTACTTTCACCTCTGGCTGACACCACCCTGGCAAAGTCAGTCTGTCCGTCAGTTTACATTTAAGCTGGGAGGAGGAGCGGTTGAGCAATGCAGCTCATTTTCACGGTTTTCCAACGGTGAAGGGTTAAGCAAGTTACAATGTCTCAGAGCATTTAAGCCGCCAGGACATTTAACCGGGGCAGCAGCAGCGTGTGGACTGTGGAAGCAAAATCGCAGTAACCGGCGAAAACCCACGCAGGCACGGGGAGATAATAATCATAATTCACGCAAAACTCCACGCGGAAAGGCACTCGAGCCGGGAATCGAACCCGGCGACTTTTTGCTGCGAGGCAGCGGCGCTGCGCACCGCGATGCCAGTCTCAAGAGAAAGAAAAAAGCAAACAATCCCGATCGAGGTTGCGTCTCCGTGTCCGCACCACAACAACAGACACTTGGCGGCGTGTCAACGTGGGCGATTGTTTCGTCGTTTCCCCAGACAAAACAGGTGCGCAGCCGAACCCGCACAAAGCACACGAATGCATAATTTAACCACGTGCACGCCACGTGTCATTTTTCATCGCTTTAAATCTCCCTGAGCCGCCCGGGGGAGGGTGCAGTAATGCTCTAAGACTCTTAAGTGAATAAGATATAAGATAGAATGTTGTTTGTTTACCAGAAGTTAATACATTACCGGGTAATTGAATGCGGACGTGCCTTTCTTAACTCTGCACCATAACGATTACACATAAGTCCCGTCAAGGGAATTAAGAGCGGTGCTTGAGTTGTTAAAGGAGCGGGGCAGTGGACACGGCATGAAGAGATGGGGACGCGGCTGATCCAGCCAAGGTCATGACATGGGGCTCGGTGTCCGCGTGCTAAGCTCGTGGCATCTTGTTCAGCGTTACCTGGTGACGAATGGGCACCCGTGCCAGTTTGTGTGACCGAGTGGATTTTTGAACCGCCGGCATTTTTTTTTGAAGCGCCGCTATTCAGGGAAGTCGGTAAGTTTTCACCGATCGAGTCATTGCGCAGAGCCCGCGGTTCGCCACTCACTCGTGAGTTCCTGTATCTTATTCTGTTTAACCGACGATTTGGCCCTTATTTTAACGCTGCCGTTGTGGCACAAACCTAGCGCAGATCCAAATAACATTTCTCGCCATTACCCCCATTGCCAGTGCGCTATCACTTCCAATGGTTTGTATGGACATGTACGCGTGTTTTTTTTGTCAACCTGCTGCTGGTTGAGGTCCCTTTAAGTCCTTGTGGGTCATGGTGATTCGTTGACAGTACTTCACCATTACGGTGAGCGCCAGTTAGTCAAGGTGTGGAACATCCATGTGCGGTCTCGTAGCACACATCACCAACCGGCTCTATTTTTTCTCCGAAGATTATTTTAGAGACTTTTAAAAGCCCAGCAGTGGCCTCCAAACATGAATAAGCGGTAGAGAAAATGTTGTCATCTAAGCTCGATTGCCCCCTGGAGTGTCTTAATGTGAGTGACGCCACCGTGCCCTGGGGGCGGCACGGTCGGCACGGTGACGCGGTGAGTAGCGCTGCCGCCTCACAGCAAGAAAGTCAGGGTTAGATTCCCGTTCCGGATGCCTTTCTAGCGTGGAGTTTGCATGTTTCTCTCCCCGCGTCCCCCCGATAGTTTTCGCCGGGTACTCCGGTTTTCTCCCGCAGTCCAAAGACATATCGCCTCGGTGTTTAACTGTCTTGACAAAACTGCTCCCGGTGCCCCAAGATGTTGGGACGCGTTTGCCCCTTGCCGCTCGAAGGCTGCCAAAAAGAGCGACATAGTTCATCTGTGCCTTCCATTCTTAACAAAAAGCAACTGACAAGTGTGCGTTTGTCTCACGTTAAAGGGCACGCGGCTTATTGTGCCACCTTAAAACTTTCTCCAGGCAGAGCAAAACAAAAACTTGGCTCAACACTGTCCTCTGGAGGCCAAGACAGATGAAGCAGGATTTATTGTTGAGACACAATACCAAGGCCCAGTGGGTAGCGCTGTCGCCTCCTCACAGCAAGAAGGTTCCGGGTTAGAATCTCGGCTCGTCTGCCTTTCTGTGTGGAGTTTGCGAGTTCTCTCCCCGTGTCCGCTTGAGTTTTCGCCAGGCACTCCGGTTTCTTCTCACAGTCCAAAAAATATGCTGCTGCATCGGTTAATTGGCTTGCAGACTAAATTGCCCGCAGTGCCCGGTGATGGACTGGCGTCCGATCGTGGATATATTTCTGCCTTGCGCCCTGTGTCTGCCGGGATAGGCTTCGGCCCACCGCGACCCTGTACAGGATTCAGCGGTTTCTGACAATGGACTGTGGGAGGAAACCGGAGTGCACGGCGAAAACCCACGCGGGCACGGGGAGAGAACTCGCAAAGTCCACACAGAAAGGCACCCGAGACAATAAATAAATGCGGAACTAAGTCTCATCTCATTGTCTGAAACCGCTTAGTCCTATACAGGGTCGCGGTGAAGCCGGAGCCTATCCCGGCAGACACAGGGCGCAAGGCAAGGATATACCGACGATGGGACGCCAGTCCATCGCCGGGCACTGCGGGGCAATTTAGCCTGCGAGCCAATTTACCTATGCAACAGCATGCTTTTTGGACTGTGGGAGGAAACCGGAGTGCCCGGCGAAAACCCACGCGGACACGGGGAGAGCATGCAAACTCCAGACATAAAGGCACCCGAGCCGAGAGATTCGAACCCGGGACCTTCTTGCTGTGAGGCGACAGCGCTACCCACTGGGCCACCGCGCCGCTCAGGAAGAGGATCGTCGTCATTTATGTTTCTGTGTGAAACTGTCAAACCTACCGACCGCCGATATGGCCGGCGGGGGGCGGTACAGCGAGAGTGCGGACCTTTTAACGGTTGCCTTACGGCGCGTCGTAGATTTTCGCCGTGCCCTCATTTCGCTTCCGCTGTGGAAAGACATTTTCAAAATTAAAAGCCCCCCCCCTGAAGTCAGCCAGCAACTCAGCGAGGCTTTGCTTAAACAAATGTATGACTTCGATTACAGCTTGTGCCTCGTAGCACGGTTCAAACAATGTAATGCGGTTAGAGTAATTGAATGTTTGACTGCTTTCATATTCCCGTCATGACACATTCGTTGAGACAAATGTAGTCTCACGATAGAACCGCGCGTGATATCAGTCCACAAATGAATGTTATTATCACGTTTTTCTGTAAGGACGTTTATATTTAAAAAAAAAACCCAATTTTTTTTTATTTTTACTGATTTTTCCATTCTAATGTCGTTGTTGTTGTCGTGCCGTTCTCTCCGCAGCTCTGTACAGCGCTTTGTGACTCTCGGGTGAAAGCGCTCTATAAATGCAATTATTATTTTATTAATGTCCGCTAACGGACGAAGGTGACCCGTGTCCATCCTGCACACCCGTGATACCACAGTCTATCACGCTCCTCAACGTGAGCGCTCACCGTCAATTCCACAACCGTTACAGTCATTTTCAGGGTGTGTTTTGTCCGCTCTCCGCCCATAAGTCACCGGTGTATTGATGTAGGTCTTCGCGGCTCGATGCGTGAGACTTACTCCCAAGAGATGTTGCCTCGGGACCTCCGCATTGAGCGTGCCTCCTCTGTCCTCCGCGATGCCTCGGACGAGCGAGACGAAATGTCACGAACGAGTGGAGTGAGAGAAAAGAACATTCGATGACCACGGCCATCTCGAAAGAGCAGCTCCTCAGAGCGATTCTCCATCATGAGTTGCCTCTATCGACCGTCATCCCTTCCGCTGAGATCTCCTCCACTAATATCTCCTTCCACGAGATCGGTTCCTCCACGTTCACTCACTCGACGGTCGTTACGATGACTCTGATTTGCCATCATTTCCCGACCCCTTCGTTCTCCGGTGCAGTTTTCACCGTGCGCATCGCGATTCATTGTCGCACTTTTTTTAAAGCTTTGGTTCCAGTCTCGTCGCCGTGCGCGCGTTCCAATCGATACGTAATGGAGGGTCGCAAAGCAGAGATCGTAAACGCGTCCTCTTCAAGGACAATATTAAATGCGATCAGCCACACGGCACTCGAAACTACGCTCGTCTTCCTCTTTGCCTCGTCGATTTAATCGCAGTCCACCATCCGTAACGGCCTCCCGTGTGTGACTTCTTCTGTTTTCCATTTGTGCCCCTCCATCAGTTGTGTCCTTGTATACATGGGTCTTGTTGTATACATCGGTCTTGTTGTATACATCGGTTTTGTTGTATATATCAGTCTTGTTAAACGCGACAGCCGTTTTCCCCGTGGTGTTTGTCCTCAGCCACGCCCTGTGCTTCTGTGCACACGTGGTCATCGTGACGTCAATCTGACGTCACAATCGCTCCTCTCCATTCGCTGGCTATGTCTTTGCTGCGCGGGGCACTGGAGGGAAACTGTATACCAAGTGTTGCCGTGGATAATAACGGAGATTGATAGACGTGCAACGATTGACTCGAGACGATCAATCAGGCAGTTTGTATTCAAGCTGGAAGGAACCGTTCAGCTGTGTAGCTCTGTTAAATAGTTGTCCAGCGGAGAGGGGTAAGCAAGTTGCAGCATCTCAGATAACAGGAAGAAATTTATAAGGGATAATTAACCGGGTACTCCTGTTTCCTCCCACCATCCCAAGCCACGCTGCTGCCTAGGTTTATTGACTTGCTGAGCAAATTCCGTTAAAAGTGTGCCTTGCGATGTACTGGCATCAGAGCCTGGGTATCCCCCCGCCTTGTGCCCTCTATCGGCCGGGATAGGCTCTGGCTCCCTGGGCACCCTATACTGGATTAAACGAATACTGATAATGAATGAATGAACAATCAACCTAGGGAACAAGTCTTTGGATTAAACACTCCAGTGAGATTTGCTCCCCTTAGCTGTGGCGAGCGTTCCTCATCTTTCCTTCACGACGTTTTGACCCCCCCCCCCAGTGATTCAGCAGGGGTCATCGCTGACAATCCATTCATGATTTTAGTCAAGAATCAACAATGCGTGGTCTCAATTATACCGTCTCGCCCACCTTCATTCGCCTTAATGCATAATTACCCTTCTTCACATACACGGTCTGTGGGATGCGTCGAGGAATCTCTCATCTCATTGTCAGAAACCGCTTAGTCCTGTACAGGGTCGCGGTGAGCCGGAGCCTATCCCGGCAGACACTGGGCGTACGGCAGGGATATACCCACGATCGGACGCCAGTCCATCACTGGGCACTGAGGGCAATTTAGTCTGCAAGCCAATTAACCGATGCGGCAGCATGTTTTTTGGACTGTGGGAGGAAACCGGAGTGTCCGGCGAAAACCCACGCGGACACGGGGAGAGAACTCGCAAACTCCACACAGAAAGGCATCCGAGCCGAGATTCGAACCCGGGACCTTCTTGCTGTGAGGCGACAGCGCTACCCACTGGGCCACCGTGCCGCCCGCGTCGCGGAATCGAGAAATAATATTTCGTGGAATGAAACCGTGCGATAAATTCACTTCCAGCTGAGTCATGTTCCACCTGAAGCACCCATACACCGTCGCTTTACGTCTACGTTAGTGAGAGCCTCTCGTAAATCACGTGACATGTGTGACCACACCCCCCCCCTCTATAAATCCCTCCCTTGTCCCCACCCCTGGGAGAAGACGAGACGCTCTACGCTGCATTGAAGCCCAAATTTAATGATGATCATAAATTATTTATATGTAGCCTCTTCCTATCGCTTCTTTTAATGACCTTTTTTAAAAAGTAGTTCATTATCAGTACCCGATTAGACCTGAACACAGGGTCACGGTGAGTCGGAGCCTGTCCCAGTTAACACAGGGCTCAAGGCAGAGCTATGCCCGCAATGGGACACAAGTCCATCACAGGGCACCGAGTCTGACCAACTAACCCAGTCAGCAGCGGGAGCAAGTCGTTGGACTGTGGGAGGAAACTGAAATACCTGGCGAAAACCCACGCGGACTCGGGGAAAATGGGCAAATCCCACACAGTGAGGCTGCACCCGAGCCCGGAATCGAACCCGGGCTCTTCCTGCCGCGAGGCTGCCTTGTATATTCTTCATCCTTTCTCTGCGAGCAGGTTGCTTGTGGGATTTGCAAACCTTAAACGAGCTTTGCTTAAACACAGGGGTTAATGGGCATGGGTGGTGAACCCAGCTGGCTCCCTCTTCACCGGTAAATACTCGATATTGGAAGGGCATCGGAGCGATTCATTTATCGATTCACGTTCAGCAAATAAAATCAAACAGTAAGTGTCGTGAAGATCCGCGCCGATCCGCCCGCGTGACCGCCTTGTCATCGTAAGCGCCCAGTGTCCAAGAAACACTCTTGAATTAATCATCCGATAATATATAGGAAGCAGTGTCTGGTGATAAGTAGAACAGTTTTTTACCATTGCTGGCAATTATACACGTGTTAAGATCTTGAAACACCACAATAGACACATTTCACAATGTGTCTAGTTTGCAAAAGCCACACATACTTGTGGCAAAATATGCAAACAGGAAGCTTTTACCATTGCTGGCAATTATAACACGCGTATAACTGCCAGCAATAGTAAAAACCTGTTCTACTTATTACAAATGTACACTGGCAAAAGTACTCATAGCTTAAGTGTCTGGTGGGTTGGCGCCGACTGATC
>JAZEWT010000006.1:24238044-24249698 GCA_036362905.1 Mordacia mordax | reverse complement strand
GACGTCGAGGCAGTCGTTGGTCGAGGTTTGCGCGATCGCGCCGAGGCTACGGGAGCGGCCTGGCTGCCACGGAGCCAGCGAAGCGGGCAGCTGTTGAGCAACGAGGTTGCCCGCAGCTCGAGAGCGGCGGCCGCGGCCACACGACACGCTGGGGTCTCTGGAGAGTGAATGCGCGCTGCCGGAGTCCTCGGCATGAGATTGGCCGTGGTTGTTGCGCGCGACAGCGTTAGGGTTCACGAGTCTCTCACAGTCGGTCAGTCAATCGGTCAGTTTGCATTCACACTAAGTAGCTCTTTTTAGCAGTTGTCCAGCGGGGATGGTTAAGCAAGTTACAACATCGCAGGGCACCGGAGGCGATTGAGTGAGGACAGTGAACCTAGGCAGCGTGTCTTTGGAGTTTGTGAAATTGCTAACAAATTGATAAAATGATACCGATGTAATGAATGATACCACATTGACAAAATTGAAATTACTTTTTACAAAATGTTGGTTTCCCTGCCAGATCTGCATGAATTTCCGGTGGTAAACTCTAATTACATGTTGCTAATTATGTAATCTCACAACAAAAGCTTCGTGTGGATTCTGACGATATTGGAAGTGTTTTAAAACAGTGCGGTCAGCAGTAATATGTTCAGCTTTTGCTCGCGAATAACAAATCTGCCCTGCAGTGTCGGGAGTGGAGTGATTCGCGGGTCAGCTCTAGGAATGAGCGAATGCTTTTGTGAGTGTGCGGCCGTCTTCTGGCAGGGTTCCGCCGGCACAAAAAAAAAATGTATATTTTAAGCATCTGCCATGATTTTATTTTTATGACTGTGAATGGTCTCCAATGGTGCATTTCCTGGAATCTCTGTGTGCATGTGTGGGCGTGCGTGCGTGTGTCTTTGATGGTGGGAAGCGGTGGCGCAGTGGTTATCGCGCCAGCCGACTTCGGCTGCCGCGATACAATGACGGTGGCGAATATTTGATCTGGTTCTGGGCCTCTTCTCGGTCGACTCAGTTTCAAATGAGTGCGTGGTGTGCCCGGCCGCCTTTACCACTAGGGAGACAAAGGCGGCCGCGCACGGTGTAGCCCCCCCCCCCTCCCCAATGTGTCATTCCGGCCCTCACAGTTGCTACTCGCTAACAGCACTTCTCCCAAAACGTCTGTCAAGGCTATACGGGGGACCTTTGTCTGGTGTAATTGGAAAAAATAATAAATATATTCAAAAATAAATGTAGCAAAGGATGAGTAAACCGAGTTAATAAATACAGAACGGATATTTTTACGGGCGGCACGGTGGTCCAGTGGGTAGCGCCGTAGCCTCACAGCAAGAAGGTCCCCGGGTTCGAATCTCGGCTCGGGTGCCTTTCTGTGTGGGGGAGTTTGCGAGTTCTCTCCCCGTGTCCGCGTGAGTTTTCGCCGGGCACTCCGGTTTCCTCCGACAGTCCAAAAAACATGCTGCTGCATAGGTTAATTGGCTTGCAGACTAAATTGCCTTCAGTGCCCGATGATGGACTGGCGCCCCATCGTGAGTATATCCCACGATGGGCGCCAGTCCATTTCGGCAGACACAGGGCCTTGCGTCCTGCCTTGCGCCCTGTGTCTGCCGGGATAGGCTCCGGCTCACCGCGACCCTGTACAGGACTAAGCGGCTTCTGACAATGAGATGGGATGATATTTTTACTTATCGGCGATAAAAATTAAACGTGTGATGTCAGCGCACCGGTGTGTGGACCCAGTTTGTCCACGTGACAAGTTGATTCGGCCCTCGCATAGGGGAAGGGCGCCCAATAAACGTGGTCATCGCATTATCCAACGACGGAACCCAAACAAGTCAACGATGAACCGTTGTTCAGTAAACACAGGCGTCCCATGGGTACTTTTTTGCCAGTATACAAATATAATATTACAATAGGTTTTACCGTATCTGGCGATTATGCAGGTGTTAAGATCTTAAGATCTGCATAATCGCCAGATACGGTAAAACCTATTGTAATCTTATACAGGCGTCCCAGATCATTCAACATCATGGCCCGCTTGGGTCTCCACAGATCACTGAGTGGCGCTCGTAGGCCCTACCTGTAGACGAGCTCTAACACCGCCAGTCGGTGTTTAGCGAGTCAGCCACAACGGAAGGTACCGTCGAGCTGTCTAGCTATGTTTATCAGTTGACCAGAGGGGGAAGGGTGAGCGGACAAAGGGCGCAAGGTAGGGTTATGCCTAGCATGCGGCGCGAGTCCGTCGCGGGGCAGCCGGGGAAATTTAGTCAGCGGGCCAATTATCCTCGGCAGCGGCATATGTTTGGACTGTGGGAGGAAACCGGAGTGCCCGGCGAAAACCCACGCGGACACGGGGAGAGAACTCGCAAACTCCACACAGAAAAAACCTGAGTCGCCGCGAATCGAACCCAGGTCCTTTATGCCGTGCGGCAGCAGCGCTTCTCATCGCTCCATCGTGCTTCCCTGAAACACGTAATTTCAACCCGAATCACGTTGCATCACAACAAGCGGTTCTGTGCAGTGAAAGTGTGTAAGTAATTACGATCATTATTAATGCGTGCGACGATAAGTCTGCTGTGGCCGCAGCGGTTGTCACTGAACGGACTTGCAAGGCGCGGCGGGTGGCGAGCATCGCGCCGCTCATCCACAGCTCAAAGACCACGGAGACGAGTTTCGTCCGCAAAGTCTTGGTTCACGCACCTCTCGACGAGTCGGTCCACTCCCGAGAGGAGGAGGAGGGGGCATCTGTGGTGGAGGCCTTTTCGGCAGCGGTTGCTCGACCGAGAAATGAGGCGGCAGCGTGGCCGTGCAGAGGTGGCATCTGCGTCTCGTTTGCTGTTCTTGTGTTGTTCTTGTTGTTGCCGACGCGCCGTGCTCTCCGCAGCTCTGTGAAGCGCTTTGTGATCCTCGAGTGAAAAGCGCTCTGGAAGCGCAATTATTATTACGCCTCTTTCTTTTCGGAGTTTGCGCGTTGTCCTTTTACGTGTCGGTTTGCTCCTGGCTCCTCCGACAGCTATAAATAAATAATTCCCCCATTGCATCACAATTTATGGGACACGGTGTCTGGCAAATCTTGGCACCAGCTGCTTCACCCTCCACGCCTCTGAATCGACTTCTCTTCGAAAATCTTCCTTCAACATCGAGCGCGGGCGCGGTGTAAATTTCGTCGGTGATATAATTTCACGGCTGTGCCCTAATCGCCTTATCATGCTATCTCTACGCGAGGAAGCTAAACGCCGAGCGATTTTGAGCACGTAGTTCGGATGCGCTGACAATGACTCTTCCAACCCCCTCCCCCCACCGTGACCTCTTAACCTTGGTGTTCGAAGGAGGTTCGTAATTGAAAGGAGGCGAGCTCGAATATTTTTTTTTACGAGTGGCGGACGTTCATAAAGAACCCTGGCTCGGCTCTCGGCTCCCTCCTTCAAAGCCGCAAGTCTGTCCCGGTTCGCACAGTCGTAATTTCATTGATTTACGCCGCTATAATGGGAATGTGTCTCACTCGATTCTTGCGGGCATGGGTGCGTTGTGGGGGCGGCCGCGGTGGTGGGATGAGCAGTGATTTTTTATTATTATTTATTACTGCAGCTGAATGCATTATCTGATCGCTGAGTCGTGACTGAGACTTACAGATGCGCGGAGATAGAAAAAAAATGTTCCTGGGATTTTTTTCCCCTTCCACAATTTTTCCGTCTGCAAGTGAGAAGGGAAACAATCCATTGACAGACTACATCCAGCAGCTCGGGGTAGCGAGCAGGAACTAGTTATGCTCGGGGCAATGAGATATTGTGAGTAAATGCTGCTGGATACTAGTGTGTAGACAAAGATAGATGGGTATTATTACAGGAGAAAGTACCCAGTGAGCTTGCAAGCTCCAGATGAAGGGATTCGTGCGACAAAGCCATCTTCGGAAAAGATCAACCGAGCGGCGCATTATATCGAAGGGTAGATTAAACTGACGGCAACGGTCTCTAGAAACTAATGAAACTCCAAGCGTTCTCATAAAAGTACACCGCTGCATACAAGACTGCGCAAATAAGCGCACGCACAGCACCAACTTGTACAAATATGAAACCCCAACCAAATTCACGAGAGAAACAGCGGCACTGCAAGGTTGCACAACACAATAAAATAATAAGACAGCGATGTTCAACAGTACAACAATGGCATGGGGGGAAATTTTTATTTATATAGCACAACAAAAGGAACCATTTAAATTACGAATTTATGCAAACACACTTGGGCCGAAATATTCATACCAAATGGGATCGAAGGCAACTGGTGGCTATTGTAGTTTTAAGAGTTTAAGCTCAAGGCAATATTGTCCCCAAAGCAAGGAGCAGCTGTCACAAAAGCCTTCTCGAATTGTGATGTGTATCGAGAAACATTGAGCAGACAATAGGTTGAGCTTCTCAGTTTGTTTGTTTAAATAGAACCTTATGTATGAATAGGGCTCAGTGAATGTTTTTTTATGATCGGTAAGAGAATTTAAACCTGAGCCATTGTACAAATCACAATGGCGGGTTTTTGTAGGGGCCATTCAAAGCAAATCGAAGAGCAGACTTATACAAAGAGTTAAGTTTACGTAAAATAATACTCGTCACGAATTGGTAGATAATGCCGCAATAGCATAGCAATGGCACAATAGTCGCCTTTATAAAGTCCAAGCAGAATGTGTTATGCAAGTATTGTTTTTGTCTGTACAGAAATCGTAATGATGTAGGTGTTTCACGGCTTCGAAAAACTGCTCTCTCGGGACAGCCGCGTCGATCGCTCCCCCTCTCTCTCTCCACCTCGCGACGTTTCGCCCGATATTCAGAAATCCAATGAAAATTTTTTATCTGCTTGGCAGTATAGTCAATGTGAGGTCCGAGTTTAATATGAAGTCAAGGTATATCTATTTCTCAACCAATTCAGATTGTATGCTGTCTAGGATATATAACGAAAGTCGTAATATGGATGCTGTCTTTTGTCGAGATATACGTGATTTTAGTGTTACTGCATTAAAGACGAGTTGGGTGAGAAACGCTGGCTTTGCAGGCTGTTTAAGTTGCCTTATAGCTTACGAATTACATCTTGGTGAGAATCTCCAGCCACTAGCAGTGCAGTGTCACCTGCAAATATATTGCTATTGGAGTGAGCACGTGAGGTGCCCAGGTCATTGATTAGTAGAGAGAATAGTAGTGCACCTAGGGTGGAACCTTGTGCTAATTCCCTTATTAGTTAGGTTATCAGGCTATCAATGGGAATGGCTTGGTTAAATGGGAATAGAAATAGGAGTGTGTTATACTTGCTGTTTGTGTGTTTATGCTTTGGAAGGCACGCATTGACGACAAGAGTGAACGCATTCACGACAGGAGGAAACGCATGCCCAATAGGAGCGCGTCAAGGCAGAGTCATCAGAGATGAGCTAACGCTAAGGGAAATGTTTATCGTTGTACATTTGTACCTGTGGGCGGCACGGTGGCCCCGTGGGTAGCGCTGTCGCCTCACAGCAAGAAGACGCCGGGTTCGAATCTCAACTCGGGTGCCTTTCTGTGTGGAGTTTGCATGTTCTCTCCCCGCGTCCGCGTGGGTTTTCGCCGGGCACTCCGTTTTCCTCCCACAGTCCAAAAAACATGCTGCTGCATAGGTTCAATTGGCTTGCTGACTAAATTGCCCGCAGTGTCCGGTGATGGACTGACGTCCCATCGTGAGTATATCCCTGCCTTGCGCCCTGTATCTGCCGGGATAGGCTCCGGCTCACCGCGACCCTGTACGGGACTAAGCGGTTTCTGACAATGCGATGAGATTTGTATCTGTCAGTGATCAACCCGGGGAACGGTGGTGAATCCCAGAATAAAGGTCACGAGACCATAACCTATAAGTAAGCCGTGTGTCTGACCTTTTGGTGCCAGTTGTTCATAGACACTTATGGAATGTCACAGCACAGCTGTTGCGAGTCGCTGACTTCAAAATTATTTTTCAGGATAAAGGCTCTTGCCACTTGCGCAAGTGAGACCTTCAAATATGTTTTGACCATTTTTTTTCTTCCGCTAAACCATTCAGTTCGCCCGATGATGACGCCCATATGGGAGGCGAAACTTCGCGAAGGAGAGAGGAGGAGCACTCGACACGGCCACCGCGAGAGGGCACTTATTGAGAGCATTTCTCGTGTATCGAGCAGTGGCAAACCCGCATCCGGATCAAAACATCATCTGCAGCCATGTTCCATCTAACGCTGGATGAACGCTTCCACACGCTGTGAACATCTTTAAGGGATCCCAGGGTGCCACAAATCTCGCCTAGCTGCAACGGCTTCAAGCTCTGGGGTCGTTGTGAAGTTTTCCCATGGCTGATGCGTCGTGCTACTAGCCCTCTCGCTCGGTCACCATTCGATACAACTCCAGCTCGTTGTGGAAACGTAGGAGCAAGCGATGGAGGGAAACCATCAGTGTGGGCCGCTGACAACCGATGGCTCGAAAATGCCACGAGTGGCGGAGCAACGTAGCGCGGACGGCTGAATAATGTGGCAGAAAATATATAAACGAAATGGAATTCACGTACGGCAAGTTCGATCAATGGAATTAAATAACTGGGCAGGCAAAAACATTGGAACACACTGCAGAATGTATCGAGGGCGTTTTTGACCAGGATGAATGTCATCGCAAAGGACCAAGCATGAGCAGCGATGGAGTGATTTTGTAAATATTTCTTTGTTAAAGTTTAAAAAATTATTTGATAGAAAAAACAAGATCTGTAATGATGTAGGTTTTCACGGCTCGATGCGTGACGATTGCTTCGCAAAGCTGCTCTCTCGGGCAGAGGGAACGACCGACGCGGCTGTCCTGAGAGAGCAGCTTTTCGAAGCTCATCTCATTATCAGAAACCGCTTCGTAATGTACAGGGTCACAGTGAGCCGGAGCCGATCCCGGCAGACACAGGGCGCAAGGCAGGGACATACCCACGATGGGGCGTCAGTTCATCACCGGGCACTGAGGGCAACTTTGTCTGCAAGGCAATTAACCAATGCAGCAGCATGTTTTTTTTGTGGACTGTGCGAGGAAACCAGAGTGCCCGGCGAAAACCGACGCGGACACGGGGAGAGAACTCGTAAACTCCACACAGAAAAGCACCCGAGCCGAGATTCGAACCCGGGTGCTTCTTGCTGTGAGGCGACAGCGCTACCCACTGGGCCACCACCGCGTCTCCCTCTGTAGATTCATGTGGACTCGACTCTGAACGGGATTCTTTCATTTTGCACTCAGTGGGGGGGGGGGGGAGGAGGGGAGGGGGGCACGTTTCTCCACAAGCTGACACCGGTGACGATTTATCCGAACCATTTATGGGGCCCCCCCTAGGTCGACTCAGTCTGAAATAAGACCTCGCTCGAGAGGAGAACCTGACCAGGCGTGGTGCGAGCCACTCACCCCCTCGTATGCCTCGCTGGTCTTTGCAGGTTCCTACTCAGCAACACCGCTCGTCCCGAAATCCTGTCAATTCTACGCGGGGGACCTTGGTGCTGTCTCGTTCATTTCCTGCCAAAAGTATTTGCTCGTCTGCTTCCAACCCCAAGGGCGAGTGACCTGCTCTGGACTCTCAGCGAGCGTGCGTGGCAGTGTTAAAGTGGCATTAACGCGTCCATAAAACACAAAGCAACATCGCTGCGCTTATACAAGTGTAAACGTGTGTTTATTTTGCACACTTGGGAAAACAAAATACAGTTACTGTCAACGGAATTTGATGAATCCGTAAATAAAGCCGGATGCTGCTGCTGCTGCTGTTGAGGTTTCTGGGTAGGAGTGAATGTTCATTCCGCTTAATGCCGTGCCCATGATGGGACGCCAGTCCGTCGCAGAAAACGTGGGATTGATTCGTCAGGCGCAAGTGCCCCGGTAGCAGCGTGGGGAGATCGGAGAACCCGGCAAACCGCCCCCCCCCCTCCCCCCCACGCGGACACGGGGAGGACATAGAAACTCCACAGAAAGAGGCGGAAACCGAGCCGCGACTCGAACCCATACCCTTCTCGCTGTATGGCGGCAGTGTTGCTCACTGCCCGCACAACCGTGTCGCCGTTACGGATTCACGTCACGCAATTCCACGCAGCTTTGACAAATTTTCCCTCCGTACTCCGGTGTTGCCACCTTGTGGACACGTGTGCAAAGTACACGAGCTCTGCGTATAACTCGATTACGCATTGCGCCTTTTTATTGTCATAATTTATAACCGACGTTAATTTCATATTTGAGACCTGTGCCGGGCAGGTGGTGCTTAAACTGCTAGCGCGATTTAGCGTCGCAAGGTCTGGCTTGATTAAACATTCTCTAACACCATCAGCAAGGGGTCTATCCGACTCAGCTCTGCGCAGCGCTTTGTGACCCTCGGGTGTAAAGCGCTCTAGAAATGCAATTATTATTATTATTATTAACCGCTGACGGCAACACAAATATAAAACTCCAGGCCCTCTAGAGTCGTGCGCGACGAGCAAATCTCATTCAACCAGCGTGACTCACTGTAGATGTCGTGTTGGTGATCATCATTTGATAGAATTCCGTCTCTTGATAAACGAAGGCCTCCTGTCAATGCCGCGTCAATTTTTTTCCGGGGTTTATTTGACCGTACTTTCCCACGCTGGTCAGCATCGAGTGGACACGTGGGAGAGTAGGGTGTACCATGGATGAAGTTCAGGTACCGCCGGCCCAAGGGCAGTCTATGCAAAAGGAACGTCGGTATCCCGCAGAAAGAAAGTCCTGATCGACGCGGTTCAATTCCCGCATCGGACGCATTTCCGTGTGGCTTTTGTATGTTCTCCCACTGTTGTGCGTAGGCTTCCTCCGGGTTCGCCGGTTTCCTTCCACGAATAAAAAAAATAACATCAGAATGTGTAGGAAAGCAGTGTCTGGCTGGGGGTGGCGCGGTGGCGCAGTGGCGCAGTGGGTAGCGCGGTGGCGCAGTGGGTAGCGCGGTGGCACAGTGGGTAGCGCGGTGGCGCAGTGCGTAGCGCGGTGGCGCAGTGGCGCAGTGGGTAGCGCGGTGGCGCAGTGCGCAGCGCGGTGGCGCAGTGCGCAGCGCGGTGGCGCAGTGCGCAGCGCGGTGGCGCAGTGCGCAGCGCGGTGGCGCAGTGCGTAGCGCGGTGGCGCAGTGCGTAGCGCGGTGGCGCAGTGCGTAGCGCGGTGGCGCAGTGCGTAGCGCGGTGGCGCAGTGCGTAGCGCTGTCACCTCACATCAAGAAGTCGCCGGGTTCGATTCCTGGCTCGGCTGCCTTTCTGAATGGAGTTTGCACGTTCACTCTGCCGCCACACAGTGAGGTGGTGGAGGGTGGGGGGTGGGGGGCGAGCGGGGCTTCTTAAAATACGCGCTCGGATTATTTTAATTCCTTTATTTTCATTACCCCGGAGGCTTCGTGCGACGAGGTCACCGACACGAGCGTCTCGCCAGAAGGGGGACCCAACTCACCGCGCGGCTTTGCGGCGATGAGTTAAATAAAGATTAGCGAGCGTTACATAATAATAATAATAATTGCATTTATAGAGCGCTTTTCACCCGAGGGTCACAGAGCGCTGCACAGAGCTGCGGAGAGAACGGCACAGGTCAACAACAACGACATTAGAACGGAAAATCAGCAACGATAGCATTTTTTTGGTTTTTCGCGCCAGCCAGTCTGTATCGGTGTCCTTGAGTGCCCAGAAAGGCGCCTTAAATAAAATGTATTATTATTATTTAAGCTGGAAGGAACCGTTGAGCCAGGTGGCTCTTTTTGACAGTTGTCCAGAGCGGTGGAGTTCAGCAAGTAAGTAGATCACTTGGGTTATTCCTGGGATGCGACGCCGGTACATCACCGAGCACCGGCGCACAATTGGTCGATAGGACAATTAACCTAGGCAACGTGTTTTGGGACTGTGGGAGGAAACTAGAGTACCCAGAGAAATTCACGTGACACGCGCTACTCACTGCGCCACCCTGTGTAAATTATAACGAAGCTGAGAGTGGGCTTATGGTGGTGGCCTGTGGCTTTGGTCAATGCAAATTTACTGCGCTTGTGTCGATGTTATTGCTGAAAAGAGGTTCTCTCCACAGCTTTGTGCAGCGCTTTGTCACCCTCGGGTGAAAAGCGCTCTAGAAGTGCAATTATTATTATCTCTCATACATCGAGGCGTGACAAACCATATCAATACAATGTAAACATAATAATTACTATTAATAACGCGCGCATATTCCTTCACTGTCAAAGGTATTGGAAGGGAGAATTATTCAGAGCCATGAGGAAGCCAGAGTGAGGAGGGGAGATTGAAGGCAGCGATCCGCTTAGCCGGCGCCAACATTTGCCAGACACTACAACTAATCACACTGCGTGTGTCTTTAGTTGCGGGCGGAAATCGGAGAACCCACGGGAGACATGTCTCTGCATGTCTCTGTCTGTCTGTGTGTCCGTGTTACACCACATGGCCCCAAGGAGGGGGTCGTTTTGTCTGCGTCCCTGCCGTGTCCTGCGACTGCATATGGCCTTGATGACAATAACAGCTGGACTTGACTTGATTAGCCACGCAGAACACGCGAACAACACAGAACCTCCGCACAGAAAGTCACCCGAGGCGGGAAATCGAACCCACCCCCTCCCCCCCTTACGCACAGACCCCTTGCCGCCCTGGACACCGCTTGATAATGGATTCACAAGAGCAGAGAAGGGACTCATGAGTGGCTGTTAACTGTGATGGGACGCAGACCGCTGTGCATTAATTATAGAACACGGGGGCCTCTGGTCTGAGACATCGCAGGTCCCCGTGCTAAGCGTCAGCTTAACTGAACAACAGCCGATTGTAAAGAAAGCTAATTCGAAAGCGTTTGTCAGTCATGAGCCAGCACTTCTGGTATCCGGATTCACATCCCAGTGTCATGGACCGACAATTAAGCCACGGTTTTAAGTGCACTGAAGCCCGCCGTTGATCAGTGAGTGCACATAAATATCATTACGGTGCATTCACTTTGTCATTAAGTTTGGATATTCCAGCACTTAGGCGCTCAAACATCACCACATCCCGAACGGAAAAAAAAGAACTCGTCTCGAACGGGACGCGCGAATCGACTCGGAAACAGATGCGGACGCAATGCGATGAGAGTTTATCAGGCGTGCGACGTTCGATGAGAGACAGCCGCTAGTGCAGATGTCGGCGCGCACCGCTCCGCGTATGAGAATTGCTCTCGGGAGCCGTTCTATTCGAGTTGGTCGCGGCGAGCGCATCTCTCGCCTTGGCGACGCGTTCTCGTTCCCGCGCTGCAGAGCGATCACGGGTCTGGGGAGGTCCCCTTGATGGTCCCTGCATTCTCGCGCTCAACAACGCAGTGAAAACTGTCATCGGAGAGCTTTGTTTTACACCGAAGTCGGTTTTCGCGGCTCGATGTGCCACGAGAATTGCTCCCCATGGCGGTTATTTTCGTGATCGCCGCGGCGAGCGTTCCGTCTCTCTCCTCCCACGCTGGAGGCACCGAGAGGCGATCTTTTGTTTGCTTGTTGCTGACACGCCGTTCTCTCCACAGCTCTGTGCAGCGCTTTGTGACCGTCGGGTGAGAAGCGCTCTGGAAGTGCAATTATTATTATTATCCATCTCATCTCATCTCATTGTCTGAAACCGCTTAGTCCTATACAGGGTCACGGTGAAGCCGGAGCCTATCCCGGCAGACACAGGGCGCAAGGCAAGG
>JAZEWT010000006.1:24220942-24233142 GCA_036362905.1 Mordacia mordax | reverse complement strand
TCCCTCGCGGAGTCGCGGCCGCGAGAAGTTCGTCTCGGAGCGAATCCGCGAAGCTCGTCGCCGCTCTTCTCAGATGCGACTCGGTCCCTTGCAAGGACCTCTCGCACGACTCGAGACCGCCGCGCGTTCGAGATAACTTGGCCTTTGCCGCTCCTCCTCCACCTCCACCTCGTCCTCCTCATCCTCCGTCTCGTCGCGGCGCCACCGTTCCCTAGTCCTCGGATCGGCGCTGGTCGCCGGGAGGCCGCCGCATTATGAGCGAGTCCCGAAGACCCAGGCGCTCGGGGCTCATCCTCAAATTCATCCAGCGCTGCATCGAAGTTATCAGGGGCACCCTGAACCCAGGTGGGAGCTGCCCGCATGCCGTCCGCGTATCTCTCTCGGCGGTTCAGCAAATCGCAGTCATTGCCGCACGACGCGCGTTGTGCTCACGTTTGAACTAATTTTTTTAAATTTTATTTTTCCATTTTAAAAATTTTCCTGCTGACTAAAAATTGCGCCCCCCTCCCCGCTGTTCCAAGATGTTGTAGCTTGCTTACCTCTCCCCTCTGGGCGACTCTTACGAATAAGCAGCTGCATAGCTCAACGGTTCCTTGCGGTTTCAATGGAATAACGCGACGGTGTAAAACGCACGGCGTTTCAAATGCTCGCCGGCTCCGCGTGCGCCGCGTGCAGATGTGACTTCTCGAGCGCGTTGCTGCCACGGCCCCTCCGTGAGTCTCCAAGGCTCGTCGCTCGCATGGGTGTCGCGCGCTGCCGAACGCGCGGGCGCGGCGGTGCGCTGATGGCCGCAGATGCCATCGGTTGGCCCGATTGATAGGCGCGCGTTATGATTGACGGCTGAAAGTCGCCCGGTGATGTCAGGATTTCATGCGACGTGGCAAACTTCCGAAAATCGAAGGGTGAATACATTTATTGACAGCAACAATCTGTGCACAAAGGAAACTCTAGCCGTGATCATGAAATATTAAGAGTAACCCGCAAGGCTGCACGGCTCGAAGGTGACAAAATAATTCTAAAAAATTAATCGATAAAAGTGCAATATTTGGCAGCGTTAGGCAGTGGTTAACACCACCCTCCAACTCACAGTTTTGTAAAAAGTATGTTTTTCTTAACTCTTTCTCTGCAAAGGATTCTTTAGGAAACCTCCACAGCTCTGTGCAGCGCTTTGTGACCCTCGGGTGAAAAGTGATCTAAAAGTGCAATTATTATTATTATTATTACCAGGCTCGGGTGCCTTTCTGTGTGGAGTTTGCGTGTTCTCTCCCCGTGCCCCTGTGGTTTTTCGCCGGGTACTCCTGTTTCTTCCCACCGTCCGAAGACACGCGTTTGCCTAAGTAAATTGGCCTGCCGAGTAAACTGTCCCAATAGTGTGTCCTGCGAGGTACCGGCGTCACATCCAGGGTATAGCCCCGCCTTGCGCCTTATGTCTGCTAGGATAGGCTATGACCCCCCCGCGACCTCGCACAGGATTAAGCGGGTGCTGAAAGTCAACTGAACTGCCCCCACGGACGATTTTGTGAACCGATCCTGAGCCTTCCCCAGGTCGACTCAACCTCAAATGAGCATCTGGTGCAGTCTTTAAACATTGCCGCGAGGGAGACAAAGGCGGCTGGGCGTGTTGATGGACCCCCCCCCCCTCCACCCTTGCCCGCCTTGTGCCGTGTCGGCGATCACAGGTGCTTCTCGCAAACACTGAAGGCCCTCCAGTCCGTTAAAGCTGCACAGTTGTCGAGGATTTTTGTCTTTGTTCGGGTGCCGCCGCGGCTATCGGTGGCGGGTTATATCAGACCTTGTCCTGGGCATCTTTTAGGTTTGCTCAGCCATAAATCTGTCCGTGGTGTGTAAGCGTCAGCACTTAAGAGGAGACGCCGCTTGCGGGCCCTGGTGCGTATTCATGCGCGTGTTCATGCGCGTCTTTACACACTTGTTCATGTGCGTGTTCATGTGTGTGTTCAAGCGCGTGTTCATGTGCGTGTTCATGTGTGTGTTCATGTGTGTGTTCATGTGCGTGTTCATGTGCGTGTTCATGCGCGTATTCATGCGCGTGTTCATGCGCGTCTTTACGCGCTTGTTCATGCGCGTGTTCATGTGTGTGTTCATGCGCATGAACACGGTGCGTTTTGTCATATTTGACAATGTATACATCTACACCCGCTTGGCACAAAAACACTTCCTTCGTGCGAACATTTGCAGGAGAGTGTTTTTGTATTATTCACAAACTGAAGCGTGACCGGGGCGGCACGGTGGCCCAGTGTGTAGCGCTGTCGCCTCACAGCAAGAAGGACCCGGGTTCAAATCTTGGCTCGGGTGCCTTTCTGTGTGGAGTTTGCATGTTCTCCCCGTGTCCGCGTGGGTTTTCGCCGGGCACTCCGATTCCCTCCCACAGTCCAAAAAAACCATGCTGCTGCATAGGTTAATTGGCTTGCAGACTAAATTGCCCTCAATGCCCGATGGCGTCCCATCGTGGGCATATCGCCAGCGGCGCTGTTTATGCGCCTTGTGTCTGCCGGGCTAGGCTCCGGCTCACCGCGACCCTGTACAGGACGAAGCGGTTTCTGACAGTGAGATGAGATGAAGCGTAACCGCTCTCGCCGCAATCAATCCGCTGCAGTCATTTTCCGAAACCTATGGAGTTAACGCGAGGCTTCGCCCGGCTCGCCGAGGAACCGGCTTTGCTGCGTAATTGCTTGAGCCCTTGGGGTGACAGCCTCGTGCAGGCTTTAATGAGCCTCGTGTGCCCCGCGGGTGGTGACCCAGGGGCAGGTCGGGGTGCGGGGTCGATCGGAGTAATGCGTAATCAGCGCTCGGTGCCAGAGTCGCACACACGTAGTCAAACCTATGGACAAAGTCGCCAGTGATTGCAGATAAACCCCATTAGCGTACAGGATGATTCGTACTCAACTCCTCTCCACTCTGCGCCAAAGGAACGGCGATTATCCGCCGATCCGGAGTAAAGAGCCGCGTGGGAACATTGTGTGTGGCTCGTCCCTTCCTCGGTGCGTGCGCGTAATCTGTTGTAACCCGTGCGTTATCCTTGCAGCGTTTACGCTTAAGTAACACGGGATGTATCGTAATGCACACGCAAGTGAAACAACGCTGGATAAACCGATATACGTTTGCCCCCACGGCTCAATGTATGAGAACTGCTTTCCAGAGTGACGAGACGTTCACCCGGAGCCCTGCGGCTGGCGGCGCTGCCGTCGATACCGCTGATGCCTTGTCGCTCGAGCGCGGTGAAGATCGTTACCCTCTCCCCGGGTGCTCACTCATGTCTCTTGAGGTCTGAAGGGATCGATCGATTCATCGTTAACGCAAACCACGGACTTGCTGAGCTGTCCGCGCTCATCAAATATTTATCCCTCCTTTGGTCGCTCTGTCTTTCGATTGATGATGTTGGTTGGAGTCTGAGAGCAAGAAGCTTGCGTGCCCTGCCCGCTCCTATCGGACACTGCACTTCTGAGCGAGGATGGATTAGAGCCACGCTTTCCGGTAATTGTTCAGCGGGCGGTCTAAAATATGGGCCCCGTGTGGCCACGCGTGCGCACCAACGTTAATGACCGGCGCATTGTGGAACAGCGATCGCTGTTCGGTACGAACCGCGCGGAAAATAACAGCTTTTAAATGATCTTTTACGCGTCCGCCAGCGTGTGGGCGTGTAATTGTAACGCATTGCTTTTCATAACGTTGCTTATGATCGTCTCTCGAACCCCGCGGGCATTTCCGCTACATCCGCCAGACTATGACGTAACTTTTGCGATTTCACGTAAACTTAAACGCACTTAAATTCGAAGGCTTTCGTGGAATCCGTCGATTTAATCTAACTTCACCAACGAACTACGTCGTGGGCTAATACGTTTTTTTGTTTTGCTCGTTATCAGTCAGTCACTTTGTCGTCAAGCTATGTGATTGTTTTAACAGTTGTCCAGCGGGGAGAGGTAAACAGGTAACAACTCAGAACGATGCATCAGTGTAAATGTAATGGATAGATGTTTATTATTACAGCAGCAAGTACCCGGTGGGTCGGCACGGTGGCGCAGTGAGTAGCGCTGCTGTCACCTAACAGCAAGAAGCACCCGGGTTGGATACCCGGCTCGGGCGCCTGTCGAGTTTGCGTTCTCTCTCTTGCTCCGTTGCCGCGTGGGTTTTCCTCCGGTACTCCTGTTCCCTCCCACCGTCTAAAGACACGCTGCTGCCTAGGTTAATTGGCCTGCTGAGTGAATATCTCCAAAAAAAAAAAGTGTGCCCCGCGATGTACTGGCGTCGCATACTGGGTCTTCCTTCGCCTTGCGCCCTCTGTCGGTCGAAATAGGCTCCAGCCTCGCCGCGACCCTGTGCAGGATTGAGCGTCTATTGATAATAAATGAACGCACGCACTGTCTGGCGGGTTGGCGCAGGCTGACCACGCGACTACGTCTCCCCCTCCCCCCTCCTACTAACTCCCTGCCACTGCATGCAGCATCTTGGGCCCTTTGGTGGAACGGCGCCGCGACGCAACCCGTAAGCAACTGTCGCGTGAAAGCAACGCGCCGTTAAAGCAGCACTGTTGTCGAAGTACCGCCCGGCGGAACGCTCGACACAGAATGCCGTGCTCACCTTCGCCCGAGGACAACGGAAAGGCGAGTCTCTGGGCGCTGGCATTTTGAGCGAGTTCGATTTATGGATTGGAACCCGGCCCAGTGGGTTTGAGTCCATGAAGCTTCCTGCTTTTACGTTTGGCACGGAGTGGAAAAAAAACTAAAATAATCCATAGCCCCCCCCCCCTCCCAAGGGGGCCGATAATGTATCCCGTGGAAAGCTCACCGCGTTCGCAAACGGTTTCGGTTACGTGGACGAGCAGCACCTCGTCATGTGCGCTCTTCACGGCGCCGCGCAGGCGTCCCGACTCCTCTGGTGACTCCTCATCAGAGGGTTCATTTATTAGGTGTTGGAGGGAAACAGATGACCGGCGAGCGGCGGCGGCGGCCGTTTGTTGCGGCGGGTAACGCGCGCGCCTCCCCCCGCGGACCAGAGGGGGTCCCCGTGGAGTGGCCGTGTTCTCTCCTCTGGCTCTGGTCTCAGAATGGGTGAATAGCACTGCGCCCGAGGATGCCTCGAGCGTGCGAGGCGAAACGTCGCGAGGAGAGGACAAAGATGAAGCGAACGGCGCGGGGGCTGTCCCGAGAGAGCGGCAGCTTCTCGAAGCAATGATCATGCATCGAGCCGTGGAAACCGACATCATTGCGTAGTAATAATAATAATTGCACTTCGAGAGAGCGCTTCACCCGAGGGTCACAAAGCGCTCGCGCGCACGCAATGTAACGCTGCCAATGCGTTGCGTGACCCTGCACTGTTAGATATTGCGTTGCGTCGATCCGTTGGAATGTTTGTTTGCGTCGCAGGAATCATGCGTCCAGAGCTTGCAAGCTCACTGGGTGCTCCCTGTTGTAATCATAATAAATATTTGTGCTCTGCGTGGGTTTCCTTTGGCTTCTCCGCTCTCCTCCCACAACCACGAGAGCCAATCATTCGTGAACTGACCGATACCATCGTAATGCATGGGCTGCAGTGTCTGGCAAATGTTGTCGCCGGCTCATCGCGTGACCGCCTTCCTCCTCGCCGCCCCTCTGCGTTATCCTCGCGCTTCTCGGTCCCTTCCTCTCTCCGACCGTGCACGGAAGCGCGCTCGACATCGCGGCTATCGTCGTTGTCGTCGTTGTCATCGCTGTCATCTCTGACGCGTTGTCTCCGCACAGCCGTAAGATAATCGGGGAGACAGATGGCCTCGTGGGCGGCGCGGTGGTGGCCCAGCGGGTAGCGCTGTCGCCTCCTCACAGCAAGAAGGTCCCGGGTTCGAATCTCGGCTCGGGTGCCTTCCTGTGTGGAGTTTGCATGTTCTTCCCGTGTCTGCCTGAGTTTTCGCCGGGCACTCCGGTTTCCTCCCACAGTCCAAAAAACATGCTGCTGCATAGGTTAATTGGCTCGCAGACTAAGTTGCCCGCAGTGCCTGGTGATGGACTGGCGTCCCATCGTGGGTATGTCTCTGCCTTGTGCCCTGTGTCTGCCGGGATAGGCTCCGGCCTCGTGGTCATCTGCTCACAACGCTTCCCGTGAATGTGAGAGGTTCTCGCATTTGAGATGGGTCTGGTCTCGTGGTGGTGGTGGTCGTGGTGGTGGTGGTGGTGGAGTTTTGCCGAAGCCAGGTTTGCACAGGTGGTCCGGTGGCGACGTGGTACGGAGTAGCTCTGCCGCCTTACAACGAGAATGCGCAAGGTTCGAATCCCGGCTCGGGTGCCACATTGCTCCGTGTTGAGCTTACTCGTTCCACCCCGTGTCCACGTGGGTTCTTACCGAGTACTCCAGTTTCCTCCGACAAATGACTATGTTTTCTCCCCGAATAGCCCTGAGACGGTTGTGACTTGTTTGCCCCCTCCCCGTTGGACAACCGTTAAAAAGAGCTACAACGCTCAACGGTTCTTTCCAGCTTGAACACACACGGACACCGTCTCACCACAACTGCTATAATAATAATATTAATTGCACTTCCAGAGCGCTTTTCACCCGAGGGTCACAAAGCGCCGCACAGAGCTGTGAAGAGAACGGCGTGTCAGCAACAACAACGACATATGAACAGCAAATCAACAACAGTAACATTTCTATTCGTCCAAGGGCAGCACGAAGCTGGTTCCGTTACCTCGTAGCTTCTGAGCTGCTTTCACTCCGTAATTGTTTCCCTTTAATTCGTACGAATGTTCGACCTCTTATCAAATCACCGTTTACTCTGCACTTTACATAAATCTTCATAGAATATGTCTTCGATCCCACTAATCGACTGCGTGTTTGTTTTCTTAGCTCGTTATTTACGTGGTTCCCTTTTGAGATGTGTTACTGGCTACTCGTACAGCGCACGCAGTGTTCATTGACGCTGCCGGGTCTATATTAAATTGCTCTTGCGCTGCAAGGGGATCAGGTGAATTCACGATGACCTCGGTGATTTTGGGAGAGCGAATGCAAATGTCGGCAGATTCTGGAATTAACAAAACTCGAAAGCCCTTGCGCAGGGACACTCAGAGCAATCATGTGGACCGATAGCTTAATGGCATTTTGTAATTCGTTTTTAAACACTACTGTTTGGGATGTTTGTCCGGGTTCGCGTAATGCGGTTTCATCCGAACGAAGCAATGAATGCTGGCGATGTGGCCTTGGGCACCAATTAAATGCCGAGGCACAGCATATTGTTAGAATTCCATGGTGCTCTTCATGTTAAAGTGTAAAACCTTTTTTTTTTTACCATTTCTGGCAATAACACAAGTGTGATCATGATTGCCAGTACTCGCTTAATGCTTTACAGGGTCGTGGGGGGCCGCAGTCTATCCCTGCAGACAGAGATGGCAAGGCAGGGCTATACCCAGGATGTGACGCCGATACATATAAAAGCACTGGGGAGCAATTTACTCAGCAGGTCAATTAACCGAGGAAGCAACGTGTTTTTGTTGCACGGTGGAAGGAAACCGGAGTACCCGGCGAAAACCCACGCGGACACGGGGAGAAAGAACACGCAAACGCCACACAGAAAGGCACCCGAGCTGGGAACTGAACTCGGGACCTTGTTACCGTGAGCCGACAGCGCTACCCACTGCGCCACCGTACCAACCGAACACAAGTGTTAATGCCCCATTACACCAAGTAGACACCCTTCACAAAGTGTCAAATGAGCAATGAACACATACTTGTGGCAGAACATTCAGACAACGTGCTTCGATAATGTATGCATATTCTTGGAAGCTAGGGCGGCACGGTGGCCCAGTGGTTAGCGCTGTCGCCTCACAGCAAGAAGGTCCCGGGTTCGAATCTCTCGGCTCGGGTGCCTTTCTGTGTAGAGTTTGCATGCTCTCTCCCCGTGTCCGAGTGGGTTTTCGCCGGGCACTCCGGTTTGCTCCCACAGTCCAAAAGCATGCTGCTGCATAGGTTAATTGGCTCGCAGGCTAAATTGCCCCGCAGTGCCCGGCGATGGACTGGCGTCCCATCGTCGGTATATCCTTGCCTTGCGCCCTGTGTCCGCCGGGATAGGCTCCGGCTCACTGCGACCCGGCATAGGACTAAGCGGTTTCAGACAATGGGATGAGGTGAGATTCTTGGAAGCTGATTGGCCCACGCCGGAGACAGCTTTCTTTAGAGCCTGATCTCCCCAGTCTTAGCCACGTGTTGCCAAGAGGCAATCAGCTTAGGACAACGCAAATATCAATGCATTAGTAGCTCGAGTCGAGATGTTTAAACGTTTTGTCAGTGCACAGTTTTTTTTTCAACCCACGATTTAATCGTTCGTTTCTTTCAAACACATTTCACACGGTTATATGCGATTGAAATATACATCAAATATATTTAACGTCCGTTCGCAGTGTCGTGATTTTATGGAGCAGAGACGCGGCACGGTGGCCCAGTGGGTAGCGCTGTCTCCTCACAGCAAGAAGGTCCCGGGTTCGAATCTTGGCTCGGGTGCTGCTTTCTGTGTGGAGATTGCAGGTTCTCTCCCCGTGTCCGCGTGGGTTTTCGCCGGGCACTCCGGTTTCCTCCCACAGTCCAGGAAACATGCTGCTGCGTAAGTTCATTAGCTTGCAGACAAAATTGCCCGCAGTGCCCGCTGATGGACTGGCGTCCCATTGTTGGAGTATCCCTCCCTTGCGCCCTGTGTCTGCCGGGATAGGCTCCGGCTCGCCGCGACCCTGTACAGGACTAAGCGGTTTCTTGACGTTGAGATGAGAGGTGAGACGTGCACCTACACAAGTAAATGTCGGAAGCGTTTGAAAGAATAGACGTCTGGTGAATCGGATGCGCGAAGTTTCCCTGCGAGTCAACAAAAGCCCCAGTGTGGAATTAAGAGTGCGTGCAGGGATGGAGAAAACAACGGCCGTGTTAAGGGAGAGGAGAGGGAGTCGACTGAGATGGGAAGGTCGTGAAATGTAGAGTGGAGAGGAGCCAACGTTGGTCGAGGCAGGAGGTCGATCAGAAGGTGGACTCAGGCGGTTGGGGATGACCTAAAGAAGATGAGTTTGACGAGGGAGAGGATGCGAGGGATGGGAAAGGTGGAAAATAACGATCCGTGGTAATGGATTCCTAATAGAAATCGGGGGAAAACGTCTTAATGATGAGGATGATGAAGAAGAATGGGATTGCATAGTTTGTTTACGTCTAATTTGAGTATTGCCCTGCTCAGCACGTGCCGCGTCGTGAATGATTAAGCGTGCATTTTCCTTGTTCGAAAATCTTCAAAGTCAGCACTGTTGAGAAGGCGTTGTCCTGACTCAATTGCCACTGGTGGCCCGAGATGTCGCTCACCCCCCCCCACCGCTGTACAACTGTTAAAAAGAGCTATTTTCTCAAAATCCGCACGCACTCACCTGGAACCGCATTCCCCTGCATCTTCGACAGTCTCTCATCTCATTGTCAGACACCGCGTAGTCCTGTTCAGGGTCGCGATGAGCCGGAGCCTATCCCGGCAGACAGAGGGCGCAAGGCGGTGCTGTACCGAGGATGTGAAGCCAGTCCATCGCAGGGTCCTTGTTGGTGGGCAGAGAAATTAACCTCGACAGCAGCGTGTCTTTGGACGGTGGGAGGAAACCGTAGGAGGTGGCGAAAGATCACGCAAATTCCACGAGCCGGGAACCGAACCCGGAACCTTCTTGCTGTGAGGCAGCAGCGCTGCTCACTGCGCTACCACGCCGCTCAAAGACTTTTGTGATTATTAATGCATAGCTCTATAGCTTTATGGCTTTGTTACATAAAGCCCGTAACAAAAACAACGGAATAACACCCTTAACAGAATAACAGCTCTTCGCGAGTAAAACTGAACAGTTCTAAAAACGAATACGGAACACAATAGGCTGGTAACGTAAGTATGGCTTGCGAGCTTCTCAACGATTAAGTCATTGCTGATCGTTTGAATAAAACCTTGAGCAAGTAATCAAGGTTCCGTGGAGTTGTGAGCCGGGATTTCTGTATGGAGTTTGCGTGTTCTCTCCCCGTGTCCGAGTGGGTTTTCGTCGGGTACTCCGGTTTTCTCCCAGACCACCCCCCCACCCCCATGAAATTGTTCTTCAGGGATGATGCTTTTGGAGGGAAAATTGGCGTTTGGAGCCTCCAGGAAAAATATATATTTCCATGAATTGGAGACTTGGCTCGTGAGCACGCATTGAATGAACGTGTTTAAAGAATGCCCTGACGCAGTATTGTGGAGTCCAGCTGGAATTATGTGTGCGTACAAATCACCCTGTGCACTTTAGATCTAACAAATATCTCCGCGTTAAGTTGGCGCAAAGGATGGGCAAAATGCCTCCGGTGTTATGTAACGTGCGTTTTCCGACATAAAAAAGCTCAATTCAATATAATGCGTTAAGTCATTAAAAGAACCATAACTGTTTTCAAAGACGCATTATTATATAATTTATAGCAAAAGTTCTTTCAACTTTCCTATTTCATTTTTGATTGTGCGCTCGTTAATGTGGCCACTCCCACCACCCCAGTGCCTGCGCCGCTGCCGGCACCCATCCAGCGTTTGAGAGTGAGTTTAATTTAAACTAAAATTGAAAATAAGAAATGAAAACTTACAGCAAACGCGGGAACCGTTCCCAAAGAACCCATTGTACCGAGCAGCTGAGCAGCTACAAATCACGCAGCCGCCATCAGTTATTGTTTGTTAATTGTTTATTAATAACGGGCGGCACGGTGACGCAGTGGGTAGCGCTGTCGCCTCACTACAATAAGGCTTCCGGGTTCGATTCCCGGCTAAGTGCCTTTCCGTGTGGAGTTTGCGTGTTCTCTCTCTCCCCGTGTCCGCGTGGGTTTTCGCCGGGTACTCCGGTTTCCTTCCACAGCCCAAAGACAAGCTGCGCACGTTTATTTCGCTGTTGACTAAATCACACCCAGTGACCTCAGATCGACCGGCGTCCCATCGAGAGTAGAGCCGTGCCCGGTGTCTGCCGGGATAGACTCTGGCTCTCTAGCAGTCTCTGCTGACAACACAGTCCTGCCAGCTTACACCGGAGGATCTCACCCCATGATCGACTTGGCTCACTTGGATCTGGTCTCCAACGACCACTAGGTGAAATATTCTATAAGATTCAAAAACATTGCCCGTAGCAACTCGAGTGCGAGCACGTTTATATTAACGGTACACAAATGGATGAACGCAGCCAACGTTTGCACCTTGGGTTTTTTATTGCAAATTCCCTTGTTTGTGTTTCACCTTCCTGCCAATTTCCGTAACAAATGAAACCAGTAAATCGTTGCCGCGCAATACGGGTGAGAGAGAGAGGGGAGTGCAGCTCGCCCGTGGGAAGGGACCGCATTCAACGCGAAATGAAATCCACTCATTGTTCGTGCGGAGCAGCTCGACCGCTGGATTGAACAACAGCAACAACAACAAAAACCCGGTTCGATTCCTGCCTCGGGTGCCGCCTTTCCGTGTGGAGTTTCCGTGTTCTCTCTTCCCGTGTCCGCGTGGGTTTTCGCTGGGGTTCCTCCTCCCACTGTCCGAAAGGCACGCTCCTTTCTTGGTTAATTGCCCCTGCGCCCTGCGATTGACTGGCATTCCATCACCGGTATGGCTGTGCATTGTGCCCTGTGTCTGCGAGGATGGGCTCCGAACGGACGCCAATCTCGACCGGTGGGGTCACGACCCATCAGTGGGTCCGCGAGCGCCACCTAGTGGTCCGTGAAGGACGGACCCACGTGGTCCCAGTAGGCCTGGAGGTGAAAACGATTGAAACTTCCTGTTACACAGGAATACGGCGATGGACTGGCGTCCCGTCGTCGGGTGTGTTCCTGCCTTGCGCCCTGTGTTTCCGGGATAGGCTCCGGCTCACCGTGACCCTATATAGGATTAAGCGGTTTCAGATAATGAGATGACATGAGACACAGGAATACGCGCGTACTAACCCACCGCGCCAGCAGAGGGCTCTGTGTTTCGACACGAACCCTGGTTTGTTTTCCATCATATAATACCCGTCGTATAATATACATCGTATAATATTCATCGTCATTATACATCGTTGTCCATCATTACACAACGCATTTGCATTGTGCACGAGCCCAGACCGGGTACTGAACTCGTCGCCTCGACCTGATGGGGCAAAGCTGCACTGGCTGCAGTGTCTTCGTGGCGCCCGCGACGATGAGTCTGCGTGACAAACGATCCGCCACGAGCGTGAGCTGTCAAAACCAAA
>JAZEWT010000006.1:24201053-24211416 GCA_036362905.1 Mordacia mordax | reverse complement strand
CCCCCCCCCACGTGGACCGATTCGCCAAAGGCCACATCCCCCGCTGTCCCTTTTCCACGACACGTGCAGGGCTCACTGGCAGAGGCATTGGCTTTTTTGCACGCGGCTCTTGCGACGGCCGCGCGGGGCGAGATGACCTCCGCTCTGAAGTCGCCGTCACACTGACACGTCCCGGATCAATGACGAGGGGGCTGCCAACGCCTTGCTGGACACTCAGAGAGACGTCCCTGGCACGGATTTAGGGTAGCGTGGGTGTCCGTGCAGCGGTAACGTTCCCTGCCTCCTCGCGGTGACAAGGCCCTTCCCGAGGCGGTTCGATTACCGCTTCCAACACTGGCGCTCCTATTTCTAATACTGGCTTCTATTTCTAACAATGGCTCCTATTTCTAATACTGGCTTCTATTTCTAACAATGGCTCCTATTTCTAATACTGGCTTCTATTTCTAACAATGGCTCCTATTTGTAACACTGTCTCCTATTTCTAATACTGGCTCCTATTTTCAACAACACTGGCTCCTATTTCTGACACTGGCTCCTATTTCTAATACTGGCTCCTATTTCCAACAACACTGGCTCCTATTTCTAACACTGGCTCCTATTTCTGACACTGGCTTCTATCTCTTACACTACACCAAGGCGGTTCAAATCTCGTCTCGGGTGCCACTTTGCAAGGCAGGGATATACCTACGATGGGATGCCAGTCCATCACCGGGCACTGCAGGCAATTTAGTCTGCAAGCCAATTAACCTATACAGCAGCATGTTTTTTGGACTGTGGGAGGAAACCGGAGTGCCCGGTGAAAACCCACGCAGACACGAGGAGAACATGCAAATTCCGCACAGAAAGGCACCTGAGCCGAGATTCGAACCTGGGACCTTCTTGCAGTGAGGCGACAGCGCTACCCACTGGGCCACCGTGCCACCCTCATTACGCATCGAACCACGAAAACTGACATCAGGCCATTACCAATTTCAAAGTCATTGTAGCAGTGAAAATATTATCGTTTAAAATCAGAATGTCACGCAAATCAATAAGTGACAAGGCAAGTTATGGTTTGTAATTAAAATTAACCTACACTATGTAAATTATTGATTTTATTTGCACTCAGAAAGCAAGCACTTAACAAGCAATTACAATTGTTTACTCAAAATAATATCACTGAGGCCCAAGGTTTTTGTTCAGGAGGGCATTGCATTGGATGCGGATGAGTCTCGGTTCGAGTTTTTGCCACGTGGAGGCAAATTGCAATGCACATGCAAGGAGACAGCACGGCGGTGGATTAAACCCACAGGCAGACGCGATGCAGCGAGTGAAGGAAATCCATCTGTGTAGCGCATGCATTGCTGCGCTGCCACTTGCTGACCCTTCACGTCCTTCACCTCCCTTTGCCTCTCACACCTGGGAGCAGGCTCGACTCCAGTTCAGGTGCCCGAGTGGCGTTCTGAGGTTGGTCGAAATATCTTTAAGGTGCGCTGTCGACCACCAACACGGAAAACGTTTGTTCTGGGCTAATCTCATCTCATCTCATTATCTGAAACCGCTGAATCCTATATAGGGTCACGGTGAGCCGGAAACACGGCGTAAGGCAGGAATACACCCGACGACGGGACGCCAGTCCATCGCCGGGCATTGCGGGACAATTTTTAGTCTGCGAGCCAATCAACCTATCCAGGAGCATGCTTTTGGACTGTGGGAGGAAACCGGAGTACCCGGCGAAAACCCACGCGGACACGGGGAGAGCATGCAAACTCCACACAGAAAGGCACTCGAGCCGAGAGATTCGAACCCGGGACCTTCTTGCTGTGAGGCGTCAGCGCTAACCACTGGGCCACCGTGCCGCCTGGGCTAATAGAATTTATCGAAATTTGTGATTATCTTGTCCATCAGGACCTGCGATATTCATGAGAGCTGTTTTTATTTCGCGATGTCAAGTTGTATCAAAAGACAAAGATCCCCCTTATAGCCTTAACAGACTGTCGAGTCAAGTGCCGTTTGCGAGCCCCTATGAAGGTCGACACGGCACACGAAGGGGGTGGGTTACGAGCACCACACCCGGCCACCTTTGTCTCCCTAGTTGTATTAAATTCGCAGAGGCTCATGCAAGGCATGGATCCGGTAGTAGGCCTGTGACTGGGTGGGCCAGCCCTACCTTGGGCCCCCATATGGGGCTGGGCCTTGCCTGGTAGGCACCAGCGGTCACCCGTCTCAGGACGAGCCAGGCCTGAACCTGCTGAGCTCGTGACAGCCGGTGTGTTGGGTGCTCGTCCATTTCTCACTGCTGAGTGATCACGTTTCACATCAAGCAATTGAAAGACATTGAATTTAAAGTTAAAATATACGGGCCACGGTTCGGATATCGAACAATCACACAATACTAGACTTTCCACTCTTTTATTTTATTTCAAGATAGTCCACGTAACATCGCAGGAACCCAGCATCCAGAGCTTGCAATCTCACTGTGTGTATTCTTCTGTAGCAATTATTATCAATCTCTCGACGTTCTTTTTGAAGAGGCAGCTATCCTGGGAAATCTGTTGGATTTTCTTGGAACAAGTGGTCGATTCAAAGTTCGAGTTGTTTTTGCCCACACAGTCCTCAGAGTCTTTGCTCACCTGTTTGTTTAATACCATCCACGACATGTCCACGTTGTTTAGTTTTGTGCCTCCGAGGCGACAAAACAACGAGGAAGTGAAGTTTCATCTCTCTCTGACCAAACCCTCTCGCTTTTGATGCTTTCACTGTCAAATGTTGAGAGTAGGGCGGCACGGTGGCCCAGTGGTTAGCGCTGTCGCCTCACAGCAAGAAAGTCCCGGGTTCGAATCTCTCGGCTCGGGTGCCTTTCTGTGTGGAGTTTGCATGCTCTCCCCGTGTCTGCGTGGGTTTTCGCCGGGCACTCCGGTTTCCTCCCACAGTCCAAAAGCATGCTGCTGCATAGGTTAATTGGCTCGCAGGCTAAATTGCCCCGCAGTGCCCGGCGATGGACTGGCGTCCCATCGTCGGTATATCCTTGCCTTGCGCCCTGTGTCTGCCGGGATAGGCTCCGGCTCACCGCGACCCTGTATAGGACTAAGCGGTTTCAGACAATGAGATGAGATGAGATGTTGAGAGTCATTCTACTCTGCTCAGATGCTCAGGGTGCTCCGGATACCCACCCCTCTCCGTGTATCTCCTCACATTGAGCGGTGCCTTCTTCATTCCTCATCTGCACTGAGCAACCGATAAATATTGAGACATTTGTCTCAACTCGCGGTGGCTTCGGTTAAAAAAGAACTAAGTAAAACCAGGATGCGTGACCTTGCAAATATCAAAATTAAAAATTGAGTGGCACTACCAGGTCACAGGTAATTGCCTGGAAAAGTGTCGACACCACGCGTGACTATGTTCAGAATCTCACAATCGTTGTGTATAATTGACACTTGTCCATAATGTAACGCGTTCATCTTTTCGTGTGTGTCTGAGATGATGAAACGGCTGTCAGCACATTGTGCTGCGAACACGATGAATCCTGTGACCTGGACTTGTCCTGGGACCTCACCATTGCTCCTTTCATCCTCCCTCCCCTGGCCAGCCGAGAATGTTTTGAGGGCGCTGAACCCCCCACTGTAAAGTCTAACAGCCTTCGAACGGAGGTGCGGATCTGGGCAAATGCAATAAACCCGTATTAGCGGATCGAAGTTGTGTTGCAGAGGGTGCACTATGTAGGTCACTGATTTATGTCAGAGCAGCGCCAGTGGAGAGCCTTGCAGGCGAGACGGAGGGACTTCAATTGAATCCTGTATATAACTGGTAGCCAGGGGAGACATCAGTACTGGGGAAATGTGATCGTGGATCGGAGTTCGGGTGAGGACTCCAGCAGCCGCATTCTGCACACGTTGGAGGCGTTTGATAAGGTAGGCAGGGACGCGAAGAAGTAGGGCATTGCAATAATCCATTGTGAAAGGGTGAAAATGTGAATTAGCTTCTCAGCGTCGGAGGGTGACAGGATGGTGCGTGAGTGAGGAATCAAGAATCACTTCGAGACTCCGGACTGAATGAGCAATTTCGATGGTCTTGTCATCAAGCATGAAATTGAAGTGGATTTCAACGTCAGCAGCTTAGCAGCGAGAGCTTCGATTCAGGCTGCACAGGATGTGGCCAAATGGTTTTAAGTCGATGCTGAAGAGAAATGGGCCGAGGTCTGAACTCTGACAAACACCAGATAAAACAGGATGAATCTCTGAGTTTACGACTTCCGAGGCTGACGAAACTGCTTCTGGTCGGAGAGGTAGGGGATCTCATCCAGTTCAGGGCCCAGCCCACATGCCCTCCAGTCGCTCCAGTAAGGTAGGGAGGTCAATAGAATCAAAGGCTGTGCTCATTTCCAGGAGGACAAGCATGCTTGACAAGCCTTCGTCATCAGCGACCAGTAGGTTATTAATAACTTTGACTGGAGCAATTTCAATGCTATGGCCGGATCTGAAATCAGATTGTAAGGGATCGAGGAGGTCATTGTTGAACACGTGTTTCCGGAGTTGCATGGCTACTCCACGCTCAAGGGCCTTAGAAAATAATCGTAAATTGGAGACGGGTCGGTAATTATCAGGGGTCTTGCAATCGAGGCCGGGTTTTGTTGTTGTTGCAGATTTGAATGGTAGAGAAGGACGCCGGAACAATGTGAGTTCTTGCAGAGATGAGTGACGAAGGTGGCAAGGGATTTGAAGTTTGCGCGGATGAGTTTGGATGGGAATGGGTCCAATGAGCAGTTTGTAGTCCGAGATCAGGTACCTAATGAAGGAAGGGCAGATTTCGTTAGCTCGGAAAATTCCAAGAGTTTTGAGATCATGATGGCAGAGGGAACGATTGCTGATCTGGTGGGTGGAGGTTGTGACTGGGTGGAGATGATGATCAACGCAGCTCGGGGAGAGATTCATCCAGCAGTGGATTGATAACGACCTGCGCATTGGTTTTTCATCAGTATTCTGCGAGAGCGTGCAGTGCCATCAAAACAAACAGAGCCATTCCTTTGGGGGAAGGCCTTTATCTCAGCAGCTGCAGCGCTCATATGAAAGTACAAAGAGTGGCATGTTAGATGTTTGTTTGTTTGTTCTTGATATTAAACTATTATTGTTATAGGTGGGGTGTGCTAGGGGGAGAGGGGGCGGTAGGCAGGTTCTCATTAAATTACCAGCAATAAATTCAAATGAACAGAAACTAACACTGAGTGCAGCAATACAGACAGACGTTCGTGATTACAGCAGAAAGTACTCAAGTGAGTTCGCAAGCTCTAGAACTAATTTTGAAATTTCCTGGCTTCTAATAATTCACTGCTGTTCGCAAGCGATGTTAATCCGGTCACTGCCTAACTTATGTGGCTTTATCACGGCGCAATGCGTGATGGTAATTGCTCTCCAACAGCTGCTCTTTCGTGATAGCCGTGACGAATGTCCCTGCTTCTCTTGCACAACTGCGAGGCATCGCCAGGCGTTAATCAGGCAGCGAGCGTGGAGGCAAAACGTCACGGAGGCTTGTTCATGCATAGTGCCTGGACAAGTGACCATGCGATAGGCTTTGCAAAGGACAATTATAGGGTGGTACGGCACGGTGGCCCAGTGGGTCATGGGGGGGCCCGTAACCTAACCCGGCAGACAGAGGGCGAAATCCGGGCTATAACAAGGATGTGACGCCAGTGCATCGCAGGGCAACGGGGGTAATTTACTCAGCAGGCCAACTGATCTCGGCAGACACGTGTCTTTGGACGGTGGGGAGAAACCGGCGTACCCGATGAAAACCCACGCGGACACGGGGAGAGAACACGCGCACCTCCACGCAGAAAGGCACCCGAGCCGGGAGCCGAGCCAGGGATTTTTGTTGAGAGACGACAGCGCCACTCACTGCGCCAACATTTCATTTCACACCACCCGTCGATACAGTTTGCCACGGAGATGGAAATGGAAGAAAAAAAAACGCTTCCACGCCAGGATATTTTCTGAAAACGCAGTCCAAATTGTAAAATAGCACATCGCGTTTATCGAAAACCGACACGTGCTGACGCCCACTTCAAACTAAAAAGACAAAGATCCCCCGTATAGCCTTAACAGACTGTCGGATCAAGTACTGTTAGCGAGCGCCTATGAAGGTCGACACGGCATGCGAGGAGGTGGGTGACCAGCACCACGCTCGGCCGCCTTTGTCTCCCTCGGGGCAATGTTTACACACTGCACTAGGTACTCATTTGAGGCTGAGCCGACCTAGGGGACGCCCTGGACCAGTTCAGAAAATCGTCACTGGTGTTCGCCGCGAGCGGGATTCGAACTCGGGTCGCCGGGTTTGTCGCCCACACAATGACACCATCATCCCACGCGAGAGTCGTGTCTCATCAAAACTGTCAGAGATGGGGCAAAACAGATTTCTGATGCTTATAGCTTGGGGGAGTGAGATCAGACGTGTGAAGAAAACGTTACAGTTTGACGGTTACAATCACGCACAAATTAACCGGGCTCTGAGAGCAAAAACAAAACAAGATAGCACGCGGAATGAAACTGATAATGTAATTAAAACAATTAAACCATCATGTATTGCGAGAGTAAATGATGAATTGGCTAAATGCCTAAAAAATAAATAAAGTGAGATTTTAGCACAGAAAGACTTTAAACTGGTACCAGAGACAAACCATCAACATTGTCCACAGGCGTTGACCGCATCACCTGCTCGTGTGGTGGCCGTGTGTATGAATCGAACTCGGCTCGCCTCGTTAGTAGCCCAGCGCGCTAACAACTGCGCCACCGCTCCCCATGTTCCCGATAGTCTCTGGATAAGAAAAAAAGCAAAGCAAGGCAATTCACAGAAAACATCCCGCAGAATGCTGGAACGGGTGCAAAAAAAAAGATCACGGCCATAGATGCGTGCATTCAATGCACAGGTTCAAACACATGAAGAAATGCTCATCCATCAGAGGACATACGCAGGGGAGCAGGAGGTCTTAACCTTTGGGACCTCAAGGCCCGCTTGGGTCTGGCCTCCACGGACCACTAGGTGGTGCTCGCGGCGACGCTAGAGAGCTCGTATTGACCGTGGAGGAGAGCAAGTTGGGGGTTCAGGCAGGAACCGTCACTGAGCAGGGGCAATGGAGCGGCGAGGAGAGGAGAGCGCGCCCCACGGGACATCCCTCGTGGAGATGGAGCGATGACGCTCGGCTCATTCGTGCGCGGTCAGATGGATCGGTGGCTCGGCGAGCCTTCGTGTTGCCTCCATCGAGCGGCGAGTTTAGAGAATGTCGCGCGATCATCATCATCGCCGTGTGTCTTGCCTTGCCGATTGAACAGGGCCCGCGACGCCACCGGCACGTGCTCCTGATCAGTCCCTCGTGCCTCGCGCCTCGCCATTCACTCAAAATGATCATTAATCTCGCTTCGAGATTTACTGCAACATAGACGCGGCAAACAATTTGCTTGGCCGCCTTTGCACGAAAGTAAACGGTGGAAATAATAAGTCATAAAGTCATAATGATGATATAACAATGTAATAATCTCATCTCATCTCATTGTCTGAAACCGCTTAGTCCTATACAGAGTCACGGTGAAGCCGGAGCCTATCCCGGCAGACACAGGGCGCAAGGCAATGATATACCGACGATGGGACGCCAGTCCATCGCCGGGTACTGCGGGGCAATTTAGCCTGCGGGCCAATTAACCTATGCAGCAGCATGCTTTTGGACTGTGGGAGGAAACCGGAGTGCCCGGCGAAAACCTACGCGGACACGGGGAGAGCATGCAAACTCCACACAGAAAGGCACCCGAGCCGAGAGATTCGAACCCGGGACCTTCTTGCTGTGAGGCGACAGCGCTAACCACTGGGCCACCGTGCCGCCCACGGTGGAAATAATAAGTCATAAAGTCATAATGATGATATAACAATGTAATAATAATACTACGATTTGTAACACGCGGCGCAAATTCCACGCATTGACGGGACACAGATACAGAGGAGGAGCGAGGAAACCGCAGAGAGGCGGGGAGGGGGAAGGCAACCATGCAATGAGCCGGCGCCAACACTTGTCACACATTGCGCATTTTTTTTGTTTCTTGTGTTATGAGCCAATTAATTTTAATAATGTTTGCATTATTTGCTGGAGAAAACCAGGGCACCCAGAGCAAACCAACGCAGAACAGAGAGAGAGAGAGAAAGGTTGGAGAGAGAAGACGCAAACTGCACACAGAAAGGCGCCCGAGACGGGAGTCGAACCGCCTCGGGCAGGATTGTCTTCGAGGCGTATATTTTCCCACTGCACACCACCCCTGTCGCCTGAAATAAGCTTCAGGGCAAAGAGTGTTTCATTTCCAATCACGTCCCCGATGGAGGCTCTTTAAATCGAGTGCTGAGCGCCACGCGTGTGTGCGTCTTCCGCATATAAATCGCATCCGAGGAAGGCGTTGTCTGCACGTTGCTGTGTCTGCACGGCGCTGTCTGCACGGCGCTGTGTCTGCACATTGCTGTGTCTGCACGGCGCTGTGTCTGCACGTTGCTGTGTCTGCACGGCGCTGTGTCTGCACGGCGCTGTGTCTGCACATTGCTGTGTCTGCACGGCGCTGTGTCTGCACGGCGCTGTGTCTGCACGGCACTGTGTCTGCACGTTGCTGTGTCTGCACGTTGCTGTGTCTGCACGGCGCTGTGTCTGCACGTTGCTATGTCTGCACGGCGCTGTGTCTGCACGGCCTATGTCTGTCTGCACGGCGCTGTGTCTGCACGGCGCTGTGTCTGCACGGCGCTGTGTCTGCACGCGCTGTGTCTGCACGGCGCTGTGTCTGCACGGCGCTGTGTCTGCACGGCGCTGTGTCTGCACGGCGTTGTGTCTGCACGGCGCTATGTCTGCCTGCACAGCACTGTGTGTCTGCACAGCGCTGTCTGCACGACGCTCTGTCTGCACAGCGGATGCCTGTTGTCGCATCAAGTGTCTGAAGAATCGGAGAGACAGAGGGAGCCGTGCGCTCGTGTCTCTGTGTGCGTGTGTGCGTGTGTGCGGGTGCGGGTGCGCGTGTGCGGGTGCGCGTGTGTGCGCGCGTGCGCGCGTGCGTGCGTGTGTGCGTGTGTGCGTGTGCGCGTGTGTGCGTGTGTGCGTGTGCGCGTGTGCGGGTTCAAACTCGGCGACCCGAGTTCGAATTCCGCTCACGGTCAACACCATTGACGATTTTGTGAACACGCGCCGGGCCTCCCCTAAGTCGACTCAGCCTTAAATGAGAGCTTGGTGCTTTGTGTAAACATCGCCACTGGGGAGACAAAGGCGGCCGGGCGAGGTACTGGCCACCCACCCCCTCGGTGCCGTGTCGGCCTTCATAGGTGCTCGCTAACAGCACTTGACCTGCGTGTGCCAAGGCTGTACGGCGGGACTTAGTCTTTGTTTCATTGTTTTTGCGTCGAGAGTGGGGAGCGGTGGCTCAGCCATAACCGCGCTGCGCCACAAAACTTTGCTCACCCGAGTTCGAATCCCGCTCACCGCCAACACCAGGCGGCGATTTTCTGAATCGGTCCAGAGCCTCCCCTAGGTCGACTCAGCCTCAAATGAACAGCTGGTGTACCACGCATCGCCACAAGGGAGACAAAGGCGGCACGGCATGGTTCTGACCACCCACGCCTTCGTTGTGCCTTGCTGGCCTTCGTAGGTGCTCACTGACAGCACTTGACCCTGGAGTCTGTTAAGGCTACACGCACGGGTGAATCTTTTGTCTTTAGTGCGGATGTGCACTGAAGCCACGAGTGGCCATGAGAGAGAGAGGATTGAGGTGGCGGTGACAGGTGGTGTGGTGAGGAGAGGGGGGGAGGCCGAGGAGGGTTTGGGAGCGAATGGAGCTGAAGGTGGAGGACGATCAGTTGAAGGCATCGATGATGGAGGGGGAGGAGGAGGACGTGGAGGGGTCACACGAAGGCCAGAGGGAGATCGAGGAGGGACGCGGGTGGAGGCGGTGAAGGATGATGTGCGGAGGACGATGCGTCTGACATCTCAAGATGCCCTGGATCGGGACGGGTGGAGGAGTGTGGAGTGTCCGTGTGCAGTGCAGTGTATGTGGTGTGTAGTCTATGCTATGGGGTGTAGAGATAGGTGGAGGAAGGCGATGTGTGTAGTGTAGAGTGTCGTGTAGCGTATGTTAGGTGCAGTGTAGTGTATAGTGTAGTGTATAGTGTAGTGTATAGTGTAGTGTATAGTGTAGTGTAGAGTGTAGTGTAGAGTGTAGTATATAGTGTAGTCACTGTAGTGTATAGTGTAGTGTATAGTGTGGTACAGAGAGAGAGATGGAGAAAGAAGGTATTGGATGGCAACTTGACAATCCAGGTAAACCTGAGTAACGGCCGATAAACCGGTTGGTTGAGCGTGAGTGTACACACACACACA
>JAZEWT010000006.1:24159381-24170105 GCA_036362905.1 Mordacia mordax | reverse complement strand
CGCGGACACGGGGAGAGCATGCAAACTCCACACAGAAAGGCACCCGAGCCGAGAGATTCGAACCCGGGACCTTCTTGCTGTGAGACGACAGCGCTAACCACCGGGCCACCGCGCCGCCCGCGGCGACATTCGCCGCAGCGTAAAACACATTTTCCAATCGTGACCTCCCCCGCCCCCCTTCCCCGAATTGCAGCAGCAAAGCTTTCATTCAAACTCCCCGCAAGCGCGGGATTAAATCCAGCCGGGCGGTCCGTGGAGTGTGAGTCTCGTGCGCCAATCCACGTTGCGCCGCTCGCTATTACCCCCTCCTCGTAGGGGTAATGGCAGTCGGGTAACCTCGCGCTGCACATAGCTGTAGAGACAACGGCATATCAACAACAACAACATCAGAGTAGATCATCCATCCATTATCTAAACCGCTTGTTCTGGTGAGGGTCGCGGTGGCAGCAGTCAAAGGAGAGTGGGACCAGACATCCCTTTTCTCAGCAATAGATTCCAGCTCTTCCTGGAGGATTCCCAGGCGTTCCCAGGCCACCCGAAGGATGTGATCCCTCCAGCGTGTCCTGGGTCGACCCCTAGGTCTCCTCTACCCAGTGGGCCGTGCCTGGTAGACTTCCCGGGGGAGCTTTCCCGGGGGCATCCTTACCAGATGCCCGAACCACCTCAGCTGGCTCCTCTCAATCCGGAGGAGCAGCGACTCTACTCTAGGTTCTCCCGCATCTCTGTGCTCCTCACCTTGTCACGGAGAGTGAGCCCAGCAACCCTGCGGAGAAACCTCATCTCTGCCGCTTGTATCCGCGATCTCGTTCTTTCGGACATTACCCAAAGTTCATGACCATAGGTGATGATATGGACATGGAGTAGATCAATTGAAGTGAAATCGTGATTATAAATCAATGAAGGACAATAACCGATAATTGTTGAGCAAGTAAAGGAAGGAGCACGTGTCCCCGAGCAGGAGCAGTGAGAAGTTGCTCTCCATAGCTGTTCTTTCGGGTTAGCCGTGTCGAGCGCTCCTCTTCGCTCCTTCGCGACGTTTCGCCTCTCGCGTCGGAGGCGTCGTCAGACCAGTGGACGGATATAAAAATACAAGACGTTTAAGCGGATAGATGCGCTCCGCGCAGTAGTGAGAAGCGCGCGACACGGCTATACCAAGAGAGCGGCTCATTAGCGCTCATCCATACATCGAGTCTTGACATTGATGTAAATCAAAGACGAGGTTCTACCATTCCTGGCAATAATGCAAGCGTTGAGATCGCGGAACACCAACTATGCATCTTTCACAAAGTGTCTTAACACTTTAAGAATGGCCAGAAATGGTAAAAACCTCTTCTCTTTTTTTTAGATGTTTGTGCCTGGAAAAATGTGCCAAGATCCTTATTCATGTTTCAATGTCGGCTGATGATTTTACAAACCGCTCAGAGGCCCTGCGGTGGTCGTGTCCTGGGAAACGAACGTTGCTTGTGAAGGAGTTCACTGGCTACTTTCTGCTGTAATCATGATCAAATGTCTATTTGCCGACAACCCAGAAGGCAGTGAGACGGTAAGCTTGCGTCAACGTTTCCCAGAGCTTTGGCGACCTCTGTATATCACAGATGCTGCTGATGATGACAGCATTGTCAACGAAGGCGTTGGACCTGCTCGAGATGAAACGAATCTTCGCTGTCACTGGTTGTGATTGTGTCAATCATTATTACAGCAGAAACCTCCATTCAACGGATTAATATTGGGGAAACGGTGTCCGGAAGTCCGTTGAATCCGGATGTGTTTTCACGATCCTATGAACGGAGCAACGACAATATCTTACAACAACTTATGTATTGTGCTGGTGTCGGTTGTCACGGCTCAATGTATGAGAATGGCTCCCCGTAGCAATATATGAGAGTGGCTGCCCATAGCTGAACACTCGACACGGCTCTCCCGCAGGAACAGTTCTGAGAACAATTCTCATCCTTTGTCATGAACAGCATTAAACAGAGCAAGTCTGTGTATTTAATAGCTGCAATAAAATACACGAAGACAAAAAATATGGTTCCATGATATCCAATGCAGGACGGCACGGTGGCCCAGTGGGTAGCGCTGTCGCCTCACAGCAAGAAGAGCCCGGGTTCGAATCTCGGCTCGGGTTGCCTTTCTGTGTGGAGTTTGCGAGTTCTCTCCCCGTATCCGCGTGGGTTTTCGCCGGGCACTCCGCTTTCCTCCCACAGTCCGAAAAACATGCTGCTGCATAGGTTAATTGGCTTGCAGAATAAATTGCCCGCGGTGCCCGGTGATGGACTGGCGTCCCATCGTGGGCATATCCCTGCCTTGCGCCCTGTGTCTGCCGGGATAGGCTCCGGCTCACCGCGACCTTGTACAGGACTAAGCGTTTTCTGACAATGAGATGCGATGAATGATGATAACACTTGCACTTGTAGAGCACTTTTGCACCCGAAGGTCACAAAGCGCTGCACTAAGCTGCGGAGAGAACGGCGTGCCAGCAACGATAACGACACGAGCACAGCAAATTCGCAACATTAACTCTTTTGGGGCTGCTCTTAAAATAGCCCTGCTCTGCCAAATGCCCCCAAAAATGTACGCTCTGCGTGCAATAATCTAGTCTCAATGCGGAACCTGTGCCTGCTGCACGCTATGTTTGAGCGCCGCACGCTGTGATCCCTGCACGCTGTGTGTGCACTCTGCACACTGTGAACCACGCACGCTGTCTCTGAGCGCTGTGCGCTATCGCTGAGAGCACTTGCACCCTTCACGTGAGTGCTGTGCGCTATCTCCAGTTGCTTGCACGTGCGACCCACGGCCGCCAGCGTTTTTAATGCAACCACCGTAACAGAATCTCGGCTTAAAAAAAAAAAAGATCAGATCGACCGGCATTGACGTGTCGGTCGCCGGCGACTGATTGAAGACCACTGGTGTAAAGCAAACGTTGGGCGAAGCCCTGCAATATCTTTCTCGATGCATAATTGCTCTCTCTGGCTGGTCTTTCGGGATAGCCGTGTCGAGCGCTCAGACTCTGCCCTCGACGTTTCGCCTCCCACGGTGGAGGCATCCTCAGGCGTGCAGAGAGACTGCTTTGGAAAGCAACGATAACATTGATGAGATGAGATAAGATGACAAAATTCAAATTGCAAAAGGCTCCGCTGGCGAGAGCTGCAGAGAACTCCTTGAAGGTGTGTTGGCTGACGTTTTGGAAGAGGTGGGAATACCCACGGTTGGCCCCACCATACGCGATCTCCTTCTATGACATCGGTGTATTATTTTGACGCCACCTTCTAATCGGAGATGTCAACCAAACTTCTCCGGTGGGTGGTTTAATTATACCCATGTTTATACCATATGATCAAACTTATATGGTAACGGCACAGTTATCTGAACAGAGAAACAACGGCAACCGTGGAATGTGTTTACACTCTTTAATTGGCAACAAGCAAGCAGGTTACCTTTGGGAAATGTTGGAGCTATTCGCCCGTGAGGAACGATTTGGTTCCAATTAGACACCAATTAGACACCAATTAGACACCAGCCGGCGCACGCCCTGAGAGAGGAGAAACGAGCTGCGGGCTCTTGTAATCTGAGCCGTTGCCAGGTCTTCAACATGTGGCACAGGTGGCAGAGTGGCCGAGGAATTTGTTGTTTAAACCCACGGGGAGGATTACATTTGCGGGGGGGGGGGGCGGCACAGTCGTAACATGCTCTCGTGACAGCAACGGGCATCCGAATTCGATCCCAGACTAGGCTGCCTGACTACCTGGAATTAGTATCTTCTCCCCAGATTTGGTCTTGGCTGCTTCTGAGTCCTGCAGTTTTCTCCCAGAGCCAGCATCACGCAACGTAATTGGTGTTCGCCATAAATTCAAATGCAGGACCCTCATGGTGTCCTTTAACTTAGTGTATTTCCCTGGGCAAATAAAGTGATTTTTTTTATATTAGCGTTTGGGTTTCGTGATGCAATAATTTTTCTACCATATTTTGTCACCTATAAACAATAGCATTTATCTTGCTCTCTGCGAGAGACCGAATAAAGGGCGGCATTAATTATTCAGTGAAGTAATTTGGAAAGCCACGGAATGTAATGATTCACGAGCAGGCGATGATCTTCAGCAGGGAGCCGCGTCCAATCTTCTCGGGCGATGGGGTAACGCGTCCTGCGCACGGGACACAAACTCACCCTGCGTCTCGACGCCCGACGCTCGCTGAGTCACAGTGCCCTGCGCCCGCTGCGTTGCAGTGTCCCGTGCCCGCTGAGTCACAGTGCCCCGCGCCCGCTGCGTTGCAGTGCCCCCCCCGCTGCATTGCAGTGCCCCCCCGCTGAGTCACAGTGTCCCGCGCCCGCTGCGTTGCAGTGCCCCCCGCTGCGTTGCAGTGTCCGGCCACACCGAGCAGAGCCACCGCGTGCCCCCCGATCCCAATTTGAAGTCTGAGCGGAAACTTCTCATTCCCCGCGCGTTTGCTTCTTCTTTTTATTCTTTTGATCCGCGTCGACGCGGCGTCAACGTCGACCCCTCGTGGGGTTTTCATGGCTGTGGTCGCCGAGGTGACCTCCTGCACGGTTTGTCAGGCCACGCGCACGCCCCGCGATGCTCCATCGCAGGGCACCGGGGGAGGGATTTGACCGGCTGTCAATTAACCTGGGCGTGTTTTTGGGACGGTGGGAGGAAACCGGAGCACCCGGCGACAACCCACGCGGACACGGGGAGAACTCGCAAACTCCACACAGAAAGGCACCCGAGCCGGGGAACCGAACCCGGGACCTTATTGCTGTGAGGCAACAGTGCTACCCACTGGGCCACGGTGCTGCCCAGAACCACGTTTACATTTGCCATAAACTTGAAAGGGTCAGATGTCTGGTCTTTGCCCTTGATCGCTTTTACAATTCGACTCGTATCGACTCTACACTGGCTGCCAGCGACTGCACGCAGCAAATTCAGAATCTTGGTTCTCTTCCAGCGCTGTCTTCACCTGCATGCCCCATTTCATCTCCGCTGCACTATATCTCCTTACATCCTCTCTCGCTTTCTCCGCTCGGAAGCTTCGGGTCGTCTGGTCGCATCCCACACTTCATCTCTCCGGATTCCAAGGCTCGCTGCTTCGCTACCCTCGCCCCATCCTGGTGGAATGAGATCCCAGTAGAGATCAGGGCCACAGAGTCACTTGCGCCATTTCGAAAACTACTCAAGACGCATGTCTAAAACCATTCAGTTGTAGAGATAAACAAACATCACTTCAACACTTTACAATGCTGGGCAACCAATGGTATTTATTTAGCATTTATTTATTTTAATGCGTGTGTTGTTAGTTGTTGTTGACGCGCCGTTCTCTCCGCAGCTCTGCGCAGCGCTTTGTGGCCCTCGGGTGAACATCGCTCTATACATGCAATTATTATTATTATCTAAGCCACCTTGGATAAAGGGCGTCTGCTAATGGATAATAATAACAGTGGTACCTTTCATGGTGGTCACCTGCGTCAAAGCGCTGCCACACTTGGGAATCATCGAGTATTCTGTGCAATGTCGGCGGAGCGGTGCCTTCCAGGTTCGTCCGCTCTCTTCTGCCACATTGCCGAGTGGTCATGCAAGACAGGGGCTCACAGCCGGAACGCTCCGAGTTCAAAGCCTGGCTGGGGGGTGAGGGGGGGGTCGGCTCAGCACATCATCCATGCGGGGTCACAAAAATAAAAATTACTTTGCGAGAGAAGTCAACAGCGATTGCCGTGCGGATGGACTCACCCTCGCCATAGGATTAAGACTGTCCGAAGACGCGCTGCTGCCTCGGTTAACGGTCCTGACTCAATTACCCTCGGTGCCCAGAGATTTTGTAATTTGCTCACCCCCTTCCCCGGTGGACACTTGGTAAGAGTAGCTACCATCGATTCATTCACGGTTCCTTCCAACTCAAACACAGACTTACGGACAGAATGTGCGCTTTCCTCCACGCGTTCAGAAGGAGGCAATGTGTGTGTGTGTGTGCGTGTTTGTAGGTGGGGGCGGTGGTGGCCCAGCGGTTAGCGCGCTGGGCTACAAAACCGGGCCACCCGAGTTCGAATCCCGCACACGGCCACCACCAGTGACGATTTTCTGAACCGGTCCTGGGCCTCCCCTAGGTCGACTCAGCCTCAAATGAGTACCTAGTACTCCTCTTCACAGGTGCTCACTCACGGCACTTGACCCTACAGTCTGTTAAGGCTATATGGGGGATCTTTGTCTTCATGTCTGATGGAGTATAGTTTGTGTGCTGCGCCCGTCAGCTGTCAGGTGTCTTTATAATTCATTAATTGCTTATACGCGGCGTTGTGTTTTTCCTTATCTTCGTCTAAATCGCGTCGGTGAACGCTGTGGACTCTATGGAGAGAGTTGATATTTCCTCTATTATTCATGGTGAATATATTTGCGAAATGTAAACAGCATTCGCGGCTTATTATGAGACGGTCTTTCTTCAATTCGGGGCGTTCGGTATGAGATATTTATTGAGGCTGGTTTTAAATGGGCTGCGACTCGTGCCATTAAATACCAAAGGGCCCACGGGTCCCCTGTGCATCCTGAAACAGATGCCGTATCTGATGCCTTTCATGCTGTGCCACTACCCATGCGAATTACTGCGACATCATCAGCCATTGTCAATCCACTGCTGGATTAAGGCCCTTCCCAAAATCACGACCAAGCTGGCGGCACAGTGCCGGTGGCGCAGTGGCGCCTTAGAGCAAGATGCGCCCAGGTTCGATTCCCGGCTCGTGTGCCATGCTGAGTATTCTCTCCGCGTCCACGTGGGTTTACACCGGGTACTCCGATTTCCTCCCATAGCTCAATGCAATTGCAAGCATGCGTCGCTTATTTGCTTACTTTTCAATTTTTGTTCTTATTTGTTGTTAATTAGCTACGTCTAGGAGCCGTATGTCCATCATAATAAGCAAGCGCTAATTAACATTCCCTTCTTTAGATAGGCTGAGACTCTAGCCGGGCAAGCATAGATGAATGTCTATTATTACAGCAGAAAGCACCCAGTGAGCTTGCAAGCTGTAGATGTGGGATTGCAGAGATAAAAGTCCGAGCTCACCAACGTCACAACGCATACAAACAATGTGCAAATTAAATAACTCGCAGCGACAATCTGTGCGTTGATGGAAGCCAAACCGTTATCATACGAGAAGGCAACAGTAACGGGCAACTTTCACGACCAAACAAAGTTGTACAAACATTAAACTCCCGGTGTTCCTTCTCTCGCCTTCGCCACGTGTCGTTTCCCACGTTTGAGGCATCCGATGTGGGAGGCGAAACGTCGTGATTGGCGATAGGAGGGAACGCTCGACACGGCGACCCCGAAATAAGATCTCTCGGGAACAATTCTCACTCGTGGAGCCGTGAAAAAACCTGCGTCCGCACAAGGAGACTCCAATTTGCAAGCTCGAAGCCATAACCGTGAATGTTCTACGATAATTTAATATACGAACATCACACGTCTCATTTTCGGGCTATTCGCCCGACGCGATTAGCCGGCAGATTAAAATGAAGGCGATTTGCAGATCGTTCCATTGAAGTCGAGGGATTTATTAAAGAGAAACAGTTTTGGGGGAGAAATGTAGGTCACTTACTTGCTCTGACAGACGCACTTGCGAGACTTACGGTAGGAGTGCTTAATAGATCACACGGACCGCGATTTATTGCAATCTCTCGAAAAATATCCGTCTCAAAATTTTGACGAGGCTTCCCCCACCCCGGAGGAGGGGGGGGTGGCTCGCTGAGAATCCAGAGAATTATGGGGTAATTCGGGGACCGCGTGAGAATGAGCCGAGAAATTGGTTAAAATAAACTGGAGGGAGTTGTCCAGAAGGATTCTCAGTATTCGCTCTGCGACGTGAGCGCGTGTTTTGCGATCACGAGCGATCGATCCCTCTCATCCCTCACACCCTCTCCGATTGGTGGATGCAGCGCACAGCTGGGTTACTGCTGTTGTCATTGCACCGCGACATGTTGAGAACAATGGTTACACTTCCAGAGCGCTTTTCACCCGAGGATCACAAAGCGCTGCGCAGAGCTGTGGACAGATCGGCATACGAACAACAACAACAATATCAGAGTAGATCAATTGAAAGTAAAATAATGACTATAAATCAATGAAGGGCGTAAATTAACATGCAATAATTGATTGGTGCTTCGAAAAGCGGGACAGCCGCGTCGATTGCTCCCTCTCTCCCCATCACGGAGGCATCATCAAGCGCCTGAGGATGCCTCCAACGTGTGAGACGAAACGTCGCGATGGGAAGAGAGGGAGTGAGACCCTCTTGTTTAAAGGGAGTGCGTTCAATCGAGGAAAGGATCGCGACATCGCGTCACTCGAACTTTAACCTGGTGATCTTGAAATGAAAGCCACCGCTCGTGTTGTTTAAATATGCTACCGACAATTTGGAACTGCTCCTGCACTCGGAGGTTGGGGGGGGGGCGGTGCTCAGGAAGGCTCATCCCCCTCTATTTAACTCCCCCCCCCGCCCCCTTCCCAGACACGATGGGGCAAATGTTGCTAACCGCTAGTGATGGCTGCAGAATGCGAACAGACGTTCGTGTGATTATTTAAAACGATGCTGATGTGTCAGTCTTAACGAGCTGCCACGTGGTCATTAATCAACGACTCGTCTGCAGACAGCAGAGCTGAGTGAATACGACATTGATGCGTGTATGAGTAATCTTGCATTTCTATTAATGCAATTATGGTGCTGCCGTAGTTGGGTGGGTGGGGGGGCTGTCTTTAAATAATAAGCGCACCTACCGTGAGATCTGGTGGAGCTGTTTAAGCTGTGGGTACTTTTTTTGCAAGTGTGCATATGCAATAAGTCAAACAGGTTTTTACTATTTTTGGCAATTATACAGGTGTTCAGATCTTGAAACACCAATAGAGACACATTTCACAATGTGTCCGGTTTGCAGAAGCCACACATACTTGTGGCAAAATATGCAAACAGGAAGCTTTGATAAGGACAATGCATATATTGTAATGATGTAGGTTTTTCACGGCTCGATACATGATGATTGCTTCGAAAAGCTGCTCTCTCGGGACAGAGCCATCGACGCGGCTGTCCCGAGAGAGCAGCTTTTCGAAGCAATCATAATGCATGTTATCAAAGCTCCCTGTTTGCATATTTTGCCACAAGTATGTGCAGCTTTTGCAAACTAGACACATCGTGAAATGTGTCTATTTTGATGTTTTAAGATCCGAACACCTGTATAATTGCCAGAAATGGTAAAAACCTGTTCGACTTATTACATACCGTGAGATCTATTGAAAGTGAAATGCGTTTTATTCAGCTTTGCGTCTTTGGATTAGAGTTGTACCGGCGCGGCGTTTCGCGTGATTGTTCGACGTCTCGTGCCACCTTCTGGGGCCCAAATCAGGAATTTTAATGTAGTATCTCGTCGTTCTCGCTCGCTTTGACAGCGTGAGCCGCTTCCACTGGCCTTGCGTCTTCTTTGAGCTTCAGCTCTGATTTAGGCCACGATGCTGCTTGGCTTGGTCTAGGAGAACATCGGAGAATTTAGAGGAAGCTTTTAACTTTAATTCGAAGTCTTTCTTGAACAATTTTGTCGGTGACCAACACCGCGCCCGGCCGCTTTTGTCTCCCCAGTGGCAATATTTTCATATTGCACTAGGTACTAATTTGAGGCTGAGTCGACCTAGGAGAGGCCCAGGACCGGTTCAGAAAATCGTCACTGGTGTTGGCCGTGTGCGGGATTCGAACTCGGGTTGCCGGGTTTGTAGCCAAGGGCGCCAGCCACTGAATCCCCAACCGTAATCATAAACAGTAGCATTCAAGGTAGTGCAGCATAAAAGTGACAAATAATTCCAATAACTTAATAAGAGAGAGAGCTCACCAGCGTGCGTACAATGGTCTCTCCCGTCTCTCCAAACGTGCTCGATCAGACAACACAGCTGCAAATGCGAACTCGGTTATAGATGGAGAGAGAGGATGGGAGGGGGCACAGGGACCTGTCATTAATTTCGAACAGTGGCTCTTTAAAGAAGTCATCTGCTTTCCAGGCACGAATCCCCGACCTCGGCTCCTCGCTTGACTTTCAATTGCAAGGACCTCTCGACAATAACGTGCGGCAGAAATTGTTTTTCATCTCCGCACCGCGTGCTTCACGGCTTCCCTCATTAATGCCAAACGACGCGTGGGAGTGCGCTCGGTTTGCGCGCATCCGCGTTGCCCTGCCCATTGGCAGTGTTGGGCGGGCGGCCAGGGCTTTTGGTGGCAACTGATTCCTCTCGAGGGCGGCGCGGTGGCCCAGCGGTTAGCGCTGTCGCCTCACAGCAAGAAGGTCCCCGGTTCGAATCTCTCGGCTCGGGAGCCTTTCTGTGTGGAGTTTGCATGCTCTCCCCGTGTCCGCGTGGGTTTTCGCCGGGCACTCCGGTTTCCTCCCACAATCCAAAAAGCATGCTGCTACATAGGTTAATTGGCTCGCAGGCTAAATTTCCCCGCAGTGCCCGGCGATGGACTGGCGTCCCATCGTCGGTATATCCTTGCCTTGCGCCCTGTGTCTGCCGGGATAGGCTCCGGCTTCACCGTGACCCTGTATAATACTAAGTGTTTTCAGACAATAAGATGAGATGAGATTCCTCTCGGTTTCACAAGTCGACACAAGCACGCAAACCGTTCACGGCGCGACCTCTGCTGCTCACGGATGCAAAAGCTCCCCCCTCCCCCCACACACACACCTGCGTGGGCAGGTGTGTGTGTGTGG
>JAZEWT010000006.1:24091170-24102040 GCA_036362905.1 Mordacia mordax | reverse complement strand
GGGTGGCGCAGTGGGTAGCGCCATCACCTCACAGCAAGAAGGTCCCGGGCTCGATTCCCGGCTCCGATTCCCGGCTCCGGGTACCTTTCTGTGCGGAGTTTGCGAGTTGTCTCCCACTCTCTCCCCCCGTGCCCGCGTGGGTTTTAGCCGGGTACTCCGGTTTCCTCCCACCGTCCAAAGACCGGCTGCTGCCGAGACAAATTGGCTCGCTGAGTAAATAACCCCCCAAAAAGTGTTCGTTGCGATGTGCTGGCGTCACATCCTGGGTATTCCCCCGCTTTGCGCCCTCTGTCGGCCGGGATAGGCTCTGACCCCCGCGACCCTGTACACGATGATGTGGGTATTGGTCACGAATTAATAAGGCTTTAAATTTAGAACTCTCAAAGGTAAAACGTGAATTCATGTCAAATGGTACGTTTTCATTTCGTAGTTAATGTTGGAATTAGACTGCTAGTGCGGTGTATCATTTGCAAATGGTATGAAGTGGGAATGTTCCATATTCACCCTGATGTTCGCAAGAGAGGCGGTGTGTGTGGATTCTGTTAACGGTGGTGAATAATCCCCTTTAATCCACACGGCACGGTAGCCCAGTGTGTAGCGCTGTCGTCTTGCAGCAAGAAGGTCCCGGGTTCGATTCTCGGCTCGGGTGCTGCTTTCTGTGTCGAGTTTGCGAGTACTCTCCCCGTGTCCGCGTGGGTTTTCGCCGGGCACTCCGTTTTCTTCCCACAGTCCAAAAAACATGCTTCTGCATAGGTTAATTAGCTTGCAGACTAAATTGTCCGCAGTGCCCGGTGATGGACTGGGTATATCCCTCTCTGCCTTGCGCCCTGTGACTGCCGGGATAGGCTCCGGCTCACCGCGACTCTGTACAGGACTAGGCAGCGAGCGTGCGGCACCACTTAACATGGGGATGGATTTCAGCGAGGCAAGCGCAATAGAAAGTACGTTTCATGTAAACAGGAAGCAGTGGGCGAGATGTCGTGCGCAGGATGGAGCAGGGCAGGCCACGGGAGACAATTAGAACCAGGCGGGGAGATACAATGAGAGCAGACGTCCGCTCGATTGCCGTCGACTCTAGAAATACTGCAGGGGAAAGTGCTGAAGAGTTCATTATAATGTTTGCACTTCTCGAGCGCTTTTCACCCGAGGGTCACAAAGCGCTGCACAGAGCTGTGGAGAGAACGGCATGTCAACAACAACATCAGAGTAGATCAATGAAAGTGAAATAATGGCTATAAATCGACGAAGGACATACAATGATGAGGAGAGTATTTGTTAAACAAATAAAGGAAAAAGTGTTTTGGAGCAGACGCAGGTCAACAGCGAGCCATCATCCAAGCACAACAACAGTGAGCAGCATCAACAGTCTTAGGCAGAGGAATTCAATGCCGTACAGAACAACTGTTACGGGACTTGAAGATGCCCAGGGGCTCTGCTGACCAAATTTCCAATGGAAAGTAATTCCAGTATCCTGGAGGAGTGCGCGGAGAGGCTGACGCCCATTGAACGGAGGTACGGTCTGGTCACATGCAGCAAGTCCGTCGTGGTGCTGTGGTCCCTTGACCTTGATATAAACGGTCCACAGCAGAGGTCCCTTTTTAAAATGAGAGGACTCGTATGCGCAAGCACTTGATTTGTGGGAGAGCGTAGTTTTATTTTAAATCACCCACGTGGGGTGGTTACACGTAAAATACATACAAACGCAAGTTTACCGTGAAATATTGCTTTAATCTTAAAGATGAGAAAGCTGTGTTTGAACGCTGTCATAAGGGTTATAACAGCATGTCGTAGATTACACATCTTAAAACATTTACATGCCATGATGTCCACGTAAGCACTTGGGTGTGGAGAGACTTTTCATAATAACGGTCCAATCAAATGTTGACAGGGCTTTCACAGCGCAATTGCTAAAACCACAGTTTGTAATCTGGGATAAACAATCGTTATGTTTGGCATTTGTAAGCTCTTCTAAGGAATGAATGAAAGCACTCAGAATGATTTTCGTCAAAGTACATTACTGTTCTTATGAAGAATGCATAGGTTAGAAGCTGTGTCGTAGTGTTTTCTTTAACCCTTTATTATTTTATATTATTACTATAAAATGTTCGCAAAAAATTAGTAAACGAAACACTATGTCATGTAGTCCTTGTGAGGTGCACTTGACAGCTAGTCACCAAGTACGGTTGTTACGGTACAGTACTGTGTTAATTACCGTAACACGTTTACACTGAATCAGCAAGTGCAGCCGAATTTGTAAAGATATTTACCTTTCACCAATAAGCACAATTACCACATTAATACCTCATCTCATTGTCAGAAACCGCTTAGTCCTGTGCAGGGTCGGAGCCTTTGCCGGCAGACACAGGGCGCAAAGCAGGGATATACCCACGATGGGACGCCAGTCCATCACCGGGCACTGCCGGCAATTTAGTCTGCGAGCCAATTAACCTATGCAGCAGCATGTTTTTTGGACTAAGGGAGGAAACCGAAGTGCCCGGCGAAAACCCACGCGGACACGGGGAGAACATGCAAACTCCACACAGAAAGGCACCCGAGCCGAGATTCGAACCCGTGGCCTTCTTGCTGTGAGTAAGCGACAGCGTTACTGACTGGGTCACCGTGCCGGCCACATTAACACCATTATATATATTTTTTTATTGGCGGGGGGGGGGTGGAACGCGTGTACAACGTGTTACGACAGGCGGCCGATTTTGTATTTGTCTCAAAGCAGCTGACAACGTTGAGTGAACGCGGAGCTGAAACCGGAAAATCTGTTCCACCCTGTTGAGTCAGGCTCGAACGAAGCCGACTTGCGCGGCAGCGGCGGCGGCGGCGGCGGCGGCTCGCCCGGGGGAGGAGGAGGAGGAGGATGAGGAGGAGGGCATCGTCGGTCTACCGAGCCGCGCGGCTCTCCTCCGCCGACACCACGCGTTACTCCTCCGAGCGAGCGGTCGAGCCGAGGAGGCTCAGTGTGACGGCAGGGAACTTTGTACGCTTTGCTTTCTTGTTTGAAGGAAGGGAGGGAGGCTTCTACCTGCCACGACTTAACTGCCACGCTTGCCCTGCCGTAGGGATGTATTCGTACGCGACGTGATTTATCGCCTAACTGAATTCCTGACTATGGCATGACGCCTGGAGTGGGCGAGCCTTCGTTTTATTTGAAATTTCCCTGCGATCGCGAACGTTTAGCCGTTCAAAATCACTCGGCGATCAACAGCTGACAGTTCCACCTCTTCGGATATAGTTACGGGACAAGTCGAAGGTTTTGTTTGGTGACAGTCACTCCTGAACAAACGTTCCGGAGGATCATGAGTTTTGAAAAGGACCGCGAACGTTCCAATCAACGCAAGACCGAACCGTTTACGTTGTCAAATGGAACATCCGCCAACCGTGACAGCAAATGTGAGTTCCCGCCACAGCTCGGATTTGTAAGAAAGAAAAAACAAAGTTATTGTTGCTCATTTGCTGTCGCTACGTCGTCGTCGTTGCTGACACGCAGTTCTCTCCACAGATCTGCGCAGCGCTTTGTGACCTCGGGGGGAGGAGGGGGAAGCGCAGTTATTATTGCTACTCTAAAGCGTATCCGTTTGACAGCCACTCACTCGGGCGAGGTGGCGCGGCAATGTGTCGCCTGTACACGCTCTGCTTCCTTCTCGTCACGTCGAGCACAATGGGGAAGAAGAATGAGAAGAAGAATTAAAAAAAACCGATTGAGTTCGACGCCACAAGCGGTGGTCGTGACGTGCGCGTCTGCGAACGAACGTCGCGCGGTTCCATGGCGGGTCATGAGGCTGCGGTTTGAAATCAAATGGGCCAATGTTTCGCGTGTAACAGTGCTGCTTTCTGTTTGTAATTCATGGATCGTCAGCGTGTCGTGGTGGTGGTGGTAGGGGGTTGGGTTTGCGTGCGTCAATGAAATCCAGAGCTATGTGACCAGGAGTCGAGCCCTTCTGCTGCCAGGGTCTCCCTTAGATGTTTATTAGATTTTTATTTTTATTACTACAACCGAAAAATACCTTGTGAGCTAGCAAGCTCTTTACGGGATTCCTGCGACACGACATTGGTGGTAAACATGTCTGGAGTCTAGCTCTCCTGCTCGGCTCTCACGTCCGTCAGTCAATTTTAATTTCAGCTGGAATGAGCTGTTGATGTATCTAGCCGTTTGTTTAGCAGTTTTGTCCAACGAGGAAGGGGGCGAGCAAGTCACAACATCTTGGCAAGTTTGGTAAAAGTAGGTCTGGGGTGTCGAGATTCCAAACATGTAGCGACCCGAAGGCTCTCTCCTGCTAAGGTTGGCTCAGGACCGGGAAGTTCCGCTCAGATTCACCCACCGATGAGTGAGGCAACGGCCAACCCGGTTCAACCTGAACACCGGTCATGTGAACCAACAACAACTCCACGATGTCATCTGGTCCAAGAATGGTTCAAGCCGATACTGCACTGTACGTGCTTTTGTGTGAGACTTGCGAAGCGTTTTCACGCGTATCAGATGTCTTTTGTTTGGCCTTAACGTGTATTTGCCGGAGCTGTAGTGCACAGTTCTTAAGACTGTTTAATAAATTAAAGGGTTCACTTTTATGAGTTATGCTTTCCAGACTATCGAAATCAGACGCAGCTCACATACTCGTACCATAGTAACATGTACAATGACGTGTGCTCTTAAATGGGCAGATTCAAGACAAACCTTTAATAGAAACGTTAGTATTTTTATGGTCACCATTTACTCAAACCGTACTGTCGTTAATCGACAACACGGTATCTTTCCCACGTTGATTCATGCCCAAAAACCTGTTTCGCATGACAGATTAAAAAAAAATTTTCTCAGCATCTGCATCATTGTCAAACTAAGTGACATCTCGAATGAAATTGTTTGGATTTTTATTCCCTGTGCAGTTGCTCAGACTTGGACAAAAGCTTTCGTCTTTAGTAAACTTGAGACTCGAGTTGAACGTCACCCACCCGCTCACCTCGCGCACTCTTTTCCATCCGCCCCCACATCCCGCCCGCCCTCGCTCACCCCCGCGCGCCCCTCTCGCCCCCGCGCACACCCGCTCACCCCCGCGCACTCCCGCTCACCCCCGCTCACCCCCGCCTGCCTCCTCACCCTGCCCGCACCCTCACTCCGCGCGCGGTATTCGTTTCACAATTTTTTTAATATCTGTTTCATGTCAATTTCTTTAGAGTTATTTTACTTTAATTTGTCTACTGTAATGTAGTTATTGACATGCCGTCCTCTCCACCGCTCCGTGCAGCGCTTTGTGATCCTCGGGTGAACAGCGCTGTCGAAGTGCAATTATTATTATTTCGATGTATGTCTCCCAACGGGATCAAATCAGGCAGGTTTGTATATCCCATATCCCAATTAGTGGGCACTGATGCAATAGATGGGTTGGCGTCACTGCTACTAAAAGCATTGATCTTTTAATGCGTATTATTTTGGCACGGGAAATTGTGGAGTGCGTGTTGCTAAATGCGTACACACGACGTCCCGGGTGACCCTAAATGATTAGCGTAGGTGGGTGCAGTTGCGTGCCACTAATGGCTTTCATATTTTCCGGCAAATCCATACCGTGGGTCCCTTTCTCGCCGCAGTATACATACACCAACACGCGTGCTTATATGCACACATGCACACGTAAAGGTATTTTGGGAAAATGACATAGCTTGGGATTTCCGCTGCTTCGCAGTAATTGGCTCCCTGGAATTACAATTCAGGGGTCACCAGATCGGCCTCCCCGGTATGGCCGTTAACACAGTGGGCAAGTTTTGTTAAAGCCCCTTATTTGGTACTCTACCTCTTGCAAGACAAGCACATGTGGATGAGTTGGCCAAACACCCTCGAGAGTCACCATTCGCAACCACCCATAAGTGGGCCCATTAAGTGGCCACCTTGTGGGCCCATTAGGCATTGACTTGTAAAAGGTTGAGAACCGCTGGAGTCGCGAGGTCCTGTGATGTATTTTTATGAACACACATTTCCATGGCCGTCCGCCTACCTTTGTGAAGCACTTATGGGCATTCTCTGCTTGTGCGCCCTGGGGGTGGCAGTACACTGGAAAGTGACGCTCACAACTTTGTGACTCCACTTTTGAAATACGTAACTTGTTTAAAAACGCTTCTCTCTGATAGGAGGATGTGCAGTGCACCAAACTGGAGGTCGTGGAATATCGTGTTAAATGTTTAATCTGAACAATTGTCAGCCACAGCAATTTTTTTGTGAAATATGATCTGGAAGTGCACAATATATTTTCATGGGAGAGGGAAAGTAAAAGAAGGCGACTTGATGAAACTTTTCCAGAAAATTGGTCGACTTTTTTACCAGTAACCTAACATTATTATCGGGTAACTGAGGATTAATAACAAGTCTTGGCCTAAAGTTATCGCCACATGGCCTCACCAGAAACCACATGGATCATTGTGTTGACTAATCCGACTTTGTGAGTTAAATCTATATCCTGGTCGCAACAGCACAATATGTCAGAATATTAGATATGCTCTGGGTACTTTTTGCCAGTATATAGAGTTGTAAAAAAGGAGAGGCTTTACCCATGTCGTGTTGTCCTGAGCTGATTGCCTCTGGCAACATCAGGCTAGCATTTAGACAAGGCTAAAAATAAAACTGTCTCATGCAGGCCACTCAGTTTCAAAGACAATGCATATATTATTAAAGCGTGTTGTTTGCAGTCTCTACCACCAACGTGTGTGGTTTTTGCAAACTTGACGCTTTACGAAAAGTGTCTATTTGGTGTTTTAAAGAACTTAACACTTATTTTACAAAGATTAGATACGCTTGTTGATTTTGTCAAGTTTCCAAATAACTCGTTTGACCACATGGCACAAAAAAAATCAAGTGGGAAAAAAATACGAAATCACACATTTACCATTGCAGTGGGATGCTGTTTATGTGTATCCATAGGCACAACAGAGCAGTGTAAACCTGGGTGATTTCGCCTAATGCCCACTGCGTGACCCTTTGTCGGCGTACGTGTTGAAGTCATTGCTCTCATCTGTTCTGGTTGCTGCTGCACAGCTGTGCGCATTCATAATAATAATAATTGCATTTATAGAGCGCTTTTCACCCGAGGGTCACAAAGCGCCGCGCATTGTAGACACTCAAGGAGTTTTGACTTCGTGGGAGTTGACAGCAGGTATTCAACAGGTGCCTCTCACACAACTCGTCCGGGAACGTAGAACAATCTGAGCAGTCCTTGAAAAAAAAAAATTACTTTTAATCGTTGCAAGATTTATGAAATTCCTTGTTCTTAAATGCACTCCATCCGTTGTTTCTGAAATTAGTTTTCACGGCTTGATGCATGACGACGATTGCGTTTCAAAGCTGCTCTTTCGGGATGGCCTTGTCGAGTGCTCCTCCTCACTCCTTTTGCCTCCCACGTTGGAGGCATCCTTAGGCGTTCCGGTACTGTTGTTATTACCTGTTGTTGCTACGCGGCACGACTGGACGCTGTAGACGTTGGCCGCCATTCAGGAGTGCGTCCGATTTATTTGCCCGCTCTCTGTACAAGATGTGGCGACGAACGATCAAACAAACTGCTCATGGCCGAACACTGGCTTGATGGAAACGAGCGCTGGCAGACTCACCAACATATCTCTCACCGTGAGGCCTTGGCAATGCGGTGGCTCCAAATTAGGGAGCAAAACGGTTTGGAACATCGGAAGATTGTTCAACCCGACTCGTTTGGAGATTCCAAATGAGGCTGTGTGTCATCTTTGATTGAACGGAAATACCTGGCGGGTGGTATCAGACGATGACTCAATTGCACGTTGTGTCTTGCTGTGTCACACTTCTGCTTATTATTGGGCAACGGAGACTGAGATCAATTTCCTGCTGTCCAACTCATCAATGCTCACACACATGCAGTATATATGTACAGTAAAAACCACATAATGCACTTCCTGTCAACGGACTTTGAAGCCACAGATGCTGTCCACAACTTCAAGAAAGCAGCCTGCATTGTAAATCATGGTTGTAATACTATTTTATTTTAGCATTTTATTGATGCTAAGATAAATGCGCTACTCTCTCTGTTCAATGGTGTGCATGACATAAACGTTGTCATAAGATACGGTGATTAGTCTGTGTATAAGATTGCCATAAACGCCAGGATTTGACGGACTTCCAGACACCCTTTTCCCTATTAATCCGTTAAATTTGAATTAGATCTTCTAATTCTAATTAGAATCTGCCTAGCTGTGATTGCAAATAGTGATAAGTGTTTGAAATGTTGATAATGTTGCATTTGTTCCCTCTCAATGTGCAATATGTTACCAATAATTTATGTTTTCCCCTATTGCATAGTTTAACTGTGGCTTTATTTATTTTGTGCAATGCTGTGTATAAATGTTTTTGTTTTTCTTATCTTGTTTGGTTAATTTGTTATTTTAAAATATATATTTTTTTGCAACTGGCGTGTTTGTGGTGTCTCAGGAATCCCATAAAAAGCTTGCAAGCTGACCGGGTATTTTCCTACTGTAATAATTTAAAAAAACATCTATCCAAACCGAGATTTTACGATAATTTCACTTGCATCTACTCTCTGTGCCAAACTCTAACCAACCCACCAACCATAATCACCAGCCACCCCACGAAGCTGATGACCATCCCAACATTAGCGATGGCCCTCTTGCTCACCCCAATATGACCCTTAACCCCACCACTGTTACTGCACCTTGTCCCCTTTAAAACATTCTTCACTCTTTCGTTTTGAGTCGACAATATCCGGTGTTGGTTCCTCCAGAACCTGTCTGGCCGCATGGAAAATTGTACCAAATATTCAAAGACAAGTGACTCGACCACCAGGACTCGATGTTCTACCACTCTGATGCATGGTTTGCCACGGCTGGATGAGAATCGCTCTCCATAGCTGTTCTTTCGGGATTGCCGTGTCGAGTGTTCCTCCTCTCTCCTTCGCCTCCCACGTTGGAGACTTCGTCAGAGGATGCCTCATGATGCCGAAATGTCGCGAGGGACAGATGAGGGAGCGATCGACGCGGCCATCCCGCGAGAGCAGCCTTTGAAAACAATCATCTTACATCTTAATTTTCTCGCCAGCACACGTGATGGAAATTGAGGCTTATTGTTCATCCTCGTTAGTTTATTTCACTGTTACCCAGCTGTAGAACGGAGGGGACGTTCAGCTCTCACTTGGTAATCTCATTCATAGGATTATAAATCAACGGAACACAACAGTAAGCTCAGTGCCAATCAGATTAATGTTCACATTGCATCTTCAGTCCTCTCATTGAATCATATAACTTAACAAAGGTCAACATTCACCTTGTATGAATTTAATACGGGCAATGTTTTATGTAAATGTTTAGGAGGATCATATTTGAGATTGACTTTTCTTATTGTAATTAATACAATGTTGTAAAATGATCTGTGCTTTAACTGTGTGGAGCTAGCTTGAAATCTGCAGTAATTAGAGAGAGTAGTTTGTCTTTTAAGCTAAGTAACTTTGTAGTGAAAACGACCGGTTGGCTTACTGTTAGGCATTTTATAAGACGTGTAGCTTAATAAGTTCCAAATGGATTTTCCTTTGTTGTTTTTTTCTCTTCCAAATTACGTCGAAATCTCATTTCGGCGAATGCATTATTTTCCACTCATTTGTAAAGTATCTGGAAAGTACATGCCTCCTCCTACTCCTCGTGGGAGCCACGTTATAGATCTCCCAATGTCGAATGACTCAAACGGCGGAAGGCTTTGCCACGCGAAATCACCACAACCATTCGTCTCACTCCGTCGCCCCCTTCAGCATCCATCACCGTTTCGGTCTTACCCACTCCCAACACCAGAGTTGCCACCTCGACTGACATCATAAACGGGGAAACAGAGTTATTTCGCAACCCCCCCCCCCCGCATTACAGTACCAGGATTAACCCGATAGCTCGTAATTCATGAATAGCGGAGAGACACGCGGGACACGACGTGGAGAGCGATGTTGTTACTTGGGACGTGGGGTCGACGTATGCGGGAAGACGTATAGCGGGGACTCTCCCCCCTGTTTTAGTTATCGGAGAAAGAATCGGGACTTTCAGTTTGGAATGATGTAGGTTTTCACGGCTCGATGCGCGATGATTGCTTCGAAAAGTTGCTGCTCTCTAGGGATAGCCGCGTCGATAGTTCCCCCCCTCTCTCTCTCTCTCCATCGCAGCTTTTCAAAGCAATCATCACTTTCGGTTTCGCCTCAAAAAGATTAAAATGTCAGAAAAACCGTGACAGCCATGTGGCGACCACCATACCCAGCACTCCTTCCCGACATGTTAGTCGGTCTGTTTTTATTTAAGCTGAAATGAGCCGTTGTGCTGTGTAGCTCTTTCTGAACAGTTGCGCACCGGCAAGGGGGTGAGCAAGTCACAATATCTCGGGGGCACTGGGGGCAAATTAGTCAGGACAATTAACCCGAGGCTCTGCAGCGTGTCTTTGGACGGTGGGAGGAAACCGGAATACCCACGGGAGCAACCCCACGCAGACACGCGAACTCCACACAGAGAAAGGCGGTAGCCTTGTCCGGGTATCGAACCCGGGTGACTCCTTCTCGCCGTTAGGCTGCAGCACTTCCCCACCACCGGTCGCCCTGTTCCTCCCCATCCTCCCTCCTCCTCCTCGTCGTCGTCGTCTCCTCCCCAACCCCCTGCCGAGCAGCGAGCGAATGGCGTTCGGCCGCCCCATGACCTCAGCGCCGTGCGGGGCGTGGCGCATGGCGGGCGGTAGCGCGGGGAGCGGAGGAGACCCCCCTTGTCAACGGAGAGTGGGGCTCCCAGCGGGATCGGGGGGGCTGGGGGGGGTCGGGAGGGAACGGTTCACGCAGGGAGAGAAGTGAGAGTAGAGTCGCGACGAGAGGGCACTCCC
>JAZEWT010000006.1:23990066-24016301 GCA_036362905.1 Mordacia mordax | reverse complement strand
CTATCATTAAGTTTTGGGTAAGCCTTTGTTCAATGTATAGACTCTCATCAAGTTATGGTGAGAATCCTGCTAGATAAGACAGGCGTTAAGGGATAATCCTTATGAGCTTATTGCATTTAAGGCTATAATTACCGTACTTTGAAAAGGCAATGGTAATGAGGAATCCCAAAGCACAGCTATGCAAGGTAATTATTTGGATACAGTACAGGCCCGGAGTCTCGAGTCCAGCAAGGTGGTTGACCATTGGTGGCCAGCCTTTAAAGGGTGCTATTGCTCTGCTGCCTGTGCGTTGTTCACGTGTTCTCCCCGGATTCGTGTGGGTTTTCGCCGGGCACTCCCGCTGACTCCCACAGTCCAAAGACACGTTGCCCAGGTTCACTGTCCCGACTAAATATTTTCCCCCGGTGTGTCTTAAGATGTTGTAAACTCGCTTACAACCTCCACGCCGGACAACTGTTACAAAAATAAAAGTGACACACGGCTCAGACCAACTTTCAATAGCCGACTGACCGCACCTGCGGGCCGCTTGCATCGCGTCCTGCCCTGCCTCGAGGAAGGCGACCATATCGCCCTGGCTTCCCCGCAGTTCCACCACGTCTCCGCCGGCCTCGAGCTCGACGCCGAGGCGGGTGGACGCGCGCCCGCTCTTGTCGCCGAAGCGCACCAGCCTCATGCTCCTGCGCTGCTGCGTGCAGCGCGGGTACGCGGGATGCTGATGATGATGCTGCTGATGCCCCAGGTGGTGGAGGAAGGAACCCCGCCGGCTACCAGGGGGGAGGAGGAGGAGGAAGGGTGGCGCGCAGACGAGGCTGGCGCACGCGAGACGGGCCGGCGTGCAGAGCCCGGCCACCCTGCTCAGCTGCATCGCACACGCACAGCGAGGCACAGAACACCCCCCGCTGCCGCGCACGTCTCCACGTGGGATTCTTATACGATTACAGCACAGGCGTCGATAGCGACGAAGCGATAGCGCGCAAGCACTGGCGGGGCCGCCTCTCGTCTCGACAGCAGTCAAAGCGGGCTCGGGGGTTTGATTTAAGGCTGAGCCGACCTACGGGCGCCGTTAGCGAGCCGACGCACGCACTCGCGAGCGCACAAGCGAGGCTCACAACGCGGCCGCCTCTATCTCGAGTGTCTGGCATCCACGCTCCGCTAGAGGCCGATGATTTTGGGCCGAGTCGACCTAGAGGAGGGGGGGGGGTGGACCCCCTCCTCCTCCGAGGTCATGGGTCACAGGAAACGTTACCTCCTGAGTCTCTCAGTGAGCGAGCAGCACTTCCGGCGTGAGCGAAGCTCCTCCTCCTCGGCTCCGCTCCGTGACGCCCCGTCGATCATCGGTCTCCTCCCCGCCCCCTCCAAATATATAGCTGCGGGCAGTGTGACTCCGCCCATAAGTCTAAGCCAATCACAGAGGGATATTTATGTTACGGGACGCGCGGGACCGCCCTCCACTCTCGCCGCCAGCCAATCATTGAGCGCCTTTCATTCGAGCACGCGGGCGGGGCTGGCTCCATGCTATGTATGATATTGAGTGGGCGTGGCGTGTGTGGACTGGGGATTATAAAGTGAGGGGCGGGACTCGCCCTATGCAATGTATGATATTGAGTGGACGTGGCGTATGTGGATTGGGGATTATAAAGTGAGGGGCGGGACTCGCCCTATGCAATGTATGATATTGAGTGGGCGTGGCGTATGTAGACTGGGGATTATAAAGCGAGGGGCGGAGCTCGCCCTATACAATGTATGATATTGAGTGGGTGTGGCGTGTGTGGACTGGGGAATATAAATCGAGGGGCGGGACTCGCCCTATACAATGTATGATATTGAGTGGGCGTGGCGTATGTAGACTGGGGATTATAAAGCGAGGGGCGGGGGCGCCGCGCTCTGCATTCAATCGCAATGGAGTCTCTGTGGTGAGTGGCTCAGCTTGCCGCTGTTGAATTGGTGGTCTTAAGGCTATTTCAATGAAATATTGGATTGCAGTTTAAACGCTTATGTATGTGTCGTTGCGATTAGCTTGTTTACTTGTGGGGGTGGGGAATGCAGGTAGGATGTGCGGTTGCTCTGCGTTATTATAAATACGTGCTTTACGGCCTCATGCCCGTGTTGTGGCGCGCGTTCTAAGACTCGGCGTCGAACTTTGCGCACTGCTGTGACTAAAGTCATTCAGTTGAGATGTGGACAAGCGCCGAATAAAGTTGAAAATATCGGTGTGCTTTTAAAGTGCGGTCGTTGGTAATATTGTTGTTACATAGACCACGCTTTAACGTGCATTTTTTTTACGTGGTCAGAAAATACTGATTAACTTTAATTGATGACGCGGAACTACCGTGAAACTAAGATCGATGTACGGTTGAAATACAACGCTAATCTGCCTGTTAACTTGTTACGCTTTTGGGTATGGCTGGAGTTGATGATTGCTTGCAAAAGTTGCTCTTTCGGGAGAGCCGCGTCTCTGGTTAGAGTTAAAAAAAGAAATGTTTTGCAGAGGTTTGATTGTGAGTTAATCTGTCTAGGAATCCCGCACCCAGCGCTTGCAAGCTCACTGGGTTCTGTCCGCTGTAATGACGAACAGCTCTTGTCTAACTGCGTATTGCGTATGAACTTGGCGATGCAGATCAAACGTCACCGTTAATCATCGCACGACAGTGATCGAGTAATGGGTTGATTGACGTTCGGAAAAGATGAACTGATGTTTTGACTGATCAGCAAAAAAAAGGGGGTTGAGCGTAAAGTCCGTATACCTCTGGCATAATAGCTTTCGTGGCATGTAAATGGTAAACGGGTATAGGGACTTTGCGCCCGTCCTATATTGATGTGTTTTGTCATCAGACTATAATGTTACCAAGTACAGGCCGCAATACATTGCATGCAAGCACATTGTAATATCAGTAGAAGAATAAGGAACTCTGTCATGCTATCGCTTTGTGCAACTTCATTGCTACCATTATTCATGTGTGTCAAGCAACTGGCTTGTTGTCAGTAGAAATCTGCGGCTAGAAAATTCCAGAGGAAGCAGCACGCAATTTCAAATATGTTTTCACTTCTCTATGGCTGTATTTGCGTAAGTGCTGATCTTTACATTTGACCACCATTTGACAGGTCGACGGATAGATAGGTGGGAGTTCGGAGCTATTATTTTAAACTAGCACTGGTTGCCTAAAGACAATATGTCATTGGCATGCGTGTAATTGATACGGTTACACGCAAAGGAAAATCAACACCTCTCATTTTCACTTGAGTGTCCTTGTTATGGACCAAAATTAAAGTCTCATTTGACAACAGACCTGAGTAAATACATCGTGTGACAGCAAGGGTCCTATCTAGTTCCACAGATTATAATTCAGAATTGCGTATCTTCGTAAGCAGCAGCAGCGTACAGGTTCTGCTGATTCACCAAAAATTTAAAAACGGAGCTACACTTGGGGCTAGACAGTAATTGCTGCTTAAACGTGGTCTGGCTCTGTGTAAGTATATAGCTGGGGCTGTCTTTTTAACGCTTGTCAATGCCCGCAGGGGGTGTCCGTGTTTTCACAGTGGATTACTACTGTGGGAATGAAATGCTTTTTTTTCTCTTTCAGGGCACTTAACATTGTGCACGTGACTGACATCAAAGATGACCGGTAAGAATAGTTATGCACACCTCAAAAAAAAAGTGTTTTTTTTTATGACCCAGTCGTAAAAAAAAATCTTGTTAGCGATGGTTGTAATTGGTGGGGTAATGCTTTATCACCCTGCACTATGACCTGAGTTTGAGTGTCAGCCATGGTTGATCTAGTTTGCACTGGGTTTCTGATCCTACCATGGCCTCACCAGGACTCACCTGCTTTGAAACGCGTTCTGCCAACATCAACCCAGAAGGTCTCGATGACTTTATAAGGAACGTTCGCTGTGGGCGTAGTTGTGCACGTTGGGATTATCTGCTACACTCCTGTTCATATCACATTCTCATCCATGTGCAGGTTCGATGCAGTGGTGGTGGTGACCGATACGGTCACAAAGCTGACCGGCGATCTGCAGAAGATCCACGACAAGCTGGCACCCAATGTCCAGGTGTGAGTTTTTTGTTGTTGTTGTAAAATGTTCACTTGAAAAAGAGGTTTCTCAAAGTCACTCATCATTGACGCGTTTCAAATAAAACATTCACATATTTTCCACGAGATCTTTGTTTCATTGGTATAATAACAGGATGTAGCATGATAAATGGTATAGAAAAGGCAGTGAAGTATGTTTCCTTTGTAATAATTGTCGAGTTTGCACCGAAAAAAACACGTATGTGACCAAAGGTTTTTGAGTTCAACATTTTTGCAACACAAGCAGCATGAATATGTTGTGGTCTGAAAAATAGTATCTCTGTACCAGATAAAACCAGGTGATAAAAAAACAGATGTTAAGTGAGCCAAAACTTTCTCCAATGGGTTGCAAAAATTTAAATAAGCAAGCACTTTTAGAGTGCTCGTTCAAAGTCTGAGGACGTGCTGTTTAAATGATCGTCAATCACGAGTTATCGAAGTTGCTGTTACTTGTTGGACCCTCTTTTTATTGCCAAAGTTGTAATACGATGACTGAACCCATAAAACTACAGACTCTTCTCGCTGGTTTTGCAAGATTAGGAGTTTTTTTTTCTTAGCAAGAGTATGGAACGTTTGCTTTGTAGTTCTTCTTGTCTGTTTCAAGGGTTTTTAAAGCAAAAGCTAAGTCAGCATACTGCACAAAAGCCACGCATACGAACACACAGCCCGGATGCTTGGCTTCTGAGAGCCATATTTCCCATTGCAGTCACGAGTTGTGTGATTTAGCATGGTGTAAGGAAACTGCCTTGTCAAATAAAATACCACAGCTGCAGTTGTTTACGTCAACCAATAATCAGATCCTTCATTTAAACCATAGTGATGGTTCATTCAGCCCAAAGTCTCTTTTTCAAGGGAGACTTTTATAAACAGGACCATGCATATGCTTATAAAATGGTACGTAATTGTGTTAATTGCTGAATGAGCTAATCTATTGAAGTGTAGTGGGCGGCAGTATAATTTAGACTAGAACTGTATTTCAGTTTGAAAAGGACCACTGAGTTATGCAGCTCTTTTGACAAGGACTACCACAGCTCAAGACTGTTGGCCTTGATGGTAGTTACAAGACATTGCAGAGTGAGAATGTGAAAAATAACAAGAACAGCAATACAATATTTACATTTAAACATGCAGAACTTACTGCAAAGAGGTTACGCAGCAAAACAAGTTAATGATTGTGATAACAATTGTCAGACGTGTATATTAAATAACCCATAAAATATAAAATAGACATTGTTTCTGCACTGGCCAGTCTTCACAACCCATAAATGATGAAGGGGCATTGCTCAAAATGTTGCCTCTTACATTGTATTTCCAGTTAAAACCGTGCATTTAACTAAAGTGACTCTTTCACAACATAATATGCTAAGCATTGCATGGCTGGTGCTGATGATATGTTGATAATGTAACACGGTGGTCATACTGTGGATCCATTTGCCGTTGCAACAGGCGGATGCAGCCTTCTACAAAGAGGTGTCCTTGCTGCCTTGCCAGTGCTCCCCCGGCAAGAGACTGGTAATGGTGCCGCTGCGTTCACACGCTCCCACCAGCCGCCACATTCACGTCGCGCTTCGCTGAGTGCTCACGATGGCCGTAAGACCGTCACACTGGCTGTTTGGTTTTTTTTCTCATCCTTGTCCGGCAGATCTTCTCACCGACGGGACCCCTCAATCGTGACTACGATGATGTCCGCCGATTCGCTGATGCTGCCCATTCCGGCATCGTACGGTAAAAATGCGTGCTCTGAAATGACCCGAGAAATCGTGTGAACGTAAAATACAGGGTGAAGCTTCATGAAACCTGCACATTTTACAGGAAAAAATGTTTACGACCGTATCAGGGCGGCACGGTGGCCCAGTGGGTAGCGCTGTCGCCTCACAGCAAGAGGGTCCTGGGTTCGAATCTTGGCTCGGGTGCCTTTCTGTGTGGAGTTTGCATGTTCTCCCCGTGTCCGCGTGGGTTTTCGCCGGGCACTCCGGTTTCCTCCCACAGTCCAAAAAACATGCTGCTGCATAAGTTAATTGGCCTACAGACTAAATTGCCCGCAGTGCCCGGTGATGGACTGGCGTCCCATCGTGGGTATAGCCCTGCCTTGCGCCCTGTGTCTGCCGGGATAGGCTCCGGCTTATCGCAACCCGATACAGGACTAAGCGGTCTGGCAATGAGATGAGATCAAACGACGGTATCAACCACGACATGTCCTTCATGGCATCGGTGAAGAATATTACATCATTGTGAGGTTGTTTTAAACTGCTATGTGCTGTAAAATATCACGTGCTTTTAATTTTTTTTAACATAAACATTACTTTTCACTTTGATGCCAGCTTTTCAACATGCAGCTCAAATTGCTTTCTGTAATTACTGTTCGTTAATCATGCATTAGCATCGTGCTGTGGTTTCACCGACTCGTTTAAACCGTGCATCTCGCGCGGATTGTTTCTCAACAGGGCTCTCAAAGCCGGGAGCAAGAAGCCCCTACTGGTGGTGGTACCCGACGCAAGATTTAGCAATGCCGTCCTCGTGGCCACCCTCGGGGCACTGCATGCACTCTACGTGGTGCGTCGCAGACACCCCCCCCCCTCCCTCCTCTACACCCCCTCGTTAATATCTCAGCTTCATCGTAATAACCAGATTAACTCGCGCCGCCCTTTCCACCGGGGTGGCACAGTGGTAGCATCTGCACCTCCGCAGATAGCCGTGCACGGCGCGGTTCGATTCCCACCTTGGGATGCCCGTCTCTGTGGAGTTAGCGTGTCATCCCCCTGTTGTGCGAGGGTTGCCTCCAGCGTGTCCGATTACCTCCTACAACAAAAAAAAATCACTCATTTAACTGGCCAATAACAACATAATATATGGGAAAGCAGTGTCTGGTTGGTGCTGCCTGCCTGGATGACCAATCCCCTCTCTGCGGTGTCTTTACAGCTCTGTATTCGCGTCTTGTCCATAACCAGGCGTGCAGTTTATGCGGCGCATTATAAATTGTATTATTCATATTTGGGCCCAGGGGTAGCGCTGTCGCCTCACAGCAAGAAGCTCCCAGGTTCGAATCTCGGCTCGGGTGCCTTTCTGTGTGGAGTTTGCATGTTCTCCCCGTGTCCACGTAGGTTTTCGCCGGGCACTCCGGTTTCCTCCCACAGTCCAAAAAACATGCTGCTGCATAGGTTAATTGGCTTGCAGACTAAATTGCCCAAAGTGCCCGGTGATGGATTGGCGTCCCATCGTGGGTATATCCCTGCCTTGCGCCCTGTGCCTGCCGGGATAGGCTCCGGCTTATCGCAACCCGATACAGGACTAAGCGGTCTCTGGCAATGAGATGAGATCAAACGACGGTATCAACCACGACATCTCCTTCATGGCATGTTATGTCCAAAATTATAGCAAGCTTTGTTGAGCCTCGTTAACAATAATTATGAAAATGAATGCTTTCCTTACACTGTCCGTCATGAAGTGTTGTTTGGCGGTACTTCACTGCACAGAACTGCAGTTTTGGCTCGGCTGTGACGCGCCAAAGTTCGTAGTCATGACTGGAAATCAAACTCAGATTGCCATGTTAGTAGTGTAGTGCTTGATCCGTCGCGCCGCTAACTGCGTGTGTGTCAAGCAGTGGCACAGCGGGTTCACACACTGCAATGCTTCATTTGTGGCTATGGTTCGATTCCCTGCCGTGACTATCCGTGGCAAGTTGTGTTGGGATTTGTCCTGGTCTTCGTCGGGTTTGCTCCGTGTCAAGTACTTACCTGGTGTGGTGTGTGAACATATCAGCGCTGGTGAAACATCATTTAGTCAGGCGCGGTCATATCCATCACCGTCCCATGGCACGACATGCTCGCTCGGAACACTTGTGGTCTGCGTGCCTGAGCATGGGTTGTACTGTGTGTGTGTGGCTGTGGATCGAGACAGCCGATCGAGGTTCGTGAAGCCTTGCCTGAGAAGAAGAGCAAGGCGGAGCTGTTGGGTCTCTGGGTGTCGAGTGATGCGGATGGTCAGCAACTCGTCAAGCTCGCCACGGCACTGGAGAGTGGCAGGTGTGCAGGTTAAGCATGGCCATTGTTGACCATGCCCTGTGATCAGTCACCAGTGTCAACGCACTCAACACATCCATCACTAACACTGCTTTTTTAAAAAGAAAAAACATAATAGAGGTGACATTCCAGGTATTGGCTCAAAAGGTGCCTTTGCCAAATGTAGATTTAAAAGAGAAAATTGATGTTTTGACAATGGTCCTTTTTCATAACATATGTGCATTGAAACAGGGCCATCATCTAAGACGTCCAATACCCCCACGCTTGATCCAAATGGCCAGCCTGGGTCAACCTATATAGCAACCACCTTTTAAGCCACCAACAGCATTATCGAGAATTGTGTGCGCTTTGTTATTTGTGCCTGTGCGCCGCTGCCAGCGGCACCAGTGCTTGAATTGCTGGGCGAGTAGTGCTGGTGTGCTGTCAATATTGCTGATGACAGGTGTCCAGTCGTCCTCGCTCCTCTGTAGTTTCGCCGCACTTGCGATTTGGCGCCGGCTTCTGTGTCGCACAGGGTGGTGTACCGCGACATCGGGGGCTCCGACCCCGAGCGCATGGCAGCTCCAAAGGTCGTGGAGTACTTGGAGAGCATCTTCAAGAAGACTGCGGTCTCGGTGAGGCCCTGGGTCCAGTTTCGAGCCCTGAAGCCCCTGCACATTGCGTGACAACCTGAATGCCAGTGCTTTGATGCATTGTTTTTAAAAAAGCATTCCATGAGTGATTAAAAATAAAGAGCAAAGGGAAGTGAGAAAAATGTTTCTGCCTTGCAGGCTGTTGAGTTGTGAAGTAAACATTTGTTGTATTTATTTATTTTTTTGACATTTTTACTGAAAAGGTGATGTGGAGAGTTTCGTTTCAGCATGTAACGTCCGTTTTTTTTTTTAATACAGATGAACGTCATCTCTGACCCTGATGTCTTCAAGAAAGAATTCCCATGCTTGGCCGCGGTCAATCGTTGTGCAAATGGTTAGTAAAGAAAATGATAATATTACGTTCACTGTACAACTGTATTTGAATCACAATTCCACGTGTTTACCCAACAAAAGACCGTGAGTCTTAAGGCAATGGCTATGTGGATTGATGCCACTGTGTAATTTTCAGTTCATGTTTTAGCATTTGGGATGTTTGACCAATATCAGTTCTACTGTGTGTTATTTTTCATTGGGCACAGTGTGGCGCAGTGGTAACATCTGCGCCTCACAGAAAGAATGGTTCTTGCCCGAGCAGATTCGATGCCTGCTTTGGGCACCTTTCTGTCTGCAGTTTGTGTATTCTCCCCCTGTTCTGCGTGGGTTTCCTCCGGGCTCTTCGGTTTCCTCCCACAACTTAAAAAAAAAATGCTCATTTATTGATTGACCGATGACATCCTAATATATAGGAAGCAGTGTGTGGCAATGTGGCGCCGGCAAACCGCCTGACTGCCTCCTCCTCCTTCTCCGTCTCTGTGCTCTCCTCGCGCCTTTTGGTCGTTCTCTGTCGAATGAATACTTTCGACCGTGAATGAATATGTGCGCATTACAAATGGAAAATTATTATTATTATTCAGCTGCGAGGAAACCAGAGAACAGAGAGGAAATCCACGTAGCATAGGGGGAGAACGTGCAAACTCTGCGTACAAAGGTGCCCAAGTCAGGAATCGAACCTAGGCCCTTAATGCTATGAGAAACAGCTGTTATTACTGCGTGACCCTGCTGCCCAGCAGTAGTGGGTTATTGTGAAATAAGCTACGATTGATACATTTTAATTACAGTTCACTGAATAATGAAGCTCTACATGCCAGTGGCAGACTTGGCTCTTTGATGGAATACTAATGCACTCGGAATGTAATCATTACTTTATTGCAGAAGTAAATTTTTAGCTGGAGGATAAGCCAGTAAACAGTAACCTTTTAATGAGAAACCAGCAGTCGTTGTGATTTACAGTCATTTAGCGATGAGGCGTGCGTGGGCGTCTAATATTTGCATGGCATTGGTAGTGCGGGAGTTGGCATGTTGTGTAGTGAAAATGGTGACCTCGGTAGAAATGGGTATCTCTGTCTCCCACCTCTCTCGAGGCTGACAGTCTGGTGCCGTGTGTAAACATTCTGACATTAGTGGGTGCGATTTCCCTATTTGTGTGTGTTTAGTGTCCACACTGCCGCGCGGGTTGGACTTCTGTACCTTTATGAATGGGACCGCCGCACCTCAATATGCTTTGGACACAATGGGCCTGTTGTATAGATCGATACATGATTATTATTTATAATTACAGCAGAAAGTACCCAGCGAGCTTACGAGCTCTAGATGCGGGATTCCGGCGATGAAAAAACCATCCGAACGGACTTGCGCAACGACTCCTAAAATTGAAGGGAGTGAAAATTAGTCGTAGGCCAGGGGAAGGTGGTGGTTATGGTGGTGGCAAGAAATTTTTGAGTTTGCGCTCGAACAGTGACGAGGAGTTTTCGCCACAGATGGCAGGGGGAAAGGAGCTAAAGGTTAGGGGTGAAGCAGACAAGAATGAGTGACCTGACCTGAGGATCCAATGAGTCTTGATTGAATCTGTAAATTTTCCTGCATGTCACGTCGTGGTACTCACCAGGTGTCGCGCGCCACCGTGGGCGCGTGATTGAGCTGGAGTACACGGGCGAGGGTACCGTGGACAAGACCCTCTTCTTGGTTGGCAAGGTCTGTACAGACTCGCCCGCTGGCAGACTTGACGATGATACTAACGATGCCCGCCTCGTTCGATCGATGTCGACACGTATAATCGACAACGCTCGTCAGAGTCGCGGGACCCCGACGCGCTTGCGAGTGGCGGCGCCGAGGTCGTGAAAGTGAGGCGGCCTCCCGTTTTGCGATCGTGCAGGGAATCACCTACGACACCGGTGGGGCCGACATCAAGGCCGGCGGTCACATGGCCGGCATGCACCGCGACAAGTGCGGGGCGGCTGCCGTGGCTGGATTCTTCGAGGTAACTGGCACCATCTTCATCTACCGTGTTCCTCACGCAAACCCCTTGCTCGGCAGCTCTCTCCCGTGAGTCACACTCTCCACTAGCAGGCCATACGAAAGCCTTTCGAGAGCTGGCGGGAGTTGGTGGGGGGGGAGGTGGAAGGGAGCGCAAGTTGCAGCATTGATGCCACAGTACAAGAAATGCTTAATGTGTGCGGGGAATGTCTGCGCCACGTTCCGGCAACAAAACACACTTAATACGCAATTGTAAACAAATATCTTATTAACACAGATATGTCCACACGACTCGTAATCCCCGTACTGTGTCCTTAACCTTGGGGGTCCCCCGAGGGGGTGTGGAGGGTGGGAGATCTAGGAGGGACCAGTGGCCTTCGGTAACAACGGTACAGTCGCATCCAAATGGTCTTGCAATGATATCGGTATGGCTATTTGCAAAACCCTGCATCCAGCAGTGGATTGACAGAAGGCTGAAATATGTATTATTTTACAGGATTAACGACGAGTGAACTCGTACTGTGATCCCAATATACTTTGCAATAGTTTCTCCCTTATCACCATTGCCAGACAAAAATGAATTGGAAGTGTCCTTCCTTTTTGTCTGTCAATTGCCGAAGCCTTACGCAGGCACTGGCCTTGTGTGCGTTTCTTTCCCCTGCAGATTCTTGCCAAGCTAAAGCCCAAGAACATCCGTGTAGTGGGTGCTCTGGCCATGGTGAGAAACAGCGTTGGTTCAGGTGCGTTTGTTTGCCGTACTCATGCCCAATGTGTTTCATCGGAAGTTTTCCAAAAACAGGCTCGTGCTTGATTTTTGTCCAGTCGAACGCACGTGAATTGGCGAGAGGTGAATTAAAGCAGAGGCATTCTCACTCGGCTATGACGTCCTCAAGCATGTGACCCAGTGGGTGTGCGCTTGCAGATTTCCTTTTCGAAAAGTGATTAAAGCTGTCGACACAGTTTCCGTTGTAGTCAAGATATGGATGGGGTGATAGACAAATGTGCCAACTTTTGTCAGCTTCAGAAATCAGATACTGACCATGATCAAGGGTGTTGGATATTTTCAGGTTGATAAATTTAGCTATACATTATTAAAGGTGCATAAGTTGACTGTGAAGGCAGCTTTTATTTGTTTTCTGGGGAGACTAGTTCCTGGCATAGTGATATAAAATCTTTAGAAGTTGTAATTTATGGAAATGCCATTTAATTATGTCGGAAAGCCCTGAGTCTCAAGGTAAATTTCCATAATAGACCTAACGTGATCTATTGCCTTATGGAATAATGGATTAGTCTTGAGATAGTTATCCAATTTGTCTTTTTACATACGTTTTGTATGCGGGAAGAAACTGACGCATCTGCAAAAAACCTGGTCATGCGAGGGGTTAATACGAAAAAAGTTTCCACACGCCCGGTCATCTACCCACTTAGTCTGTTGCCATCTCTGGGCCACTTTGTCACCCAGCCGGGTTTGGGAATACGGGTTGCCCACAATTTGCTTCCCAAAAAGACGGGATTACAGGTGTGTGCGCATGAAACGCCGTCCGTCGCGGTGACCCTACCGGTCGCGGTGACCCTACCGGTCGCGGTGACCTTACCGGTCGCGGTGACCGCGCCGTTGCGTGCAGACTGCTACGTGGCGGACGAGATTGTGACGTCACGCGCGGGGAAGCGCGTCCGCGTGGGCAACACTGACGCCGAGGGGCGCATGGTGATGGTTGACCTCCTCTGCCTGCTCAAGGAAAAGGTCAGTTTTGACCGACGGTTTAATAATTATTTACGTTCTTTAAAAGTGCATTTTGCCCACAGCTCTCAAATTATTTACATTCCCTAAAGTGACTTGGGTCCGCCAGTCACAGAGCATTCTAAATTCTTGACCTTAGCGCACAATAGCTGCAGCTTTTAAATATAATTACTAGCTCTGGCTTCACGACAATGTTTTTTTTCAGTTTGGACAGCTGTGATCGGTAGTTTAGGACAATGTTAATAATGTGGCTGAGTGGCTCAATCAGCCTCCTTTGATTTAAGCTCTCTTTTTAAGTGTTGTATTATAGTCTCAGCCCTGTAAATATTAGCAAAAACACGTAACATTGGTTGTGCCCTAAATCTAGATTATAAATTGTATTGTTATTAATCAGGTTGAACCCTAGCTCTAGAAAAAAAGAAGCTAATTTGACGGTCGCGTGATGACCATTGCTGCCTAGCAGATTGGGTGGGAAGTGCTGTCCCATCCCTGACTATGGGTGTCAAAGGTCACGTCAACGAAATTTCAGACTTCGTTCTGTGATCTTCACTGTCGCAGGCCGTCCTCTTCACAGGCGAGAGCTGCACAAGTCTGAAAGCGTTCTGACGAAATATTTACAACATGGCACGATCCGTATAGGGTTTGGGGAAAATGTTCTCTTATTTTAAAGCTTGCAATAAAAAGAATATATAATTTACCCAGTGCCCTCACTGGACTGAAAAGGTTTATAATCCATGACCAGAAGCAGTTGTTGTGTTGTGCATTTCTGGTTGGTGCTGGACCGTTTTTTGGAATCACTCACAATCTTCAGCCCTAAACCAGATCAAATAATTATTTTTATTTGTGAGATTGCACCCGCACATTCCGACCTTGCTCACAGTTGTTTCCAAGGTCACTCTAAATAGTAAACCCTGTTTTGATCTTGCGTGTGATTTGCAGTCCATACCTTATGTTTCGGACAAGTTTTTTGTAACGCTAAAAATAAATTGCTTGTGAAACTGGGTGCGGTAACTGCTTCAATTTGGCATAAATTGGAAATGTGAAAGAATTTCTAAAAATAAATAGTTGCACTTCCTCTAATGGGCGGCACGGTGGCCCAGTGGGTAGCGCTGTCGCCTCACAGCAAGAAGGTCCCGGGTTCGAATCTCGGCTCGGGTGCCTTTCTGTGTGGAGTTTGCATGTTCTCCCCGTGTCCGCGTGGGTTTTTGCCGGGCACTCCGGTTTCCTCCCACAGTCCAAAAAACATGCTGCTGCATAAGTTATTTGGCTTGCAGACTACATTGTCCCCGGTGATGGACTGGCGTCCCATCGTGGGTATATCCCTGCCTTGCGCCCTGTGTCTGCCGGGATAGGCTCCGGCCCACCGCAACCCTGTACAGGATTAAGCGGTTCTGACAATGAGATGAGATGAGACTTCCTCTAATGAGCTCGATGTAAAATGTGTCGCTCATTTCCCAAGGGCCAATTATTTCATTTTACTGCAAGTTAAAACCCTTGCCACCTGTACTGCCATAAGACTGCTTTCACAACAGTGCACTGAAACATGTAACATTGTTTATCATTTGTAACTTTTCGATAAATGTACTTGGAGAAAAGTGCTTTATAAATGTAATTTATAAATATTTTAAAAATTGAGTGAACTCAATGGCAAGCTTTTAGAGTTTAAGTGTGGTATGTAATGTCAACCTGCTAGCCAGTTGTCACATTGTAGTTGCCAAGCAAGTTAAGAATTCATTATTTTTTGCTTTATTTATACCTTTCTCATCGTGTGATCACTTTATTTGGCAGCTGAAGATGCTGTACACAATTAGTGAGCATACTTATTGTATGGAGTAGCAGTCAGTCTAGGTTTGAACCTAGACTTAAAATAGAGTAAGGCGTCCATAGCATGTATGGCTCAATGTATATATTAATATATCATTTATAGTTTTGATGTGAATTGCCATTATTAAGTGGAGACTCTATCTTACGGGTTCTTACTCGCACAACCCAACATGCGTGCGTCTCGACCGACTTGATAAGCCGGAGCGTCGTCTGACCTTGCGTCCCCAAATCCCTTCACGATGGCCAACGTCGCTGTGCGTTGCTCCTTCAAGGCACTCAGCGCCGTTAACGCGGAGCTGTACACCATCGCCACGCTGACGGGGCACGCCATCCGAGCCGTGGGCTGCGACTACACCGTGAGTGCCCACCGCTCGCCCCCACCGCCCTCCGCCAAGCACACCGCTCGCCCCCCACCGCTCGCCGCCCACCGCCCTCCGCCAAGCACACCGCTCGCCGCGTCGTTCTTTGCACTACAACAGCGCACACCCCTGACTTGCTGTGTAATCGACGCTCGACTTGACTGCTGCAATGCCGAACTTAAACGGATTCGAAAACCTGCAGCGCAACAAACGCCTCTTTCAACGCAACCTCGCTCGAACGGTCCGTCGTACCCCTTCCGTACACCAAGCATGCGCTCTGCGCTGGCTGCCATGCAACATTGTATCATGATTGCTCCGAAAAGCTGCTCTCTCGGGACAGCCGCGTCGATTGCTTCCCCTCTCCACCTCGCGACGTTTCGCCTCGCACGTTCGAGGCATCCTCCAACGAGGAAGCGATCGATGCGGCTGTCCTGGGAGAGCGGCTTTTCGAAGCAATCCTCATGCATCGAGCCGTGATAACCTACATCATTACAACAGTGTATCGTTCACAAGCTTGCAATACTCTGCCAGGGAGTTGTTCACTCGGGATACCACAGATATCTCGCCAGCCTACTCACACCATTACACCGCAAACTGCTCACGCACTCTCCGCAGCTCCCCACAACACTCACTCGTTATCCCTCGCTCTAGAAGATGCCGAATGGAGCTTCTCCGTACCCGCACCCACGACCTGCAACGTCCTTCCGCTGCACCTTTTGACACCACCACAACGTCGACGTGAACAAAATCATACTCGTGGAGCACCTCTCTGATCAGGCTTTCTCACACCTGAGCTTGGTTCCACACATCCGTACCTGTGTCTCATCCCTTTCCAGGCACGGGATTTGGACGCGCTACAAATTGTATTATTATTGAGCCACACTCAACCCTGATTGGCTAAGGACATTTGGCATATCCCAGATGTTTTGGTCATAGCTACTGAAATGTCTCGAACTGAATTTGACGGAGCTACAGTGCATCACCAGTGACATCCAGCGTATCTTTCCGCACGTTCATCAATTGCAAGTGCGTGTGCTGCTCGTTGGCTTTTGGGTTTTAGGTCTTGTCTAATTTCATTGTTAACATAAGGCCGTGTCTCCTAATCAGTAATTCTCTACCCTGTCTGCAACAGCTGATCATGGATAACGGACCAGCAAGGGAGGCTGGGAATTGTCAGGAGTGGTTCAAAGGTAAGCCTTTTAAGCCCATCTGCAGGGTGGAACGGATGTCTGGTGATTCCCATATAATGCTCTGAAACTTAATATGTTTTGCATACCAATGAGGGTGCAATGTAAGCTATATAAAATGATGCGGATAAATGTTGCTAATCTGAAATGAACAAGGGTTACTTAAAACAGAAATGAATGAGCAAAGGAAAATAAAAATGTTAGGGATCAATTAAATGGTAGACACCAGACATCTGAACCAGCCTGTACTCACGGTAATGTATTCAAACGTACAATGAATTCCTTGAAATAGTGATTGGCACACGCCATCAGACTGATAATGAACATTGCAAACAGAAGTAGAAAACTACGATGAACAGGTCCCCAGTGAAAATATCATTGATGGGACGAGCGAGTGACGGTGACCCACCTCGGCCCTCCCCGCCGTGTGACGCAGTGGGCGAGCGCGTCGGCGATCCGTTCGAGTTGTCCACCATCCGGCGTGACGACTACAACTTCCACGCGGGGAAGTCCGAGTACGAGGACGTGTTGCAGTGCAACAACCTCCCGTCCAGCGGCACCCCTCGCGGGCACCAGTCGCCCGCCGCCTTCCTCGTGCTCACCTCCGGGATGGACGCCGTGAGTTCACTGGCCCGCGTCGCCGTGCGGTCGGCTTTGGGTGGGGGGGTGGGGTGGGGGTGGGTGGGTGTCATGGACGGTTCGGTGGAAACCTGCGGTTGTTCGGTGCCAGTTCGGCACAGGGCGTGGGGTTTCTTGTGCAAGCCTGGCTGCGGCTGAACCCATCCCGGAGCCACGGAGCCGCACATCTGGCGTCTGTGTTGTTTTCAACGCGTGCGGCTACCTTGTTAGAGCTGGGCCAACCGAGGTGCATGTGCGGTGACATCACCAGGCTGACTTCCCAGCCAGTTTCGCATTATGCTTGGCAGAGATTTTTGAAAATAACTTGTTTTTTTTAATCTTTTATGTCCGACCATTGAATATTACCAAGCCTGAATAGCGCTTGAGTGTGCGACGACCGTGCACAAGCACGCTGTGACAGGGACTGTGTGGTTATATGGTGTACAGCAAAAATCTCTCGTCATTTTGCACAATCACCGTAAATGCGGTAGCGAATCGCACGCAACATTGCACCCATATTGCCTCTCTAATGTTGTCGAGTGTAAAAGCCAAGCTGTGTTGCTTGAATCCGCCGTCTCACCAGGTTCCAATTTTTATCCAATGCGTCCAGTGCGGACAGCAACTCTCGCTCGCTTTTATTGCTGCCCAGCCGCCACGCTCGCACATTCCTGCTTTGAGCTCTGCTGCCCCAGAGCGAACTGAATTGCGAGGCGATTCATATTTTCTTAAGAAACCCCCCCGCCCAACATTCGGAGCGTGTTTAAACAGGCGTGCTAACCATCGCCGTGGAAATGTTGCGGAGGCTTCATGCATCATTTTTCCTTCTTGCCGCTGGAAATGGATGTGGTGATTTGCTACTCAGGATACACGCTGGTAATGTCAAAAGCGTGGGGGCTTCGTGAAAATCCTTTGACGCAAGCAATTTGATACAGGAGCTTCTCGCGTGATGGATTTTTAAAGCACAGCATTTTGTGTCACCTGGGGTCTGTGCTGAGTCTTTTTGCACTTCCTGTGTTGCCTAAATGCCATGTTCCTCTCTCACCTTTGAAAAGGCGTTTGTTTGGCTGTCTGACCCTTGGCTTTTTCTAACCACTTGGCCAATGCGCTACACTCAACGAATAAATGATAAAGGACAGTGGTGCCTGACACCCCCCCCATGCCTTCTTAAAGTTCAAGTGGCTGAAATTGAGTACCTGCTGCAGTACATCAGTAAAATAGAGACATACGGCAAGAGTCAGGTGCTGGCTGCTACCGGTTTTCCCTTAGATGTCATTGTGAGTGTTCATCGTTGACACAATGCCCTATTAAACAGCCAAAATATAGGGTTTGTGCGGTCGGGCGGAGCAGTTAAAGAGCGGTTCACACACTGCTCTGTCATGCTGGCCGACGGGGATCAAGTCGTGGCAGCGATGCTGATCAGAGGCGAATGTTCGCTCAACCTAATCTGGGGCCTTCACTCGATCAACTCGGGTTTTCATTGAGTACGCAGCGGTGTGGCTGCATGAACGGCTGCACTGCTGTGGGGGGGGTGGGGGTGGGGGGGAGGGCAGGAGGAGATGAGTGCTACTTGGAAATAGTACTGGGCCCACATCGTGGGACTTTAATAGGTGCTTGCTAACAGCACTTGTCCATAGAGTCTGTGTGGTTAGGTTACATGGGGATCTGCGTCTGTCTGCGTGCGTGTGTGCGCGTGTGCCATCAGCACGGGCTGGATTCGGAGAAGCCCCTACGATATTCCCACGTGGACATCGCGGGCTCCTCGGGACCCTTCCCCGGCATCCCGACGGGGGCGCCCATCGTGGCCATGGCGGCCCACTTCCTCTTCCACAGGCTGTGAAGCGGCAACTTCAACACGAGAGCCGTCGCGCCGCTGCACGCCCGTCCGTCCTCCGAGCCACCATCGTTCCACCGCAGCCATCGTCACCCACCCCAGGCGCTGCGCACTACCAACACACAAACCGCCCCTTCTCTCCGTCACGTTGTTCAGCGGCTCGCGGTGCCACCTCTTTCCGTTCAACTGCCATCGCATTTAATCGTGGGGTTTTTTTGGCGCTATGGTTTAATTTTCCGTGGTATGTTTTGTCATTTTTGGAATGGGTTTTTTTCTTCTCTGCCCATGTTTTACAGCACGGGGATGCAGCGATTCATACTTGATTCCTCCTAGGCATGGGAGCATCATGCCTTGTCATGCCTTCTTGATTCGATAATTCTACCCAGTGTAACCGCTGTGTTGGGAAACCTTGCAGGTGTTTGGTAATAGGGGTGAAAATGTTGACTGCAAATCGTTGACTAAAGGATATTTGAAATGAAATGCAGTCACGACTACTTGTCATTTTTTATTATGTAGAGAATATAAATTGCCTGTCTGCACGTCCTGAATTACTTGTTTGATGGGGCTGGCATTTGAGTTCTCACAGTTGCTGTTTATAGACTTGGGAAGGTTTTGTTAAAGGTATTTTGTAAATATATATACCATCAGCTGAAACTTGCTCAGCCCTTATAACTAAAATTATTATTTTTTGTGTAAAAAATCCATTTGGTTGCCATAGTTGCTTAGATGTGGGAATACGAAGCTCACATTACGACACTACGTGTGTGGTCCATAGTTTTGTTAGCTTGGGAAGATAACTTTTGGTTACCGGCAAAGCGAGTGTGAACGACGTGCTTACAGCTTACCGCAATGGTTCAGGTATCATCACGTGATGTTTACATAGTGACCTTACCTTGCACCGAAACGGTCAGCTTTAATAATAATATTAGCACTTGCAGAGTGCTTTTCACCCGAGGGTCACAAAGCACTGCACAGAGCTGTGGAGAGAACGGCATTTCATCAACAACATCATCACAGTCGATCAAATAAAGTCAATGACTTTAATTTAGAGTAGGACATAAAGTAAGCGATAAAAAAATAATTGTTCAACAAGGAAGAAATGTTCCCGAGCAGGCGCAAGTCGGCAGCGAGCCATCATCCAAGCACTACAACAATGAGCCGCATCAACAATCCTAGCCAGAGGACTTGAAAGCCTTTAAAAAAAGACTTGCTTCTGACCGCACGACAGCCGTAGGTGCTGATCTTGATTCAGGACTCAAAAACGAACCTATCCTGCACTGACCATTATCAAGTTTGACCAAACAAACCTCATGACTGATACGGTGTGGAGTGGCTATCATCCAGCAATGGATGGATGAAGATACACGTTTTTTTCCATAAGAGCGATGCTGCCGCCTGGTGGACAAATTGCGTTATAGCATGACCAGGCATATAGTTTGAATAATAATTGTACTCGGGCGGCACGGTAGCCCAGTGGGTAGCGCTGTCGCCTCCTCACAGCAGGAAGGTCCCGGGTTCGAATCTCGGCTCGGGTGCCTTTCTGTGTGGAGTTTGCGAGTTCTCTCCCCGTGTCCGCGTGGGTTTTTGCCGGGCACTCCGGTTTCCGCCCGCAGTCCAAAAAACATGCTGCTGCATAGGTTAATTGGATGCAGACTAAATTGCCCGCAGTGCCTGGTGATGGACTGGCTGCCCATCGTGGCTATATCTCTACCTTGCGCCCTGTGTCTGCCGGAATAGACTCTGGCTCACCGCGACCTTGTACAGGACAAAGCGGTTTCTGACAATGAAATGAGTTTGACAGCTAGCCACCATTGGTTCGATCAGCGGTTCTCAACCTGTGGTTCGCTGACCACTAGTGGTCCGTAAGGGTATTGCAGATGGTCCGCGACAAATGTCAAAATATGATTATTTAAAAATATACGTTTTAGAAGTAGCTGCGTTTAATCCCTGTTGATCTATAACTTGGGTTCCCATCAGCCATAGGCTTTGTGGGATATAAATCGCTGTTTGGTTGGCGTATGTTGTAGTTCACAAAAGCGATGTTCAGTTCAGTATCCACTTACACTGGGGCCGGAGCCTATCCCGGCAGACACAACGCAAGGCAGGGCTACACCCAGGATGTGACGCCAGTACATTGTAGGGCACTTTGGGGCATTTTACAGAGCAGGACCCTTAACCTAGGCTCTAGCGTTTCTTTGCACGGTGCGAGGAAACCGGAGTACCCGGCGAAAACCGCCGCGGACACGGGGAGAGAACATGCAAACTCCACACGGAAAGGCACCCGAGCCTGGAACCAAACCCGAGTCATTGTTACTGCGAGGCAGCAGCGCTGCTCACCGCGCCAACCCTGCAAGAGCTCTGGTGATGAGCTTGTGGTCGAAATAAAGATACAAGTTTGGATGTGGGATGGATATTCGTGAGCGCCAAACAATTCGCGTCTCGGGACACGTCAATTTTGGCTGCACCACCATTATCGGTTGACGGTTCATTATTTGTGGAGTTTCTCTCCCGTCATCCTGGCGACCTCATTAATGAAACATTTACCGCTGTCGGGGGAGCGGTGACTCGTTGCTGGCGCGCACTTTACCTGGCGACCCGAGTTCGATTCCTAACCATGGCTGACTACAGTGGTGAGCGATAACCTGTCCTGGGCCTGCCTTTAAACAATCCGCATTTTATGAAGAATGGCCAAGCGATCCCCATTATAGCCGCCCGCATGACTGATGGACGTGTGCACGGCTGTAATTTGGTAGGGGATTGATAAAGGGCCGAAAATAATTTAATTGTCTCGGAGGATGACGAAATTCACAACGGGCCCCGAGCGGGCAATGTTGTTGCTGTCGGTGGAATGAAATGGCAGAGGAGTTGCATCCCAGTCACGCAAGTGGGCATAGCTCATCTCGGATCCCTGAGGACCCACTTGTCACGGCCTCACCCCGTGAAATCATATCACGCTTCCTGTTAAATCACATGGTTTGTGGGTGGCCACCCCCACTATGAATCGCTCCTCTCTCCCTACCCCCTGTGAGAACAGCCGCTGCTCGGTCCAGTTCACGCCTGCTTATCGCCCCTCTTGAGCACACATTCATCCTTGATCTTTTTGGTTTGGTCGTTCCTTCTTCCTGCCAGGTGCTCCTTTTTTCCCCTTGATGGTCATCTCTAGATCTGCCCCCTCTGTCTTGGGGACGGATCCCAGGATCCCTTTCCAATCACTCTTGCAGATCCATTTTCTTTTTCATCTCCGCTACGCATTGCGTTGTTTGCCCCCGTTTACCATGGTGGGTCACGCGTAAAAAAAAAAGTTTAACTCACGGTTTAGCTCTTGTTTAAGTCCCTGCATCGGTCGCCTTATAAAACATTCTGCGATGATTATTTGATGATGATTGCTTCGAGAAGCTGCTCTCTTGAGATAGCCGCGTCGATCGCTTCCTCTCTCCACCTCGCGACGTTTCGCCTCACTTCTTTCATGAGACGCAAACCAGGAGATTAGTCACCGGTGGAACAGGATGAGGTTAATGTGATTCTGGGATGTGTTGAGGACAACGGAACCCGTTCGAGTGGACCCCGACAGTCGTCCATTGATCCTGGAATGCAGCAACTCTGCAGAGGTGACTCCACACATGCACAGTGCCGACATAGAAATAGGAGTCACACACACACACACGACACACACGCACACCGCTTGGGGATGCCTCGAACGTGTGAGACGAAACGTCGCAAGGAGAGGAGAGAGAGCCATCGCCGCAGCTGTCCCGAGAGAGCAGCTTTTCGAAGCAATCATCACGCATCGAGCCGGGAAATCCTACATCATTACGATTATTTGATGGTTGATCAACATATTAAGGCCGCTGGTGCTTGGAACTGCCGCGTTGATAATTGGTAAAGACGCGTCATGGTGACGCAGCTGATGATGATTGCTGCACGCTGCGGCGGCTAATGCTGATGTGCGGTGGTAATGTTTTGTGATTGAAAATGAATGCTGATGACAGTAGACGCCATAACGCTGATTGCAACGAGAGTGGCTGGTGTTTGTAATTAAAGGTTATTCATTCCTGGCAATGCTGCTTCTAATTGTCGTTGATGACCACGTGTTTAATTGAAATTGGTTCCTATGCCGACGATTCTTGATCGGCTTTACTGCCGATAGCGACGACGTTGATTACTTATGGTAATTGCTGGTGGCGAGTGTTACCGCGATTGGTGAGTGATGGCGATTGGTCCACATCCTGGAGCTACTAATGATGCTGCCGCCGTTACCAGTAAGGTTATGATTCAGGTGTTCATTGACGTGATGAAGACTAAGGTGCATTATGGCGGTGGAGCCGCTGATTTCCCCAATCACAGGGGGGGGGTGGGGAATCGGGGAGGGGATGGGGGGGTCGGGTGGGGTGGTGTGGGGGGTGTATGGGGGTGTGGGCAGTGGGGGGAGTCACTCACGGGGTCAGCCGGCGCCTATTCGCCAGACTCTACATCTTATATATATATATATCGTAATGCCACGGGGCAATTAATTCATGAGTGTTTTTTTTTTAGTTGTGCGAGGAAACCGTTTCGGAAAATCGTCGCTGATGTTTGCCGTGAGCGGGAATCGAACTCAGGTGGGCCGGCCTTCGTAGCGCAACGCGCAAACCGCTACGCGACCACCACGGACTCCCTCCTGCACTGCCTCCCCTCGTCCCGGCACGCTGTGTAACTGCTGCGGGTAACTGCGGGTAACTCAGGGGTGACTCAGTCCGCGTGAGTAATTGCGTGACGCGGTTTAAATAGACGCTCCGTGGTCCTTTCCGTTTCAGTGCCTTGACAGGATGATTGGCAGAGCCCACGTTTCAGGCACCGCACGTAAGCCGTGGTTCAGCTCATTAAAACCCACAAATCCGCCCAGCTCTCTGAGCGTTCATAATTTAACAACAACTGATCCCTTCACCCCGACAAGACTGTTATTTTTGCAATCAATCAAAAGCACACAAGGCGCTAACTCTTAACAGATATTTACAGACGAGAGAGCCTTTGAGACATTTTCAAAACAGGGTCTCTTTATTTAGTCTCAGTCTCTGCCGATTCTCAAGTGAATGTGCCTAAACAGATTTTTTTCGCGACTCGAGGCATGATGATTCCTCACCAAAGCTATTATTTCAGGACATCCGTATGGAGCGCTCCTCCTCTCTCCGCGACGTTTCACCTCCCACGGAGGCATCATCAGGCGTTCTGAGACGAGTGGAGGGAGTGGAGGGGTCTCAGAACACCTGGCGATGCCACCGACGTGCGAGGCGAAACGTGGCGAAGGAAAGAGCTTTGGTAAGCATCTCATCTCATCTCATTATCTGAAACCGCTTAATCCTATATAGGGTCACGGTGAGCCGGAGCCTATCCTGGAAACACAGGGCGTAAGGCAGGAATACACCCGACGACGGGACGCCAGTCCATCGCCGGGCAATGCGGGACAATTTTAGTCTGTGAGCCAATCAACCTATCCAGGAGCATGCTTTTGGACTGTGGGAGGAAACCGGAGTACCCGGCGAAAACCCACGCGGACACGGGGAGAGCATGCAACTCCACACAGAAAGGCACCCGAGCCGAGAGATTCGAACCCGGGACCTTCTTGCTGTGAGGCGTCAGCGCTAACCACTGGGCCACCGCGCCGCCGGTAAGCATTCCGAAGTTAATTTTTATTTTAGGAAAATGCTGCTGCAATGCTATCTTTGACCAATTCATTCCTTGTTTGACCTCACGCGTGAAAAAAACGTGAAAACCCAACGAAACCCCACCAAACAAACGATTGAATAACACTAAAAACTCCGCACGGATGGATTGCACCACCAAAAAACTCAATCTTGTGCGTGGACCAGGTCCATCTTCGGTGCCGCAATATACCGGCGGCTCGCGGCAATGGCAGGAATTGAGATAAAGACCGCATAATTGTAGAGGAATAGCCGCCAGCCCCTGCGATTCCGTTAATTATTTTGTTTACTTTTCGCTCTTTCAATCCAGGCAGCATGGCATTAATTTAATGGCAGCGTTTCAAGGGAGCGATCATGCGGAGTCGCAATGAGCCAGGGGGGTGCACGGACCTGTGATCGCACCACGGTTCAGCAGGGAGTAACGCGATCATGCAATGAGCGATGCTCCTCGTGGAGCCGATGGGGCCTTGTTTGTGGGCTAACGTCCTCGTTCCACCTCAACTCTGATCATCAACGACTGTAAACATTACCTTTCTCCGCTAATTATTGTGATAATTGTGACTGTCTTTGCACTGTGAAGGAGGGCCCACCACCCGAAACGTCGCCTATGTTTTCCTTTCAGGTGCAGTCTTATTGACAAGCTCGTTTTTATTGTTATTTGCCTTGGTACACCACTGCCAACGCAGCAGTGGCATCACACCTTAGAAATTGTCGTAAAAATAAAACATATTTCAATAATAAAAATAGCTGCATTTCTGGAGCGCCTTTCACCCGAGGGTCACAAAGCGCTGCACAGAACCATGGAGCACACGGCATGTCAACAACTTCCTTTACGTTTTTCAGGTGAATTATTTAAACGCCGAATCGTGAGCGGTGTGATAGAGATGCCTTCATGGAGCAGTGGATAGTCCATGGTTAAATGTGGCTGTATATCATTATTCCATCGCGAGATGCAGATTTCCATCACACGCTTAACCATCGGTATTTAATATTCATGGACATGGTAAAACAAACATAACAGGTGCAGATATCTTATCTCATTGTCAGAAACCGCTTAATTCTGTACAGGGTCGCGGTGGGCCGGAGCCTATCCCGGCAGACACAGGGCGCAAGGCAGGGATACACCCATGGTCGGACGCCAGTCCATCACCGGGCACTGCAGGCAATTTAGTTTGCAAGCCAATTAACCTATGCAGCGGCATGTTTTTTGGACTGTGGGAGGAAACCGGAGTGCTCGGCGAAAACCCACGCGGACACGGGGAGAGAACTCGCAAACTCCCACACAGAAAGTTACCCGAGCTGAGATTCGAACCCGTGTCTTTTTGCTGTGAGGCAGCGACAGCGCTACCCACTGGGCCACCGTGCCGTCCAGGTGCAGAAATCGACTCGCTTATTCAGACTCATGCACGCAACAACAATGAAGGAGCTGTACTTCAGTCGTGACTCGACAAACCAGATCATCCAAACTGTCGGGGTAGTCTGCATTCCGTAAGTACTGCATTGATCCTCGCAAAGACTTAGAATCTCCAATGGATCGTAAATGTAAAAAAAACATCTGGCGGATCGGCTATACAAAGGTGTCAAATTCACGTTCCCACGCGCGTGTTAATGACCAGGTGGTAATTGTTAACCCATGCTCATTTGTAACAGTGAACGTGCAGGAGACCTTGCTGTTCGCGCACCTTCAACACGTGCCGTTATCTTCGTTAAGGAACTAAAATTCTGAACAAAAGCATTCACGTGTTTGTTTCTGGTGGCGCGTGGTGATCCACGGCAATTGTTTGAATTTCAATGCAATCACGTTTCCACGCCGAGATCATATCATCCACCAACAGTTGTTGGGAGCCACGCCGAACTCGGGGAGCTGTTGCGAGCTTCGAATCTCATCAGCAGCAGCTGCTGCTCCAGCAGGGGTGAGAGGCTCGGGAAACATAAACGAGATCAACGAGATCTGGTGGCA
>JAZEWT010000006.1:23897911-23908926 GCA_036362905.1 Mordacia mordax | reverse complement strand
GTTCTCCCCACAGCTCTGTGCAGCGCTTTGTGACCCTCGAGTGAAAAGCGCTCTAGAAGTGCAATTATTAGTATTGTTATTTTGTGATTATATATTGTTTTCGTTGGTTCGCTCGAACGTTTGCGTTATGGCAGGAATCCGGCATCCAGAGCCGGCAAACTGGCCGAGTCTCTGCCGTAATTATCGTGAACGTCTATAAACATTATATTGTATACAAGCATATTTAAATTCAAGAATTACACAGCGGGTAACGTAACCGACTATTACTCTGTGGCCAGCAGATGGCGGTACGGTGTGCTGCGCCTAATCGACTCCCCCCCCCCAAGCCCCCTTTTTTTGCCAGTGATGTCCAATGTTTTAAAACACAATCACCGTTATAATCTAAACACAACACCAGATGATGATAACAATACAGCTTATAACGCGCCGCCCAAATTCCATAGCTGGTCACGGACGAGACGCGAGGCGCGAGGAAACCGCAGAGAGAGGGTCCAGAATCAGCCGGTCGGTCGGCCTGCGCCATCGCTTATATTTTGTTCGCTGCCAATTCAGAGTGGTTTTTTTTTGATGTGGGAGAAAATCAGATGGACGTGGGGAGAGATCGAGTCAGAGAGAAACACAACGAGATACATGGACAGACGTAGATCGATCCAGAGACACGAACACATGGACACAGTACATTAAGTACTGTATTAAGATCTGCAATGATATAGGTTTTCACGGCTCGATGCATGATGATTGCTTCGAAAAGCTGCTCTCTCGGGACAGCCGCGTCGATCGCCCCCTCTCCACCCATCGCAACGTTTTGACTCACACTTTAGAGGCATCATCTGGCGCTTTGTGTATAAAGATCTGTCTATAAATTGGATTGAGGCAGACCATCGTGTCCGATGAAAGCTCCCATTGCAATTTGCGAGTATTTCGGTCACTGGATTGATGCGGCAAGAACTGTTGCAGACAGGACATGCACATATACTCGACCTGTTGGTGCAAGAGTAGCCATGGGCCAAATGCCTCGTGTGCCACTAATTCAGGCACAACGTGCAGACCTCTTCCTTTCTGGCAGCTGTAGCCTAAAGGCTGGTGGTGTTTATCTCACACTTATTCAGTGACGCCTTCAGCTGATCCATTAGGCTCTACTTTCATACACCCCAAGACTAAGTCACCCGGAGTGAGCCTAATTTCGCAAGGTAAGCAGGTTTGAACCTGGAGAGTGCATGGCACACCGCCAAGGGTGTTATAGGCCGTGGATCTGTGTGGTGAGTAGCAGAGGGCATTGGAGCAACATCCATTGCTGTAGTCTAGTATGCCCCCACGTCTATGCTTTCTGTCCTCAACTCCCACTAGGGTAGGGAACTGTGGAATAATAACCCCCACGGTCTGCACGTCTCGCTCGATAAGTCTGATGCTGCTTTGCAATTAACCTTGAGCTCTGCGTTCTCCAAACTTAACTTGTATCACCTGTGATCCGTGCGCAATAGCACGGGGGTGCTGAACGATGACCAACTCGAGTGAATTCAAGCTGAGTCAGAGCCCAGAGGATGGCATCACGGCCGTCAAGTTTGGACCAAACTCGTCGCAGTTCCTCCTCGTGTCGTCCTGGGACTGCACGGTGCGGCTGCACGATGTCACCGGCAACTCGCAGCGGGTGAAGTACACGCACGCAGGGCCCGTGCTTGACTGCGCGTTCCAGGTACGGCACGTGTGTTAATGCCTGCTATGTGCAGATTTCTGTTGCGTTTGAATGTAAAGTACATTATGCTGTGTAATTATACTAAAAGTGGCTTCATTTGCAATAGTGTTTGTACTGTCCTAACCACTGTCAGCAATGTGGACATGAAAGACTTCAGCTATTTTGAATAAATGTTTAAAGGCTACGATCCACAATCCGGTGGAAAGATGGATTATGACTCCGAAAATGTGATGGCATACTATACGGAGGAGAGACGTTCCTGGTTTGGTTAGGCCATTAAATACAACATTTGCGTGGTGAAAATGTTGACAGCAGAATTTTTTCCAGAGCTTCAGAATAGCGAGGCGATGATGAGAGAGAGTGTCCGGGGCAATTACATTTTATATATGAAGTCAAATTTTGTTTTGCTTAACCAGGTGAGAACGCAAGAGACCAGGATAGTCCCATTTTCAGGACTCACCTGGGGTATTAGTTTGCCAGAAGGTGGTGGTGATTACCGTGTATAATCTGAAACGAGTAATTTGTGAGCAGTTTTTGATTTTGGTAAATTCTGAAACTGGCACACAATTATCTCTTCCTGTAAAGTGCATGAAGGGATTTTTAAAATGGATACCATAAAGCAGATAGCGCTTACTACAATGGCTGTTAGTCTCGCTGTAATAACTAGTGCTGTCACTGAATTTGAACCCTTGAACCTCTGAAATCGTCTGAACGCACTACCACTATATATAGACCTAAGATGACTTCTGATTTTTGGCAGGACATGACACATGCTTGGAGCGGAGGCCTGGACAACACAGTTAAATTGTACGATCTGAACTCTGAACAAGGTAACATCGCAGACAACGGCAGACACTAATTTTTTTTTACTCTAGACTCTTGCATATTTCTGTATTTGCAGTGCACGGTCTGTCGAAATTATGGGCACCCACAGTGCTTGAGACTGTCATGTGCCTGCTTTTCGCGTGGACAGAAATCGTGGTTGGCACACACGAGGCGGCGGTGCGGTGCGTCGAGTTCTGCCCGGAGGTGAACGTGGTGGTGACGGGCAGCTGGGACCAGACGGTGAAACTCTGGGATCCACGTACGCCGTGCAACGCTGGCTCGTTCCCCCAGCCCGAGCGGGTAACGTGCACCGTCGCATCACTGGGAAGACGGGCATCGTTAAAATGTTATCACGTTGCAAGAATTTCTCACGAATTACAACTGAATGTAGGGTTATAGATTGTTACATTTAAATATCCTTTCCGTTGTGGTTTTCTTTGAATCATGGTTGCTGAGCACAGGGCCAGAACACCAAGTGACCAGCACATGTAAAATTATCGAAGGTGTAATATGTACGCGTTATTGTTTCTTGCGCTTAGCAGGGCTATAGGAAGTTTTTAAAACAGCCAATGGGAGGGAAATGAGCCAAATTGTTTTGAACTTTCTGAAATGGAACGACTTTGTAGACTGATCCATCTATGTGGGTAGTGGAGTCCAATATTCTATTTTCATATCGAGAAGTTGTGTTTTGGTCAACAGAGTAAACTCATTTTTAATTATTCCGCTGAGCGGCATTAACGTTCTGTTGTCTGAACCCCACTGTGATGCCCCGTCCCACGGGCAGGTGTACACCATGGCGGTGTCGGGCGACCGCCTGATCGTTGGCACGGCCGGGCGGCGCGTCCTCGTGTGGGACCTGCGCAACATGGGCTACGTGCAGCAGCGTCGCGAGTCCAGCCTCAAGTACCAGACGCGCTGCATCCGCGCCTTCCCCAACAAGCAGGTGTGCGCTCACCCCGCACGCAGTACTCAATACACAGCTGTCCTGGTGCGTTACCGGGTTGTACTGTGTGTTGTTGGGCGCGGTGTCCCACGTCTCAGCTCGCGTGCCGCGAGATTCTTCACTGATTGAATGCTGAAGAGAGCTGTACGGCACAAGTGTCAAAATTAGCGTATTAACTGCTAAGTGCCGATTCATTTCTCAGTATGGCTTTTGTGGTCTGACATAGTTGAAGCGTTGAATATTCAGTTTGTGATGGGTTTTTGCACCCTCTCACCAACCGTGCCGAATTGTAGTTCACAGAGTGGATTGAGACTTTATGTATGCTCTGTCTGAGAGAAGTCCTCTCGTCCACAACATCAGGCCACTCGGCAGCAATTGCTCATTATGCTACACACTGCTGATGAGACTGGAGAAAAACGGAGCTACGTATGGCTTGGTGACCGCGTTGTATTTTTGGTGCAGGCGTATGTGCTGAGTTCCATCGAGGGCCGAGTGGCTGTCGAGTACCTGGACCCGAACCCCGAGGTGCAGAAGAAGAAGTATGCCTTCAAGTGCCACCGCATCAAGGAGAATGGCGTTGAGCTCATCTACCCCGTCAATGCCATTGCCTTTCACAATGTGCACAACACCTTCGCCACCGGTCAGTAGCACTTCCCACGGACAAAGGTGCGCGCGTTACGAGCCCTGCAACGTCCGTGTACGTCTCACTGAATGTTTGGTTCTTGGTCACATTTTGCAGAAACGCGAAAAGTAATATGACGTACTCATGTAGGTATTCACAGCTTGATGTTTAAAAATTGCTCTGCGTAGCTCCGTAGCTGTTTTTTTGCAGACCTGTCTCTAACGTGATGGCTGAAAAGTGGTGAACGAGAGAGAAAGAACATTCGACACGGCTGTCCCGAAAGAACATCTATGTAGAGCAATTGTCAGTGTCATGCGGTGCTTTTCTTCACCCGGCAAACTCTCCACGCAGTTCGAAACGCAGCTTTGATTGACCCGTGGTTTCCCAGGTGGCTCAGACGGCTTCGTGAACATCTGGGATCCTTTCAACAAGAAGAGGTTGTGCCAGTTCCACCGCTACCCAACGAGCATCGCGTCGCTCGCCTTCAGCACGGACGGCTCCATGATCGCCATCGCCTCCTCGTACATGTACGAGCAGGAGGACATCGCACACCCCGCTGACGAGATCTACATCCGCAACGTCACCGACGCGGAGACCAAGCCCAAGTGAGTGCCCGCCGGCTCTCAGTTCGCGCCTGCCGCGCGGCGTTGCGCCTGTTGGGGAAGCAACACTGAGGGCGGGTCGCTGAGCCAACTCCGCTTAGATGCCGGTATCAAATCTGGGTTAGAGACGCCGGTGATTCAAAGTGGGTTTCCATTTGCAATGGGTTTATTTTGTCAGCCTGATCACCAATGGACAACATGCAGCCTTTTTGAGAATGTACTGCCCGATGAGGGCCGTGCCGGTTATGTAACCACACTTCTGGCTGACATGCACGGCTTAGTGAATGTGCGGAGCAGAGACGTGGCTTTAAATTAATACTGTGCAGTGCAAAGATGACTGTTGTTGCATTACCCTCTAATGGCCATCCATTAAGTTTCAACTAATACCTATAACGTCCATTTGGCATCGTTTAAGTTTCAAATTATTTGTTCAACCATGTGATAACTCAATAAAGCATGGATGGACACATTTGCAAGTGACCCGAACCATCAACTTTACAAAATAGACACGAAATTAGGCCAAGTAATAAATAAAACAAGAACACCATCACATGAACAATTGAACAGTTGTAACATATACTGTTTATTAAAAAGGTCACTTCAAGGGATATCAAAAGCAGTTGGATGAAAACTGCACTGTTTTTAATAAATGGGCTTGTACTGCTCTGCAGGAGTTCTGAGTGGAGTCTTCAAAAGATCACGTGATGGCACGTTAATAATAATAATTGCACTTCTAGATTGCTTTTCACCCGAGGGTTACAAGCGCTGCACAAAGCTGTGGAGAGAACGGCACGTCAGCAACAACGACATAAGAACGGCAAATCAGCAACAACGTTTTTTTTTTGCAACAAAATTAAAAAAACAGCAACCCAACGTTGCAATCATCTGGCTTATTTTCATAAATGTCATTGGCACTGGTCATCTCCAGCCGAGCTCGGTGCTCATTAAGGCTGAATTATTATAAAATCATTACCTACCGTGGTGTGGTTAAAATCGCCACTGGGGATTCACACTGTCTGGCTAGGTCATCATGCTAGATTTACCAAAGTCGTGCAGCATTAGCTTAGCTTACATTGTACGTGTGTGCGGTCTTGATTTGCTCACTTGCAGTCATCTGTGTGTGATTAGCATATGTGTGTGCATGTTTTTTCACACTGATGTAAATCTTGCCACAGTGTACAATGTGGATCCATTTCACACATTGGGTACAAAGGGTTTTTTTTTCTCCTGCAAACCACAAAATGCTTTGAAAATGCAAAATACAATGCAAAAAAGATGAAATTTGGTTTATCGATTGAATCTACAATATTAGCAAACAGCTGTTAACATAATACACACAACGCATGTAAAAAAGCAAAAAAGTTATTAAATATCAAGCTTATTTAAAGTTACCAAGCCATTAAAAAATATATATGTCGGTGTTTTAGAAAATGCTGCATTATAGTGGATGAGCTCGTTCCTGTTATTAGCTGTACAATATATGAAGCAATATTTTCCTGTATCGCAGTTTACATGTGTATGTGCTTTTGTCATAGTCCGTTCTATTCTTGCATATGGCAACATGTTCAGGAGCTCAGTGCCACTGTCTAGGTCTGCCAGCCACGATAACACTTCAGGACAGTGTATAGTTTTACTATTCCTCAATTGTAGGAGAGCAGATTAAAGTGGCTTACTATGCAATACATGCTTCTGGTTGCATGCCCACCCTCGCTTTATGGCTTGTTTGTAGTTCACCATTTATGCAGGAGATGTGTGCAGGAATCCGCTGTTGTTGATAGTTAGACCAGACAGTGTCTCTGAGGTTTGTCACAGCCAGGAGGCGCAATGTTCAGGTCTCGGATGAGGTGGTTATTCTGGATGTCCATGTTGTTTCACACTATTTACCAGCTGTAGATATTAAGTTAAGTCCTCATTTTTTCTCTTATTCAGATTCTATGGATGCGTTTCAATCTCCCTGTTTTGAGCCCGCAGTACGGTTCCGCTCACTTTCCGTGAATTCAGCATCATGCCAACGCTGACGTTCCTTGACAAACTTGCGTCTAAATATCTCTCGGCGAGTCGTGGTAGTTTATTCAGTTCTTTGATGGGCCCCTTCCGTTGACAGTCCCGGGCTGTGGAAGAGTACTTAAGGGAGGGCCCATCGAACATCCTGTAAGTAGTGTTAGCATTTGGGATAATGCTTGTTTGCTTATAAAACAGCATGTAAATAGGTGATGTTAAAATGCATGGGTTGTTTATAATTATTTGGTGTGCTGTCTTCTTTCCAGGTCGTCTTGAGGGGAATTATCGAATGTGACACCAGAAGAGCAACACTCATCATATTTGCCCTCTTACCTACTCTGCTTTCTCATGTCTGCCTATTATTTCCTATTATTAAACACTGTTGTGTCAAATGGGATGTTGCAGATTGTCCATTTGGTATTTTGTAAATGTGATTTCCCGAGAGACAATTCACAGTCCCTGAGCCACCGTGCTTTCACTGTCTGGCTAAATTTTGCCACACATTTCGTGGATATTTTTGTTTCAAGTAAGTGCAGTTAACAGGGTCCCTCGGCTTAGTTTCGTTACTTAGCTGTGCCTATGTATGATGCGTGGCGCATCCTGAAACGTGACATTTCTAAGTGTATTGAAGCGAGGAATGCTGTTCAGAGAAACAGCCACCACGGAGCAGCTGTAGCTCCGCTGTATCATCACACATCACTTTGAAAAGTACTCCACAATAGCCGAGTAGTGATATTTAATGTCATAAATGTATAATGATGTAGGTTTTCACGGCTCGATGTATGATGATTGCTTCGAAAAGCTGCTCTCTCGGGACAATCGCGTTGATCGCGGCTGCTCCAACGTGAGGATAAACGTCGCGATGGGGAGAGAGGGAGCGATCGACGTGGCTATCCCGAGAGAGCAGCGTTTCGAAGCAATCATCGTTTGTCCTAAATATAGTTTTGAATTTTTTGCAAAAACGTAATTAAAATGACAGCATTAAGATAAAGTTTTGTAGATGTGCACGTGTGTGGTGTGCAGTCTTGGTTCTTGGTCAATGCTGAAAAGTTTTTGCAAGGAATTGGTTAAGCGTGGCTCTTGACAATTGTGGCTGCACAGCAAGGTGCAGGGGCTCAGTGAATTGCACTCTTTATATAACATTATTGCTTCCTTTTATCAAAATGTTCTCACTTTAAAGTTATTTTTTTTGACAATTTCACACTTTCCAATGCCACACCAGTTTTCACACAGTTGCACGCAAAATGTTAAAGACGGGACCTGTTTACATTTAATAAAGGAAAACATTTTAAAAAAGTATAAACGGCCAATTCTTATGTGTTTATTCTATATCCACATCAGTGATATCTGACGAAGACCAAAGCGATGAGGGTGCTTTATGGCATGTAGAGTGCATCAATGCTAGGAGAATATAGCGAATATGTAATATAAACATCAAAGTAACTGCACGGAATAGGTGCCTGAATTTATGAAGATACAGTATGTACATAACACTGGGTGTGGGCGTGACATTAACATTTTAGAAAGAACTATGACCGATTTCAGCCTACAAGTGCTGCGATAATGTGAATTGAAGCAGAGATGTAAAAACAACTGCAGCGGCTCTTAGTATATGAATATTAAGTATGTTTTTCCCCTTTACACATGCTGTGTAGGGCAATGTTAACATATCTGGTGGAATACTCTAGCAGTCAGAAAAGGTTGTAACAACGAAGAAAATTTAAAAGTAACGAACCATTTTTTATGTTCTCTCTCGAGCTCACAAAAATAGTTTGATGAAATGCAGCTGCAATGTTGCGACAATTGCACGAATCATCACGACTCCCTCTTCATGATAGTTTGAGATTAAGATGTGAATAATCACGCTCCTACTGAAGAGGGCTTCTGTGGCAGGCGGGAGGACGGGCCGAGCCAGCTATTGGCTGAGTAGCACGCGGCCCACGTGCGTGATGGGCACACGCGAGTCAGTCGCGTCCCCGCAGACTCGGAAGATCAGCACCGCGGAGGCGGGCAGCACGGTTATACCGGACGAGGGACGCCATGCCCAGCCGTCTGTGCCACGCTCGTACATCTGCACGGACACCTGGTGACGCATGAGACGGCGCGCGTCGCGGTGCGTCCGTATTCCTACGCAACCCGTTCATTACACTTAAGGTATGTACAGATACGTTGATTATAACCGATGCCTTGGTGTATCGTTAATTGCGTGCAACAAAAACAATCGCATATGCTTGGTTTTGCACTTTTTCAGCTCTCATAAAGATGTTGGTTCGGACTGTCATGCGACAAATATGTATTACCGAGGTGGGAAAGTGCTGCCCCTTATTGCACGAAACGTGACGACTGAATTTCTGGCGTAGCTCAATCGCTACATCAATGAGCTCTTATCCAGCAAGGAGCATAGCACTGCTCTGGTTCCATACATTATCTCTGTTTCATGCCCTTGTAGCCATGCACAATGGGGATTAAAATACATTAAAAAAAAAGAAGCGATTACATTATGACCATTGAATTTTACAAATATTTGTCACGTATGATTAACTGCACCAATTATTGATCTTGTGAATTGGAACGGTTGTAAATTAGAATGCAATGGATTCACATGACCTATGCAGTTATTATCGCCGCTAAACTCAAATATATGTTTATTATAAAAAAAAGCTAAATCTTGATCATGAGTTCAACAATTCGCTGGTGGGCCGCGTAAACCTTGACACGCCTAACAAGTGATCCAACCGTAAATCCGGCAGACGCACCGTGGGCATGTACCCGAGCAGCGCCCACACGTATCCCAGGACGGCGCTTCGCTGGTGCTTGAACTCCAGCGTCTCGATGTGACCGCGGTCGATGCCGAGGTGGGAGCAGCTCTGGAAGTCTCCGAGCAAGCGGCGTCCACCCAGCAGCTCCAGCACGTCCCAGGTGCCAAGGGCGCGCAGCCCGGCCCGCGCTCGCCGCACGATGTCCGCCGACAGCCGCCCTGTGACCCGTGGCGACCCGTGGGTAAGTGCATTGCTTACCGGTGGGGCACAGACGCTCCCGTGGATGGGGGAAACCGTACCTTTATTTTGGGCATTCACGGTAACTGATAAGCGACCGTGGAGTTAATTGAAACGGTGGAGCATAGAGTTGAATGCCGCCCATCATCAAGAGTAGGGAGGAACGTCTGGTGGTGCTTCCTGTGATCTCGTGACCCAGCTTCTGGACAGACTCGCAGGTGAGCCATTGAATGGCCACAGCAACGACATTTGTCAACTTAATATCTCATCTCATCTCATTGTTAGAAAACGCTTAATCCTGTACGGGGTCGCGGTGAGCCGGAACCTATCCCGGCAGACACAGGACGCAAGGTAGGGTAGTACCCACGATGGGACGCCAGTCCATCACCGGGTACTGAGGGCAATTTAGTCTGCAAGCCAATTAAGCTATGCAGCAGCGTGTTTTTTGGACTGTGGGAGGACACCGGAGTGCCCGGCTTAATATCAATGCTGTTCAATAGCAAAAGAACATGGATGTTAATTACAGATGTAAACGTTGTAGTTTCTAAATCGTTTACTAATTTCTGCACTACGCTGTCTGAAGAAGATGTTCAGGCAAGTTGCTAAGGCCGGTACACCCCTTGGCAAGAAACTAACAATGTGCACGCGTAAGTGGCCCTATCGGCAGTTCGATATCCCTTGTGTACGGGGTGTTCGGAGTTCCCTGTCTTGACGATCACGGTGCCGCTGTACCGTTGAGCCAGCGTGGCGTGAGCGAGTCGGTGACTCGCGCCATCCAACCGCGCTGCAGCGAGCGCACGAAAGCGGCCACCTCCGCCGCCGGGACCACCACCGGCTCGCGCTCCGCGCTGGGGACCTGCAGTTCGCATGCTGGGTTGAGCAGGAGCACGCGGGCGTGCACGGCATCCTTGTGGAGCTCCACCCCGAGACTGCTCAGGTGCTTGCGCAGCTGCTCACTCTTCATCTGCGGCGCTCGCGGGTCAGATGTACAAATGTGAAAGAAATGTAATCGTTAGGCATTGAACGGGTTGCAATACGGCATATTTTAAATTGACGTGGTGTGTCTCAGTGTCATTACATCTCAATACGCTGGACAGAAATAGTGGGCATATATTAATGTTATAATAATTGCATTTATAGAGCGCTTTTCACCCGAGGGTCACAAAGTGCTGCACAGAGCTGCGGAGAGAATGGAACGTCAACAGCAACGGTACCAGGAACGGAAAATCAGCAACGATAAACGTTTTTTTTTTTAATATACACAACGTTGCAGAACAATATGTAAAATATGATCAGACTTTCAACTTTAATTTTAAAATGTAAAATTATCAGA
>JAZEWT010000006.1:23861522-23881653 GCA_036362905.1 Mordacia mordax | reverse complement strand
GTATCTGACCAAGAAGACAAAGGCAGCGAGCGTGGAGGCCATGAAAGCACTCGATGAGTTGTTGGTGCAGCTCTGCGTAAGTTACAGCCACGAATGGACTTTCCCCATCTAAGCTCAGCGCACTTTGCCCTTTCGGCCTGCTATAAATGGAGCTTCTGTGGTTTTGGGAGCACTCTCTGAAGCTGGCTGTTTGCCTATACACAGTTTATACACACGTATGTACTTTCTATACCCATTCTGCAGCAGTTTACAATAAAAGTGGTTATTTTTAAAAATAATAATAGCTCGCAGCCATTTGTAAATCCAGCCAGGTGGCTCGGTGTCCGGGTGTGTGGCCCGCGATCAGAAATTTTGCGAGTTCAAGACTGGAGAAGCGGCAGACGAGGGAGAGTAACTTTAGTCTGAGTAACCGACAATGTTTTTGAAAACGGAAAGAGTGAGGGGAGCGCTGAAAGACAGTGGGAAGGATGAACCCTGTTGTTAAAAAAATAATTTAAACTTCTAATTATGCAAATCCAAACACCCAGCTGAGGAAGGGGCTTTCCTCATCTTAATGTCAGCGGTTATGCAAAATCCCTCGTTGCTGCGCTGTAATCGCCGATTCTTTGGATGGCACAGCACCTAATTTTTGCACATTTTGCTCTCTGCCGCGGAGGTTATCAGGTTCCTTCTTGTTTAGTTCTTAACGTAATTAATCATTCATTTCCTCGCGTAAGATTGTTACGTCGTGCTTCGAGATATAGATCCTCAGTGCTTTCCGGTGGTGTGCGAGGACAATGCTTCCTGTGTGAAGGTTGCTCTGCACCAGCGAGCGGTGACATTGAAGTGCTTGAACAATTATTGTGCCACGTATTGTGCTGCACGTGTGTGGTTGTCACTTGACCGTTGTTTACTTTTGTAATACAGCACAGTCTTACTGCGGCAATATAAATAATGCTGGGATGGCACGATGATCTGGTTAGCATATTGTGCTCTGAAACCCGGTGACTTGAGTTTGATTCACAGCTACGGTTTACATCGGTGGTGAGTTATATTGTGCTGTGTCCCCCTTCACCGGCCTTCACTGACCGGGGTGGTTGAAACATGCTGCAACAACCACCGTGACCGGTACGGCACATGAAAGCTTTATTCTAGCAGCCAGGCGCCAGAGGGCTGTAAATTACGTTCTTCATAATTAATAATGCCATTTATCCAGGAAAGTTTTACTTTTATCAGCGAGACACATCCAGGCAGGTCATTTTTTTGGGATGTTTGCCCAATTCCATTAATGAAATCTGATGTAATTGAGCGCTGAAATGTAAAAAAACATCCACTTTCCTTGATGATTGCATTCCGGTGCTGTTCTTTTGGGATGGCCGTGCCAAGTGCTCCCCACACTCCTTGAGCGCTTTGAAAACCTACATCAGTACAACCACCCTGCTTGTTGACTCATTTTGTACATGATTTTAATCATTTGTTGTAATTGCCACAGTTTGCGTTGTGAGAAAACTGAGTTTGCGCTTGTGCACGGTTTTATTTGTAGTTTGTGCGGTTGTTGTTTTTCTTAGTGTGTGTTACTGAGGATTGTTGTCTTTATGTTTGTTTTGGCTGTTTAAACCATCGGGAGGGAACTGAGAGTATGGCAAACATTTATATTTATTTAATCTCTTATTCCATCGCCCTCTCCGTTACTCCCGTTGCTCTACATGCAGTTCCCATCTGGCTTACCTTCCTGCCCAGAACCCCCGCCCACCCTTCCCCCCCACCTCTCCGCTTTGCCCCCAACTGTTGCCATTTGCGGACTTAAAAGGTCAAAATTACAGAAATATCCGCTCTGGTCCCGACTCATGCTCCACCCTGCTGATCGCGCCCACGGCAGCAACGCGACCGACCGTCACTGCCACCCACCGCCGCGTGTAGCGTCGCGTGTGGCCCTTCACCTGTGCTTGTGCGTCAGCGCGCGTTGGTGCGACGCCGCGCATTTCGTCTCTCTGCGTGTGCGTGCGCGTGCGCGACGGGCGACAAACCGCTTGCCCTTGTTCAGCCAGCGCTGCGTGCGTACGCGCACAACCGATTCATCATCAATCCGCTGCTTGCGCGAGCGCCTCACCCTGTCGGCCATGGGGGGATGTTTGACCTCACTTCGCCACGTCGGTCGTTGCGGGTCGGTGAAGACGGGGCTTGCTTAGATGCGAGAGCATTAGAAATTGATTTTTCTGACCTCCGACGTACGCCATGTCGCACTTAATCAAGGGTTTTTTTTTTTCTGACAGAATTAAAGCCTGCGAGGATACGCTTTGGACAGCAGGTAGCGGCGGGGAAAAGTATGTTGTTCACAGTTATGTTCACTATTTCCTGCCTTCTGTGAATGGACCAGCATGGTGACATATGATCAAACAACCCCCACAACCAACACTGCTTCACAAGCCCATAATTGAGCTTCAATTAGAGGAAGAGCTGCGTATTTATGCCACATTACTATAGTCATAGGCAATACGATACAACATCCGCAAGGTCGCACAGGGGTCATTTAGAGTTTCAACTTGTCGTGCATTTTGCCTTTTGAGTCTTGTAGATGCGCATGCCGCGTAGGTGGCCTCTCATAAAAAAAGGCTCCCTTCCTATTTGAACCGGCGCGCATTTCCACAGCAGATTGTGTGCCTTCCGTTTGAACTCCTCACCCCCCCCCACTCCCCAACACGACCCAGAGCCACGACCGTTAGAAAGATCAGAAGGGCTTGTCCGGGTGGAGGGGGGTGGGGGGGGGCATGCCATGTTGAAGGACACTGCTAACCTGTCCTGTGAGTCAGCCTCGTTTGTTCTGCTCTCAAGAGATTTTTTTTAAAGGTTGCTGCCTCCTGTAAGCCCTGAAGGCATGGTAGGCTCGTGAAGCAACACAAATGGCTGAGGGGTCTGAAATAACCTCAGATTCTCTGCATAAAGGTTTCCGTAGAGCGAACTGACTTAACGCACAGTGACTTCAGGTTTAAAATGTTCTTTTTAAAAAGCTCTTTACAGTGTAAGGTTGTACATGTACGGCCCTCTATGAAATCTACTGCCATCTAAACAATAGTGGTTATATAACCACTCTTCGTCACTGTGGTTAAGTATGAGTTGGTAAATCCTGGGAGCATCGATACAGGAGCATAGAATTACAGTATAATAGATTTTGCTACGGTACTTTCTGCTTATCACTGCATATGCCTTAAACCAGCAACAATGTATCTTTCATGGTGATTACCCACCCCCCACGTTCTATCCAGGCTCAAACCTATTTAAGTTGTAAGGTCTTACGGGATTGAGCACATTTTGGGCGAATTGGTCATGAGAGAATAGAATTTGCGAAAAATTGAGGTTTTACATTTTTACGAGTAGTATATCCCATATCATCACATGGCAAAGTGATTGTAGACATTTCAGAAGCTAAACTTTGAATGTTTTGCTTGTTTATGACTGGTGATAAATACATTGCAGTTAAAGTGACTAGCCGTGTATGGAAAAAAATTATCACATTTTCAGGGTGCTTATATTTCGCAATTATATATATTCCTTATACTCCCTGTTTTTTTGCAGGAGTTTAAAGGTCTGTAAGATCAGAAGAGTGTAGACAGTGTTAGGGGTTTTGATTGTATGAAGAAATCTTCTCACAGGAACTTAAATATGTATATTCGTGTAAAAACATACGTAAGGCACCAATGCTTACATGCCTTCATTATAATTCATGCGGCACCAACTGTATCAGTAGACAGCGGAATGTTTAATAAGCATATGCATATTTCTGATGTTGTTGACATGCCGTTCTCCAAAAAAACCGTTATTGCTGATTTGCCGTTCTTGTCTCATTGTTGATGTGCCGTTCTCTCCGCAGCTCTGTGCAGCGCTTTGTGACCCTCGGGTGAAAGGCGCTATAAAAATGCAATTTTAATCATAATAAAAAAGCGAATTATTGGAAGTACTGCACTACATTACAAATTCCGGCCCAAATTAGAAATATAAGCATTGTTAATCTTTGGAGTATGATTCTTAGTGATTAGTGGAAGGAATTTTGAATTTTTAACAGTAGCAATAATTAGACCATCAGCTCCCTTCAAGAGTAATCCATTGTCCTTTGGAGCCTCATAAATGCTTTCTGAGAAACCAAAGTATGTAACATTCAAGAAAAGCCGAGGATTCATATTTCTCAAATGACCTTTTTTCAAATTCCTTGAATAATTTCCGGCTGTTTTAATTTCAGAAGTGGAATGAACGGATGGTTGGCTGTCGTACGTTGCCCCGTATTAACCAAACCATAGAAATATCTGACAGTTTGTTGAAAACGTTTTTTTTGTAATTGTGTTGCAAAGGTGATGGGCAGCACTTCCCATTTATCTTTGGAGTTAACGACAAATGTTTTGAAATATTTTTACGTTTTTAACTTGTGGTTTCTCTTCGGTTTGCTTTTGATTGCTAGGTTTATCGAACAAGTCTAAAACGTAGGAAAATATTGTTCTCTTTCGGTGTTAAACTTGCGGAGACTGACAATTCACCCAGTGGTTGACTTTAGTGTAGTTTGAAGCATAACATTTGTGAAAATGTATTATTTTGTCAAAGTAAGAATACGTTCATGAATCTAGAATTCTAGATACAGCAAATTGAATATAAATATTTCAACATAGTGTTGCATTGGGATGTTTCTCCAATCCTAGGCTTGGTTTGTGGGAATGTAACCAGAGTATCATTAGAAAACCCACCATAAATGTGGTTATAACACTCAAAGTCCCACGCGAATGGTTTCATGAACCCACTATGCTACTTTTTATTAGTCACTTCACAGCGAAGTGGTTTGGGAGTTTTACAGATTACTATTCCAGCAAACCTTGCTTTAAAAGTGCTGGATTGCAGGTATGCGCCACCGTGCTGGGTACGCATGCAGCACTTGCGTTTTGCAGGTGTACGGAATATGTACAAGTGTTGTCGGGCATTTGAAGGGCAGAGAAAACAGGTGGCTTGGCGTTTACACAGCAGATTTGCACACCTGATTAACCATAGGCTTAGGAACATCCCAACCTGTTGTGTAAGCATGAACCATTGCCTCGGTTTTAGGTTGTCAACGTACACAATGTTTCTGGCTTTATTTTCCATATTTTCGAATGTTTTTTAAAAGCTTTCATCTTCGAAGGAAAAATATTGATGTTAATCGTATCCTTTTTGTTGCATAATTGATGGTGCCAGCATATCCAATGGTCAGTGTTCTATAGATTTACTAAATAAAATCAATTCTTACATATATTAATAATTATTATATATTATGCTTGCATAGAATTATGAATGTGATTGCTTACGATTTTTTGCAAGCCATATTCAAATTGCCAACGTAACATTTACGATGAATGAATCTACAAACAACAAGCTTTAAAACCGCGAAAATAGAAAAATGGAGACAAATCACATTATATATTTGTTTAATCAAATGAAAACACAAGGATCACCAGAGTGTGCATCGTTACAGGCCAAATTTCCAGTTAGCGCATGTGTAAATGTGCGCTGGGGTGTTTTGTTAAATTATAATTAACGACATTCAGTACGAATTCCCCCTAGATGCTGCGTACGTGGGGGGGCAGTGGATAAACGTGAGCGACGGCAACATGTGCGATCCAGCGCAAGCGAGACCCGACACGCTCGCCGTGAGCCAGTGGCGCATCTAGCGGTTGTGCCGGTGGTGTGACTCCACTGGGGCCCACGGACAGAAGGGCCCCAGGTGCTGGGCTCCAACAAATAGAGGGAAATTGGACAGGGGGTCTCATTCATTCCTCAGGGGCCCCATTTCAACTCTCAAACCTTGATTCTATGCGCCGGGACCCAGCGCGTCGCTTAGCTTGGCATTCAAATTTGGATTATCGTGATAGCAAGAAGGCCACGGGTTCGATTCCCGGCTCGTGTGCCTGCGTGTCTGGAGTTTGCGCGCTATCCTCGTGCCTGCGTGAGTTTTCGCAGGGTACTCCGGCTTCCTCCCACCATCCAAAGACACGCTGCTGCCTACGGTGGTTGATTAGCCTGCGAAGTAATTTGCCCCAAAAAGTGTGCCCTGCGAAGTACTGGTGTCACATCCTGAGTCTTACCCCACCTTGCACCCTCTATCGGCCAGGATAGGCTCCTGCGACCCTGTACAGGATTAAGCGGGTATTAATAATGAATAAATAAATGGTAGATAGATGTTTAATGGTACAGCAGAAAGTACCCGGTGACCTTGCAACGTTTAGATTCCTGCAACAACGGACGTCCGAACTGATCAACGCATAACCTGAGTCTGTAAATAAGCTTACAGCAACAATCTATGCAAAAAATGTAAGTCTAACTGTAATCATAAAAGTAAACAATCACACACAAGATTGCAAAATGAAACATACTTGCAGCACCAATTTGTACAAAGCTGAAACCCCAACCATGCTCATAAAGTTGTAGTTGGCAGTTGTGTGTCTGCATGGCGGGGATTGAAAACGCATCAGAGCTGCTTAGCAACAACTGCTGGACCGAAAAGTTTTAAGGTCGCGTCACCCACGGTGAGCACAGATAATGGATTATTAATAACGTGACGCTTGCATTATTTAAAACACGGTGGGTTTAATATTGAAACGACGCGACGCGCACGCTTTGCGTTTTTGGCAGACACTGTCTGAGTGCTTTTTTCAGCGTTCTGCCGCTGTTAACATCAAAACCAAGTGCATGAAATGCCACAAACCAAACAAGGGCAATAAATAACACGCCGGCAGTCGTAGGCTTTGCGCGTGTGCAGACCAGTTGTGACTCCACTGCTGAATGAGGGCATTGCGGGAGTTGTTTGGCCGTGCTTTTTCCACGCTGCTCACGAAACGTTGTTCAAGGTGGTTTGTCGAAACGTGGGAGCATAAGGCAATGCAACACCACAGTGCTGCAGTGCACTCTGAGACTCACAACGTAAGCCCCCAAGCTTTATATAACACCTGTTTTATTCATTGTTGTCAGCTGTGCAAGCAATGTCCAGGCTCCAGCTTAGCTTTTAAGAGCAGACGACATCATGCTGATTCATTGAGATTCAGTCAGAGGTTAATTAGTTTTTTTGACATGTATAAATCTGATTCCGAAAGTTGTGCCTTAACTCCCTTAGCATGGATAACAACGCACTTTGAAATGCATTGTCTGCACATCATATGCATGAGGTGAGGTGCTTTTTTTGTGTGTGCATAAAGATCTTGCACGTTGACGTGCTTTGTAACTTGCAATGTCTTCCACTTGCGTTTGGTGATAAATTAGGTCACCGTGGCTATGAGCTGGTTCTGTTCAGATGGTCGCCCTTGCAAAAGATGCATTGTCTCACATGTCTAAATGGATTTGTCAGCTCCTGGTTAAATAAAGGACACTGGCTAACTGTTTGCTAGAGAGTAAATCTCACTTCCAGTTTCATCTCAGTGTCTTGAGAGTTTTAATGGCTGGTGTTTTGTCGCAGTCCTGACATTTGCGATGAGGATAGGTTGTGATTTTTTGCACATATTTGCAGTTTACAGTTTTATACCCCAGGTCTCGTGCAAGGGGGTCTTTTGTCTCCCAATTTGTTGTATAGTTGATTAATTGAAATGCATCTCAGTGTAATAATTTGCATTGTTGATGAGAATATATAGCAAGTGTTATTTACTTACATTCTTTACAAAGATGCTAATTATTATTTTTAAATAAGTATTTTATAATGTTGTGTTTCACTGGCACCTCATAACGTAATGGGAGGCTTCTTGTTTCTGAGATTGTCAAGTCACCAGAATTTATTCAAGCCAGCCTAACTGCTTCTGTGAGACACTGTATGGAAACTGGGCCAGAATTCACTTTATCTTGAAACAATGCTGCTGAATAATGTACTCCCAGAACGCTGTGTGGCTGATGGGTTGTGTGTGAAATATTTTAATATTTAGCAAAGAGATGATTATATGAAGCAGGCATTTTTTCCCCTATTTTCAGGCAGTTTTTTTATTTAAGCTGGAAGGAACTGTTGTGTTATTCAGCTCTTTTTAACAGTTGTCTTGCAGGAAGGGGTAACCAAGTTTCAGCATCTGAGAGTACGCAGGACATTTTAGTCAAGGCAGTTGTCCAAGGCAGCATGTATTTGGACTGTCGAAGGAAACCCGAGTTCCTGGCAACAACTCCGCACAGACAGGTACCCCAGCCAGGAATCGAACCGGGGACGTCTTGTTGTGAGGCAGCAGTGCTACTCACCAAGCCACTGTGTTGCCCATGTCGAGGAGTAGTGACGCAGTAGTTAGCTTGTAGCATTGTAAATCTGGTTACATTTTTAGACAAGGCTAGCATCGTTGTCAAGTGATATTTGAACTGGACTTGGATCCTCCTCCCGTTCACCAATATTGTTGATATTTTTAAAAAAATGTAATGACAACACAGGGTGGTGAATCCTTCGTAGCGCAGTGGATTGGCAAATTGTTGTTAATGGCTACACATTTTAAGCAAAGTTTTAATATCCTGTCACATTCTTCAAGAGAGTTGAGATGAATCGAAATAGCAGAAAATTTGCATTAAAAGTCACGTGTAATTGGAATGTGACATGTTGACACTTGGTATTTTTCTTTGGCGTTTTGTGTTTTTCTTTCTTTATTGATGCAGACAAGCGACTTCGTGACCCTCCGTTGTACCACAATTGGCTGTGCAGCAACTGGGCGACTCGCAGTCTGTAATAATCCCCGTAGGTTTTAATATGCTCCTGTGAATAAAGAGTTAATATTTATCTACGGATTTGTTTTTCCAGCAGCTCACAGTCGGTGCATCGCACACTCGGCACCCAGCACTGCAGCACCACTCCACCGAAATGCCACCTCCACCAATCCTCCACCTGGTCACCCTAGCCAGCATGCGGCAGGTCTTAATGAGCAAGTCTTCCCATAGCTAATTAGAGCTTATCGCCACAGGAATACATTTCTGTGGAATTCAGCAGCATATTGCTACTGATATAATAATTAAAATCTAATCGGTTAATCAGTCAGTCACTCCTGCCCAGGGCATCTGGGAGACCGCCCAAACAAACGTAATCTGCCCACGATTTAGCGTGTTCTCTTACTGTTTTTTTAAATAAATTAATTTTCTGTTTCCAACCTTATTTTAACAACAATGCTTTTACTGTATGTTGTAGTAATTCTGCAATATATGTTATTTATGATTTGCAATTAGGATAGGATTAACAAAAAAAGGATTATTTTTACTATCACAAGATACGTAAATAATATTAAGTGACTAAATTGGCATTTGGTGTTTTGGCACAAACGTAGAACAGCTTTCCCAAAAATATGAATACACTTACAATCATTACTATTAAAAGTGAATTAAAGACATTTTCAAATGGAGCATGAATTACTGAAATGTAGGCAAAATTTTGAGTCGTCTCAAGCACAATTTGGCTTTTCAGTTTAGTTTCTTTTCCTTTAGTGTGTATTTTACCATATTTTTTAAGTATTGTATTAGTTCTGAATTCACATCCTCTCTGAGTAATCTTCTTAAATATGCCTTTGTTCTGGTACCTCGAGATTTCCTGCATGGGAGGCTTGACGTAAACAATACATGATGACGATTATCGGCGCTACACGGCAGTGTAGCAAAAAAATCATTATTGTACCCCATTGTGCATTTCTGCTCTGCATCTTCAACAACGTGCACTGCTGAGCATGGTGAGCTCTTGAGTAAATGAACATTCACACTCCACACTGCATGAGCAGGAGGCCTTCGATCAGCGGTGGAATGACAGAAGGGCTGTGCGTGTGTGTATTTATTAGCAATGACTGTGCTTGACAGAGATTCTCAACACAGAAATTGTATATGTGTGATATATTTGCTAAAGCTTATCTGATTGTGTATGTACGATGTGTGTATTCAAACAACCCCCCCAAAAAATGTTATTGCTGCTTGTTTTCCGTTCCGGTGCCGTTGTTGTTGACGTGCCGTTCTCTCCGCAGCCCTGTGAAGCACTTTTTGACCCTCGGGTGAAAAGCGCTCTCAAATGCAATGATTATAAATGCAATTATTATTAATTCGGAATGGGCAGAGTAGTGAGGTGACTTGGTACAGCGGTAACATGTGCAGAAAGTAAAAAGCTCTGCCTGAGGCAGTTCGATTCTTACCTTGGGTGCTTTGTATGTGGAGATTGTGTTCTCTCCCTGTTCTGTGTGTGTGTTTCCTCCGAGTTCTCCGGTTCTTACCCACGAGAAAAACCCATCAGTTAATTGATCGATAACATAATATCTAGGGCGCTTTGTCCGTAAATGTTGGCGCCGGCTGGCAGCATGGCTGCCTCCCCTCCGCCGCTCTGCGGTTTCCTCGCTACGCCTGCGTATCTCGTCCGGGACCAGGTGTGGAATTTGTGTGGCGCGTTACAAATCGCGTCTTTTTATTTTGTAATTACAATTGCCGTGTCTCCGGTGTGAGGGCCCCCACAGGCGTCCGTGGACGTGGACGTGATGCCCGGCGAGTTTGACCCCGCCAACCACATGATGCCGCAGCAGCCGCTGCACTGCTGCATGTTCCCGCGCGCTGCCTCCTACGCCACCTTGCGCCTGGAGACGAACCCGTACGAAGCAAAAATCGCCGGAGTGCGGTGAGTGGCAGCACCCCCGGGGAGGGTTTGGTGGCAGCCAAACTGTGGGGAGGGAGAGCGGGAGGGGGGGTCGTTCAGGTTTACGTTCAATCCGCTTGTGTTGAATCGTTGGTGGGGAGTTGCTGGCAGAAGTTCGTTCAAAAGGAGTAGCTATTGGAAGTATATAAGTCTTATAGCTGCTTTGTAGCCTAAAGGCCAGAGGCAAACCCGGATTGCCGGGCTTTGAAAAGAGGGTAAAATTGTACAGGGGGTTCCATTTAACTGGATGTACCAGGGCCCATGCTAACCACACCAAGCCACCAGCTGATCAGCATTAGTTTTAGTTTCAAGCGAGCATCTTATGGGTGTCAAGTTGGAGCCCAAATTACCCCACATGTTTCTCTGCGCTCTCCAACTTTCCAAAGATGAACGCACCTATTCATGTTGCAGTAGGTCACGTTCATTGTATTGATATCATTGCAAGTCGGTGTCCAGCCAGTTCTTCTTGATATTGAAGCAATGTTTTCAATTGCAAACACTGAAACCGATTTCTATAATAGAGTTAGTCCAAATGGACAATGGCTTAGCCATTGTGGATTCTGTTACTTTAGGCATAGGTGGAAGGTGATGCACAAGTGGAAACAAGAGTGGCTTTATTTACAGCTTCATCTCTTGATCCCATTTTTCATTGCTCATTTACATATCGGCACGAAATAATAACTTACACCGCCGACGCTTATAACTTAAGTGATATACGAGTGCGTGGTGGTGCAGTGTGTAGCACTGTCGCCTCACAGCAAGACGGTCCCGGGTTCGATTTCCGGCTCAGGTACATTTCTTTCTGGAATTTGCATGTTCTCTCCCCTTGTCTGCGTGGGTTTTCGCCGGGTACTCCGGTTTATTCCCGCCGTATACGGTTACATTTATAAAACAACAGAGACATGCACACATATTGTTGGCCACGGGCAGGTGAAATTCAGATGTACAGAAGATCATTTGGGGTATCGAAAACCAGAGGAAATGAATGTTTCTTGATGCAAGTTGTAAACACCGCAGTTGTAATTTGTTTACGTTGCTGTGCATACGTAGACTAGAGCGGAAAGCCTGCTCGGGTGTGTGCACTCGCAGGTTGCTGGGCACGTCTGGCCAGAATGTGTTGGACATTTACAAGTACTCAGGGATGGAGGACCACCTGCAGATCCTCGAATGGACTCTGCGAGCAAGCCACATGGCACCCACAGCGCCGGACACGCTAGGTGGGTCCCCCACCATCCCCCCACCCCTCACCCCTGATCACTTGATCCCAGCATACAGAGCTGTTTTAATAAAGGAATCTTAATATGGACTTGGGTCCCATTGACCGCAATGGGTTCTAGGAGTGGTTGATTTGAATGTACAACCGGTTTTCAGGTTACGAGCTGGTTCTGTTCCCCAAGTGCGTAAGTCGATTTGTTGGCGAGTCAGAACAGAGTAGAGTATTAATGTTATACCATGTATGAAAATAGTAAAGCACTAGATGCGTTTAGGACTCAGAGCTGAGTTGTACTGATGTAGATATGAACACAGTAGTCTATAATGCCTCATGTCAGAACAATATTTAATATTTTACTGTATATGTATTGGAGCTTGTTCGTAAATACGAGCATTCGGGAGTCAGGAACTGCCTATATGAGCTGTGTTTTTTTTTCTCTCTCACACAATGATCGTTTAATTGGGTGTCCTGAATGTCGCACTAATAATCATAATTGAACACTGTCCAGGAAGCTGGACTGAGGCTGAAAATGTGTTTACAGGAGGTCTGTGTTCGAAATGGAGATGTTTAGACAATCCCTTCTTGGTGAATGGGTTGTGGGAGAAAACTAGCGACCCGGAGAAAACCCACACTTCAGAGGCGGGGTGATAAGCAAATGCAGATCGACGAACATAATTTTTTAATCACAGCGGAGGCTGTTGAAGGATATAACGAGGCTGTGAATGTATTAATTTCGTATGATTTCCACCCGTTAGGAAAATCGGTTATTTATTAAGACATTCTGTTGTACGTAACAAAGGAGAGGTATTACCCATTTTCTGGCAATTTTATAATGTTAAGATCGTAAAACACCAAACAGACAACGTTCCTGCAGTGTTACGTTTTCAAAAAACACACGTTTGTAGCAAAAAATGGCTAAATTGTTTTGATAATGTATGCGTTGCGCTTGGAACTGATTGGCCCACAGCTTCCTTTACAGCCTAGTCTCAGTGCTAGACAAATGTTGCTAAAGGGCAATCAGCTCAGGGCAACGCAATAGCTTGGGTCGAGCAGTTTAGGCTATGGATACGTTTTATCCAGTACAGAGCCTGAGACCAGGCTGTCGAGGTAGCTGTGTCTATTGTGGGCCTATCCGTTTTAAAGACAATGCATTCATTATCAAAGCAATTTGTTTGCATTTTTTACACAAACGTATGTGGTTTTTTTCAAACTTGACATTTTACAAAGGTGTCTGTTTGATGTTTTAAGATTTTAAAACTGTATTTTTGCCAGATAACGGGTACAGTCCCTTATTTTTTTACATCTCTATACTAGCATAGAGTACCCATGTTCTGTTGAATTTTAACCAAGTGATACGAAACTGTCTCCATTATTTTTCAGCCACCACTTCAAACAAAGTTTGACTTCTGTGTCTCTAATATTACGTCTATTACCGCAACACAACATTTTCTGTATTTACAGTTTGCTTTTTTTGAGAAATCAGACTGCACACTGTCTCACGATTACTAGTCTACAGTTGCTGTCTAAAATACAGGACTCGGGGCTCTGCTTTGCCATCGTGCTGTTTTCTCTTTTTTGTCTTTCCAAACACACGAATCTCCCATTCCACAGGGGGCTCCGCGAGAGTTTAAGCGTGCCTGTTGATTTGTTTTTTTTTTCCGTGTAAATTATAATGAGCTCATGTTTTACACAGGGCTGTCCGTGCTTATCACCGGACACCCGACACCTTTGTTTAATGGATCCTGAATAATCCTTGTTGTAATTATAAAAGGGTTGGTTTTTTTTTACACGTGAACACACAGATAAAACTATACATCTTTCACTCCATTATCCATGTTCGGATCATCTGCCGATTTATATATCCTTTCAGCTAGTTTGTACCAACCAAATCAAAAACTATGCATATCCTTGCTTGAATGAGCAATGGGTGAGCCCAAGTGTGTTAGCATCCATCTGGCATCTCAGCAGTCTGAACAACACTTATATATTTATATCCGGACTATACAGAAGCAAGCAATGAATATTTCCAACGTCCTGATAGAATCTGTTTAAATTGACATTCAGCATCACCGACACTGAATGCTTGATGTGTGATTTAAGTTACACGTCTGGGATGTACGTGAGTGCCAGGCCAACATACCACAGCAACGATCCGTGTTTTAAAAAGGGCCCTACATGCCAGGCACGTTACATGTAATCTCAATCAACCTCACCCCCCCCCCCAAAAAAAAAAAAGTTATTGTTGCTGATTTGCTCTTCTTATGTCGTTGTTGTTGACGTGCCGTTCTCTCCGCAACTCTGTGCAGCGCTTTGTGGCCTTCGGGTGAAAGTTGCTCTAGACATGCAATTATTATTATAGCGACTGCTCACTGACTTAGTGACTACTAAGACGCAGGCAGGTACCTTAACAAACAATAAACAGATGGCAATATTCTGTGTAGGTAATCATTGTATATGTTTTTTTCCTAATCTCCATATGTTTTGCATTACCTGTGTTTTGGTTTCGTCCGTGTCACCCCACCTTCACCATTACCCCAGTTTAAATTGAGCGTTGAGAGTACATACCAATATAAAAACACCCATATTTAATGTTTACATCTTCTCTCCTCCGTACAGGCTGTTATCCTTTCAAGGATAAAGACCCATTCATTCTCAACGACTGTCCAGATGTTTATTTCAGCGGCAATGCTCCCAAGTTTCAGACCAAGACCATCACAGGTGGGAAGGGTTTGTACTTGCACCGGGCTCGGTGGCAACAGTAACTTTGCTAGCACCACCGGTAACCCCTCCAATGGGTAATGGAAGCCGATCGGATCCGTCTCTGTGTCTGGCGGCACATTACCGGTCTTCTGCTGGTACAGGGAAGAGATCTGTTTGCATGCCTGCCTGCTTGCCTGTGTGCATGTGTACGTGATCAACTGCGTGTGTGCTTGTATGCCTTGAGCTTGGATCCCGATGTCTTCTAAACGCATTATGCATATCTGCTTCCGCAGGGTAGTTCGACTAGCCTCTGTGCGGTGCCGCGCGCTAGCCCGCGGGCACTCGCTCAGCGCAGGACGATTCCCTTGCGAAGGCCGGATAAGGGCCTGTTAGTGAAGCAGTGGTGCAGTTGTTACAGCACTTTTGTGTCGAATCTGGCCGTTTGAGTTAGATTCCTGGCCATGGCCGATGTCACCGCTATCTGAACCGCTGCTGGGGCCATCCCTCTTCACCAACGCACGCTGACCAGTGTGGATAAAGGTGGCTCAATAGCCCTGGTGAACAAAGTGGTGGTGGGGAGGTCATCATCTAGCAGTGGATTGACTGGCTGAAAATTTAGATAAATGTAAAAAAATCATTCTGAACCCATTGAGATCATAATTTAGATGATCAGCAAATACCCGAACAGCAAACAGGTCCTAAAGTGCAGCAAATGTAAATGTGGAAACTGGATACGTAAATATTGCATTGCAGTACAGTTCAAAAAATTCGAAAGCAGCACAAAAAAATAAACATCAACGGCAAGGTATTGCTAAAGCATTAAATAGTATACAATTATGTAACAAAACTGAATATATGTAACGTCTATATCGAGCGGTTTAAACTGAATTTCAATAATGTACCACATTGTCCGTGGGGGTCATACATAAAGTGAGTGGGAGAGTAGGCATGCTCACACGTGTCTGCGCTAACCTCCGCTCGCCCGTTTGCTCGCCCGCGTGACTCGCAGGTCCCCTGGGGCAGAGGGTGTTGCTGGTGTGCGTGCCGGTGTTCTCGACCACGCAGACAGCCTGCCTGGTGAACCTGCGGACCCTGCAGTGCCAGCCCGTCAACTTCTCAACCTTCTCCGCGGCGCCCGACGATCTGAGCGACGGAGAAATGAACGTCAGCAATTGATAGGAGGAGGCGGATTATTTAAAAGGCAGGAAGAATGAGATGCAGCCTGAAAATAATACACACGCTAAACAATAGGTGTGTCATAATTCACCAGCACTCAAGCCAGTCTTGTTTCTCTCTGAGAATCGAGAATGGTTTTTTTTTTGTCTCGTTTGGGGTGCTGTATTGTTTCTGTTTTTGCATTGTTTTAATGTCCTGTATGGCCTTGTTGGTTCAGCTGTGTGGCAAAATCCCCTTCTTTCTGTGAACTTGCATGCAGCCGAATACAAGTTGCATATATCGCTGCATACTGAACATTAGCACGCACATTATAACGCGCGTATCATCGGCGTAAGAATGGCTTGAGAGCGTTGAATGCTTATGAGCCAACTTAATACGAAACATACGTCCATTGAACATCAGAAAACTCAAAATAATTGTAGCAATGTGTCACCTGTTGTCCGTTTTAATTCATAATGGACAACGGTGATGTGTGGCAATGCCTATACATAAGGAGAATCGCTTGACCTCATGCTCATGAGAATACAAACCCAAGTACCCTTTCTAGTCTTCAAGATTCACCATTCTCGATCTCAAAACTAGAGCATCAGCTAAAGTTGAGATCACAACGCACGTTGTCTTTTCTTTGGGCATTGTATCACATTTTGATAAGTAGTCGATTCCTTAAGCTGCAGATGTGCCTATTAACTCACAATTTTACAGGGTGGTTTGTTCACCATAGTGAAGTGTGGTAACTCAATATAACGTTGCTTCCTTTGCGCGACGGGCATAATTAAGATAGGGCCAAATGGTACCGATATCAAGTGACTCGAGTGATAAATGTGTCCTGTTCCTTTCTGACGGTGTTATAGATTAGCACGCCTGCTTATCAAGTGAAGTAACGTAGAGCAAGCATTGCATGCATTCAGCAAACGTTAAATTTACAATCACTGCAGGTCGCTCAGCCAGCTGAAACCGAGTGCCTTACAATCACTAAGCATGTTCCATGCGGATGATTTTGTATTCGAGTAATATCTTTTGCTTGACCATGCAAGGTGTTGAAATTCTGACGTGTTTTTTTAAAAGGGAGATTTGGAAAACCTTAGTGACATCGATACGTTATCTACAATGCCGTTGCGGGTCACACACTGAAAATCGGCTATGACACACAAAATGATGATATATTGCAATTAATGCGATTGGATCGCTCACGTTCACAAAAGGACAATTGTTTTTGCCACGTGTGTAAACTTTACCTGCAAATATTCCTCCATTGGTTCTGTAGCACTTGATCCACGAGTGAGTCGCTTCATGAGTCGGCTGTTCATCTACCCATGAATTCAGTTGCGTCTTGTGCCCGAGTCCATTCGGTTTGTTCACCACAGCCACCGCGCGCCCTCCGGGGTTTCGTTCACACCGTGTGTCAAGCCGTGCGTTTGTGTGCGCACGTGTGTGTGTGTGTGTTTTTTTTATATTTTTGACGTTTGCCTCCCGTGTCGCGCACGTAGGCTTTGTTGAGCTCACTCGTTTCCTCTTGTGCCGTTTACGGATGCAGTGAATGCCATTAGTTGTTTTTTTTTCTCTAAGGCGGTGATATTTTGTAATAAAACCTTTATAAGGAGGTCGATGAATGAATTTCTTAACAATGCTTGGATTTATAAAACAGAGCAATTGTAATGCCGCCAACAGCTTTCTCTTCACGACAGGCTGAGGTGTGTGTGTTGTCTGAAGTTGTTTGTGTTCCTTGATGTCACAAATCGGCCTCTTTGGCTTCTGAACGTTGACTTAACGACTCCAACCAGGTGTAGCGCTGCTCTCCCTAAGGTATGTACATGGTTCCATTCTAAATTGTTTGTATTTATTGATAAGATCTCTTGAATACCACTTCCACCCTATTAACCCCCATCGACCCAGCCCCACAAGCTTAAAAGCCGTGAATTTTGGCTGATATCGCCGAAACCCTTTGATAAATGTTGAAACAACCTCGGGGTCGTTTGTGACTGCAGTGTCTCGCTTGGGATTGATTTTCAGTTCAAGGTTGCAATGACCTCTGTATAACCATTTTTTGCTCCCAGCTGTTGAGAGAGCGTGTAATATAAGTTTGCTTAATTTAGGTTCACCATATACAAACTAAGATTTGAGCTCTTTTCTAGACTGGCTGTTCGAGATCGTCGAGTGTACCTCTATCCCATTACTTTTATCTTTCGCGAAGATGAGAGAAGAAACACTCGACACGGCGAGCCCGAAAGAACAGCTACAGTGAGCAGTCCTCAACTCCGTAAAAACCTACATCGGTACAGTAACCTAGATGTTTGTAATTATATGCAGCTCTTGAGCTCTGTAGCCCAAGAGATAAGGCTGTTTGTGACAGGTAGGGCACGTGTGTAGGATGGGGGAGGGCAGATTGGTAACCAATGGAAAGCCTTACAACCACCACTGTTGTGGGTCGGAATACTGCAGACTTTGAAGGTTAGTCGTTGGATTATGCTACAGCTGCAGTACTGTACCTGGCAAATGGAAATAAATGAAGGCGAGGTGCGGTGGCATCAGAAGCTTTGTCAGTGATTAGCTCCGTGAACTTAATTTCCTTAGGCCAATCGGAAGAGTTGCCCCTAAATGGGGGTCGAGGGGGGCGATTGGAGACGAGAGGGTGGGTGGGGGCAGCGCTACCGTTCATTCGAGTCGCCGCTACAGGAAACCCGCTCTCACAATTCACGTTAACCCTTGCGTCTCCGCGCGCCTCGCCTGTTGAAATTAACACCCACGGAGTGGTGGGGATAATCTTTGAACACCTCCCCTACTACCAATAACCTGTTCCAAATGGTAGCGTCGTGTGTGTGCGTCCGTGTGTGCCTATGTGTGTCTCGTGGACCCCCCGGCGCGAATCCGTCCGTTCAAAGCAACCAGGCGCTCTGGCCGGCACAGCACACGGGGATCTGTTAGCCACACACTGCCTCCCCCGTTTGTGTTTCCAGTCTCTTGACATCGCCGGCGGAGGCGCGTTCCTTTTCCTCGTCTTCAACTCTAGCGTCTGTCGTTCACCCGCAACAACTGCCGCTGTGGTGAAGTTGACAGCGGTGCGTGGCCACGTGCGCTCGCGTTCGAGACGATATTTACAACAGTCGCAGGCAATTTAACCTCGAGACAGTAGCGAGCGGAGGAGTAATGGATACCGTCGAGTTGTTACTGGCGCTGTCCACCGCGATGGTGCTGATTATCTCCCTCGTATCAAACCTCACGGTCCTCTGCTGCTACGGCGCGAGCAGCGAGCTCCGCAAGCGAGCTCCCGGCGTCTTCATCCTCAACCTCACCTGCTCCAACCTGCTGCTCACCCTCCTCAACATGCCGCTCACCTTGGCCGGCGTCGTTCGCTCGGGCCACGCGGGGACTCCCGCCGCCTCGTTCGCAGCGTCCAACTCCAACGACCCGCGCCAGCAGAATCAACACCAGGTGTTCGCCAAGGACGAGCACGCGTCTTTGTCATCGTCCTCGTCGTCTTCCTCGCTGTCGTCGCAGTCGTCGTCGTCGTCGCGACCGTGTGGCGAGAGCCTCTGCCAGGCGGCGGCTTTCGCCGAGACTTTCCTCACCACGAACGCCATGCTCAGCGTGGTCGCGTTGGGCCTCGACCGCTGGGTCGCCGTCCTCTTCCCGCTCAGCTACGCCGCGCATATGAGGCGTCGCGACGCGGCCTTAGTCCTCGTCTACGCGTGGCTCCACTCGCTGGCCTTCCCGGCCGCCGCCTTGGCTCACTCGCCGTCGTGGCTGGCCTACGGGCCTTCGTACGCGTCGTGCACCCTGGTCCAGGGACCTCCGCCGTCGCCGCCGCCGCCGCTCCCGCCGTCTGCCGGCTCGGCGCACCGAGGGCCTTCGGCGTCGTTCGCCGCCTTCTCGCTCGCCTACCACGCACTCACCTTCTTCCTGTCGCTGCTCGTGCTGTGCCTAACCTATCTGAAGGTGCTCCGCGTGGCGCGCTCGCACTGCCAACGCATCGACGTGGTCACGATGCACGCTCTCATCCTGCTGGTGGACATCCATCCCAGGTGGGTTCCATGGCGTGTACACGAGCGCAACGCTCTCACGAAGATCCCCACTCGCATTAACAGACTGTAGAGTGAGGCGTTGTTAGCGAGTTATATAAACGCGGGCACGGCACAAACACGATAACGAGATCTGCCGTGTGTACCCCACACCAGATGCTGGCGGACAAGTTCGATTTGTGAGCACCTGTGGAATGTCCGCACGGGCATGCGAGGGGGATGGTGGAGTCAGCCCCACCCCCGACCGTATTTGTCTTCCTGACCATTGACTGTTTGCACATCGCGTTGGTACTCGTTTAGCCTTGCTTCGAACCAGGGAAGGCCCTGGATTGGTTCGCACGATCGCCAGTGATGTGAATACGAAACCTGCGTGCACCGGATTCTCGCGGCAGTGCGTTCAGCGATGCACCACCGCTCCGGGCTCACGCT
>JAZEWT010000006.1:23803585-23821594 GCA_036362905.1 Mordacia mordax | reverse complement strand
CCTCAACAGCGACAACAAATTGTTCTTGATGTGTCGTCAGCAGCAGCACTGCGTACCTGAGAAGTTATGTACGGGGTCGCGGGCCGCCAGAACGTATCCCGGCAGACACAGGGCGCAAGGTGACGCTATACCACGGATGGGGATGCCAGTCCTTCCCAGGGCACCAGCGGCAGTTGATTAACAATCTGTTATAAATGAAGCGTTCCGCCTGCGTTAGGCCGCCGATTACTCCTGGCCTCTCATTGGTTAACGTCACACAGATCTGCCCTGGGCGGTAATAGGCGAGTGTCAATCAACTTAGCCAGCAAACAGCAAAGAAGCCAGGTGGCTGATTGGGTTGGTTGAGGGAGTGGCAGTGGCGCGGAGTGGGTGGGTGGGTGAGTGGCCACTGGCGGGCTTAAGCATGCGGCGACCCAGGCAATTGTAAGGCCCCCTACAGGGCGGTGGGAGGATTGGCATTGCTTTGCACAGACAACTACACGGTGGAGTCACGATGCCATTTTCCAAGAATGCGTTCACTGGTGGGTGTACTTTTGATAGAAATATTCTCATTAAAATTGAAGTCTGTTATTGACAACTCATCGGAAGATTTTCAATCGGGGGGGGGCGCATGTCATGATTGAATTTAGCCCAGGGCCCCAGAATCACCAACACCCCTAAGGGCAAGGCTAGAGCGTGGCTCAGTCCGCCTTCCCCAACCTGAAGCACGTCATCCACTGCACGCCCATGGAGTAGAGCCCATGCTGTGGCCGCCTATGGGCACGCTATGCTCATACAACCACCAAAGATCCCCCGCATAGCCGTTACTGTTGGGGCAAGTGCTGTTTGCGAGTGGCGCCCGCGAAGGCCGTGACAGCACACGCGACGCGGCGGGTGGCCAGCGCCAGCTCGGTCCAGATACTCACTCGGGGGGAGGGGGGCCCGCCCCGCCCGTATAACACGGGGACACCGCGGGCAGTCTCTCGGCCACTCCGCGTGCGGTGGGGTAAAGTGTGGATATTTCTGCCTCACCCGAGGCTGTCTGGCCGACGTCGGTCAACCACCCCCTCTGTACGGGCTCCCCAGAGCTCTCTCCAGTGGAGGCGCTTCTACCAGCAGTAGAGTGAGCAAGCAATTACAAGGCTACACATTCACCTCTTTACCTTTTATTACACATTACATACGGAGGCTCGTAACACAATAATAATAAAACAATTCGTAACGTGTGCACGGGACAAAAACACTGTCCTCAAACACAAACCATGAAATCCAGAATTTATTAACATCGCCCGCCAACGATAAATGCGAGCTGATAACGGCAACGAAATCAATACCAAATAAACCGGAGAAACAATGACGCGAGGCACGAAAAACTACTGTGAAAAAGCATCGTCACGACTCACCGAGTCGCGACAACTTATCAAAGCGCCGCGCACGGGAGAATCATTGCGGCTGGGAACACGAGCGCGAGCGAGCCAGCCGCGGAGCGACGAGCGTTGCGTCACACGGGCAGCGGCAGGGCCTTCACGTCGGTGAAGCACTCGTCGTAAGTCTCCTGGTATTCCGCGTGCGGCTTCACGAGGATGACGCACGTGGCGCGCTTCGACCCCGCCGCCGCGCCCAGGTCCTGCAAGCGGGTGAAGTGGGGGGGGGACATCGACAATGTTCGGCAAAAAGTAACGATGTTGGTTTCCACGGCTCGATGCGTGACGACTGCTTCGAGAAGCTGCTCTTTCTCGGGACAGCCGCGTCGATCGCTTCCTCTCTCCACCTCGCGACGTTTTGCCCTCGCACGTCAGAGGCATCCTCGGGCGCAGTGTGTGTGTGTCGTGTGTGTGACTTCTATGTATACGTAGGTACTATATATGTGTTGAGTCCCCTCCGCAGAGCTGCTGCATTCCAGGATCAGTGGACGACCATCGGGGTCCGCTCGATATCTAAACGGCGGAGCGAGCGGGGCAGGGTGGATCTGTAGTGCAGTCCGCTCTGCTCAGCTACACGGGTGTCTAAAGACATGCGGCTGGGTGCCGTACCGCCTTCGCCGGGATGTAACAGTACGGCAAGTCCTGGTCCTCGCACATGATGGGAATGTGGCAAATCACTTCCACCGGCTGCGTGTCTCCGGCCAGCACAATGATCCTGCAAAGAAGTAACAAAGCAAGACACACACACGGGTCAGCCTTTAAACCGCGGTGGCACAGCCAGTTCCAGATAAAATAACCACGAGGTCACAAACTGGTCACGACGCCTGTTCCTTCTCTACATGCCCCCTCTCCTTGCAGGCACACAGAGCATTTACCGTCGAGGCAAGGCTGTTTATTTTCACCGGACTTGTTTAACTTGTACAGTGAGAACGTCTTGAGAGAAATTGAAGGTTTGCCAGGGTTGATAACTTGTGGACAGAATATGAATAACCTGTCATGTGTGACGTAGATTTCTTATCGGATTCCGACGGGAAGCTGCGTGAAATTCTGGATAAGGTTGCGAGTAAAAGTGAGCTGAAGAGTTCAACTATCAATTCTAGGCAAACAGAATGGATGGTAATTTTGAAGATGAAAAGTGTACCTGTGTGCAACATCAAAATAAGCAATAAAAATATAAGACAGTTTAATAAATTCAACTATCTGGGAAGCTGAATAACATCAGATGGTGAATGTGATCGTGAAATAAGACGGACGATAGGAATGGCCCAAGACAGCTTATTCAAATGAAGGTATCTTGGACAAGTCACACCTCGAATGAAGACAACATTGTCACGAATGGGATGTAGAGAGAAGGTGCTGAATGACATTAGAAGGAGAGACAGTCGAAGTTTCTCGGGAATATTATGAGAAAAGAGGAAATTTAACATCTGGTTATGGCTGGAAACATTGAAGGAAAGCAAGATCGTGGAAAACAGAGATTGACTTATGTCAAGAGTGTCTTGCAATGGATGAACGTGTCAACAGTGGACAATCTTAGAAGTTCAAAGAACTGAGATTTGTGGAAGACCATTTTCACCAACGTCCTGCGGGATATGGTTTCTGGAGAGAGATTATTTTCAGGCCGAATAACATGTGGTGCCGCATGTAATGCATCCTTGATTTAAGGATGGCAGGGAGTGTAAAAAAAACTGCAACCGAGGCCGTCGATCGACTCATTGCACGCGTTATGATTGGCGAGGCAGCGCTCACCCCTTCTCCCCCTTGTTCAGGAACTTCTGGACCTCCTTCACACCCCTCCTCAGCATCTTGTGCTTGGATGCTGTTGAATGCAGAAGACACAAGAGAGGCGATGATGGTGCATCGAAAATTCCAAGACGACATTCGCGCCTTCACCTGATTACAAGTTCGTCACGTATTGCTACATATTGTCCATCAACTGCTGGATGGGGGGGCCTTCCTCCACCGTGCATGTTACTTGAACACATTTCGGAACGCCGCTCCGTACGGGTTGCAGAGCACGGGAGATGCCGGTGGTGAAGATATAACGCGCCACGAATATTAAACAATGGCTGAATACAGAACGCCGCTTCTATTTCTGGAACAGGAGAGACCAGAGAGGTGAAAGACAAAACGAAAGATGAGAGAGGGAAAATCCAGCGGGAGACAGACGTGAGATAATTCATCTATATATTCGGGTCAGCAACCTTTTAGATATGACGTGCCAAATGTAAGTTAACTTATTCACCCTTAATGTAAATTGTGAAAAGGTTTTACCCTTTCTGGCCAATAATGCAAAATATTGTGTTATGCACAGATGATTTGGTCATCGCCTTGTACAGGACTGAGCGGATGAGATTTGGTCATCGATGCATTGGTGTGGGCCAATCAATTTCAAGGACGATGCATAAATTGATGATTGCTTCGAAGCAATCATCATGCATCGAGCCGTGAAAACCTACATCATTACGATGCATAAATTACCAAAGCATATTGTATGCAGGTGTTGCCACAACCATGAGTGATATTACGCAAAGCTGATACATTGTGAAAGGTGTCTATTCGGTGTTTTGTCGATATTCACTCATGCATTATTGCCAGAAAGTGTAAACCGTTTCTCTAATCATGTAATATTATTTACGGATCTACGCGAAATTGTTGTTACTTTTTAAAGTCAATGATAGCCCTAGTCCTACTTAGATTTTAGCAGCTTCGTTAATCCAGAAATAATAAACCATATATTATAATTTGGTTTGATCGGTGGCATGCATCGCGAGCGTTTCTGCCACTCAAGATCAGCTGAATGAACATTTCGATAAACCTAATACAGTAAATCAACACATTAAATCGTGTTTTTCATTCCAAGATAAAGCTTTCACGAAATGAAATCATGTAGAGATTAACAGGGCAGTCATAGTTTTATATCGGGGTTTCATTTCATCAATTTAGTCAAAATTATCTCGTGTGCAAAGGTGTCGACCCCTGTCCTAGACACGCAGAATACATACAACGTAACAACAACAATCATTCGCCGCTGAGTGGGACCCAAGTGACATGCGCTGCCTGAGGTGATGGATCAGTTACCTCGACACACACACACACGCTAAACATTGTTTTAACCTACATCAAACAAATTGATAATTAATTCGATTTATATAGTAAGCGATTTTCAGCCACAGACTAAAAGCGTTGCAGGAAAGGGGTGGTGGGAGGCGAGGCGATCACGCTGGCAGCTGACGCCAACTTGCCAGACACTGCGTCACCATATATTATGATCTAAGCTAATTAATGAGTGTGTTTTCAATTGTGGGAGAACTCGGAAGAAACCCAAGCGGTACACAGGCAGCACAGGAGGGGGGGGGGGTTGTGGCGAGTAAGCGAGACACGATGCATGTTAGAAAAAACACGAGCGAGAGACCATCGACCTTACCCTTCTTGATGATCTTGTAGAGCCTCTTGGTGAGTTTGCGCGAGGCGAGCGGGTTCGCGATCACGCTCACATTCTGCACCAGCTCCTCGTACGACTTCTCGGCGGGAGCCGTGGCGTGGGCAGCGGCCCCCGCCGACGCCTCCTCGAACACCTTGTGCTTGCTCGTCTTGGCCATGGCGCTCGGCTTAATCGGGGTTTGGTTTCAAGGTGTGTGGGAGGGGAGAGGGAGGGAGAGGAGGGACTCGCGAGTTCAACCGCAGCCGGGTTCGACTCCAGCTCCAGGCGCACACACGCGGTACCCACGTGTTCCGAGCTCGCAGCGCCAACTGCGCACGCGCGGAGCAGAGGTCCTCGAACCTCCGGTTGATGACGCACACGCGAGCCCGTTTAGGTGTCCCGAGAGCGGCTGCGAGTGCCTGTGCTTCACGCCAGACTTATCTGGGTTTTTTTTTTTAAGACAAATTACTATTTGATGCATTTTAAATTCAAATGCGTACCTTAAATAAAACGTGCACCGCCAGTGTTTTTCTGCGGCAGGGAAATGCATCGCGAAAGCCGAATGTTCCTTGCCAAACGCTACAACACATCTTCCCACAATGCAACGTGATCGTAACGCGTCTCAATGTACTCTTAATTAGTCTATTTATGAATAGGTTTTGGCCATTCAAGGACGCGTCCGCTAACAAATAGCTACCACAATATCAGTTAATTCGTGTCAATGAAACAATCTAAAAATCACGAAACATTTAACAAATATAATTCTCACCAGATCCCATGGTGTCCATTGATGCCGACCAACTTGATCTATCTGACCTTGTTCTTCAATTGCGAAAGTGTTGTTGCCCGACACGGCAATTAAAGCTTAATTTGAATTTCCAGGACATTACGGGGTGGCCCAGTGGGTAGCGCTGTCGCCTCCTCACAGCAAGAAGACCCGGGTTCCAATCTCGGCTCGGGTGCTGCTTGCTGTGCGGAGTTTGCGAGTTTCTCTCCCCGTGTCCGCGTGGGTTTTCGCCCGGCACTCCGGTTTCCTCCCACAGTCTAAAAAGACGATGCTGCTGCATAGGTTAATTGGCTCGCAGACTAAGTTGCCCGCATTGCCCTGTGTGGACCGGCGTCCCATCGTGAGCATATCCCTGCCTTGCGCCCTGTCTGCCGGGATAGGCTCTGGCTCACCGCGACCCTGTACAGGATTAAGCGGTTCTGGCAATAAGATGCGATTGTGGAAAGCGTTTTTTTTCTCTCTGCATTATATGGCTGAGCTATAAGTATTTAACGTTTTTGATCAATCCATGACCAAAGCGAGGTGGTAATTCGTTATCAATAACCGCTTAGTCCTGTACAGGGGGAGCACAGCCTATTCGGGCAGACACGGCCCGAGGCGGGGCTATACCCAGGACTAGATGCCAGCACAACCCAGGGCACACATTCTGGGACAACGTACTCTGCAAGCCAATTAACCTAGGCATCAGCGTGTCTTTAGACGGTGGGAAGAAACCGAAGTATCCAGAGAAAACCCGTGCGGGCACGAGGAGAACGCGCAAACTCCACACAGAAGGCACCCGTGCCGGAAATAAAACCCGGGCCACTCCAGTGATAACTACCCAGGTGACTAAAATTATTCGTTGTTAATTTCTAATATCCTGCAGTAAGAGTAGTGATCAAAAGGTATCCTTTACCATACACTAATTTTTAGCTTGAATGTAAAATAACAAGCACTTTCCAACGAAAATCTGCATACGTTGAAAAATATATAACAATGACACGTAAAATTTAAACATTGCGTAATTGTAGTTTTGATTGCTTTACAATGCTGTTCTTTCGCTATAGCCGTGTCGAGTGCGCCTCCTCTCTCCTCCACGACATTTCATCTCCCAGACATGAGGACGCTTCCAACGCGGGCGTGGAGATAAGGAACACTCGACTCGGCTATCCCGAAACAACAGATTTGGAAAGCAATCATGCATTGAGCCATGATACCCTACTCCAGTACAATTGTACTGTGACTTAACTTTTCAGCAACGTGATTACTTTAATGATATTTCTATGCGTCAATTTAAAGGGGATGGTGCAGTTCTTTATTCGACGAAAGAAACGTTTAAAAAAGCACACAAGATCGTAATAAATAAATGTACGTTATATTTTTATTTTATTAAATTAATGGTGTACAGTAGTATTGTTTGGACTTGAACGTGCGAACACAATCTTGTACAATATATTATCTACGGCCGTAAATCAGTAATACAGCATTACAGCAATTGCTGAGATAATCCAGAAATGACTTTTTCAAAAAATAAAAACTTGATTACTCTACCGTAGAATTCCCTTTGTAACACATGTATTCCTGAATAATTAAAGAAAAATAACTCTTCACGATGTTCAAACAATGTCTAATACAACTAAATATATCATACAACCTGTTTCAGACTATCCCTTCATCACGCTACTTAAATACTGTACATCAAATAACATGACATCTGGAAGTAAACATGCAACAGTAGGACGACACATGGGTCTGAAAAAAACCCAATTTCCCTGCCAGCACAGACGCAACTCTACGGGGTACATCATGAACCATGTTCAACGCACATCTGGATGAAGGCGTTTCCATATTCCAAGGTCTCACGATGTAACAATCCACCTGGGACTTGCACCATCACCCTGTTTGTCAGCCTCGATCATTGGGGAACAGCAAAATGTGGGTGCATATATCATAGAGCACTTGGGCTAGGGCTGGCAGGAGACGACAGGAAGTCAGGCGCAGTATCTTCACAATCCTCTTGCTTACCCTGCAGGATGATGTCTCCCTTGACCTGGCTAACATCCCCTTCGTCGAGGCCTTCACAAGCCAGATCTTCTGCCAAATCAGCTTCTGCCATTGCCTCAGAAAGACGCACCACTTCTGCCCCACGTTGCTCAATATCATCCATAACGAAGAGAACCCTATCCGTGACGCTGGCGTTCCCTTCTAAAGCCTGCTCGGCTGACAATATGTGTGCCGCCACCGCCGCGCTATGAGCAGGAGCTCCTGAGCCTAACATAGCCAGTTCGGCCAGGGTCTTGCACGTTTTGTGCGCGGGGTTCGACGCGCCGCACGCGTTTGCTTCTAAGTCTCCGCGCGCACGATCGGATGCACCGTCGCGACCGCTGCCGGTAGCGGCGCCGTCTCCGTCGTGAGGAAGCACCAGCTGAGCAGCAGCGCCGACGTCTGTTGTCAAGCTGAGCAATTCTGCGTGCGTCTCGCCGGGGTCGGAGAGGCTGTCCGTGCACGCCGGTTCATCTGGCCTCCTGGCTGCTGAGGCTTCCCTCTCCTGCCCCTCAGCCTCCTGCCGACGCAGCCCTGGGCTCATGGAGTCTTGAAGCGGAACGCCAACACTGGGAGCACCTGCTGAGATGAAAGCACAAGTACTATGGTTATATGGCGATGCTTTCTTTGTTTGGTGTCTGATGAACTTTAATTAGAAATCCCGATCAAATATATAGGTGTATCTAACATTCGACTTGAAGGTTGTGTTTAATTATGACCATCTTACCAGTTGTACTGCTGAGCACCACCGGCTGGAGAGGCGGCTTTAGGTCTGAAGTCAATTTTGAGCTTCCAGCCCCATTCAGACTTAGCATGGGATCTTTACTTCCTGCAATCAAGTCACACGTGCAAATAACCATTAATAATAATGTTGTCAATAATCTGCAAATGTACGCAAATACACATTATGATACATTGCTGCCGTTGAAACATCTTAACATAGGTTAATGTAAACGTTTGTAAGCAATTATATTAAAAACAGACGTTTTCACTCAATGCGAAATATTTCAGATTGATCGTGAGTCTCTTTACGTGTGAGATTTCTTTACGTGTTTTTTTATGCAACTCACTGAATCTCATCTCAATAAATCGTACAAAAGGTACACTAGTAAAGAAAAAAAACAGATGTGTGAAGAAAACAAGAAAATAGAGAAAGAACCAGAAGTACTCATAAAGCATGCGATTAATACATGCACACATGCAGCATGCAAGAGAGCAGAGAAGAGGGGACCAGTACCTATGCCCACAGAGACACTGTAGGTCCGGCCTGGCGGCAGGTGAGGTGATGCAGAAAGTAGAGGGGGGGTGGGAAACAAGGACAAGAGCAAAGTTAAACCAACAAACACCTCGCCAATCCAGCAGTTGCAAAATAACGCTGGCTTGCGCGTTACGCTGGCAACAAGCAGCCTCGGCGCACAAGTTCCCAGCAACCCGCAGCTCAATCGCTCCACTTGGCTTTGCAAGTGACGCCCACCGCTACCCTAGCTGGCTTCCAAGTTGGAGGTTGAAACCACCCACAACACAAGCACAGCGTTTCACTGACACTGCAACAAGCTTCGTCAGGCTCCTTGTCAGAAGTGTGGCAAGAGTGTGGCAAGAAGCCTGATGAAGCTGGCTGCAATGACCAATAATCAGCCAAACGTCACACTATTGGCATACGTTGTGGGTTTGAGCTCTAACAGAGGAGTAGTAATGATTCGATACATTCTGTTCACCTGACACATCCTTGCTGAAGGTCTGCACAGGGTGAAGGAGGGTTTACAATGTTACTTGTACGTAACCCAATCCAAAAGTGCTTTATTATGTACAACAATGCATGTTTATTTAAAAGCGCAGGCATTGAAGGAATTTGACTTGAAATGCAACTACTGTATTGACAAGGTCTAGAGGTAAACGTGGTTGTGGTGGAGCTGCTAAATGACTCACCCGGAAGACACCACAGCCCCGACACTTCCAAAGTCTTTAGCTTCCTCTCCAGCTCAGCCACCCGTGTGCCCAGGATCCTATAGAACAACATAGCTGCAATGTAATGCTGTAGGTTTTCACGGCTCGATGCATGATGACTGCTTCGAAAAGCTTATCTGTCGGGACAGCCGCGTTGTTCGCTTCCTCTCTCCACCTCGCGACGTTTCGCCTCTCACGTAAGAGGCATGCTCAGGGTGTGCGTGTGTCGTGTGTGTGACTCCTATTTATATGTAGGTACTATGCATGTGTGACGAGGAGATTAGTCACAGGTGGAACAGGATGGAGTTAATGTGATTCCAGGGTGTGAGCAGGGCAATGGAACCCTTTCAAGTGGCCTTTGGACCATGAAATTGATGAGCGGATGTGACCATGAAAATTTCTAAAGCTCCCATTTTGTACTAAAAAGCATATGGAACACTTTAGACAATACCTGACTGCAGTTAACTTTCTTAACAATATATGAACCGAAAGAAGGCTCTTCATTTCAATATTCAGGAATGACAAAGAGCTGACAAATTATAAACACACGTTCAATTTATAAAACATGGAAGGATAAATGTTGTTGGCCTTCCCGAGTTTATTGCTCTTGATATATTTGATCAGATGTGATATTTAGACTTGCCGCATTAATTTATTTTACAAAAGTTAATTTGATTGGGTTGAAACGGAGTGGGGTTTTTTTAGCCATATCACTGATTCATGACATACAACGTACATCTGAAAATATGTTTTAGGATGTTGCACTCCGAGATGGACACTATCATCTGTCCATGAGCAATGAAGATTAATTCATTCATTTATTATAAATACCCACTTAATTCTGTACCGGGTTGCAGGGAAGGCCAGAGTCAATCCCGGCTGACAGAGGGCGCAAGGCAGGGGAATACTCAGCATATGATGCCAGTGCATCGCAGGGCACACTTTGTGGAGCAATTTACTCAGCAGGCCAATTAACCTAGACAGCAGCGTGTCTTTGGACGGTGGGAGAAAAACGGAGATGGTGATGAAAACGATCGTTCACCACATTCATCAAAACGAACTTCACAAAAACAAACTCCTATTTTCTAACCTCCCAATAACAGATATCACTCTTTCTGGTAGCACCTTTTGTGGTCGAGTCACATTTAGATTCTCGACATTCAAAACTATTCACTCCTCTACAGTGGCAATCGTGTGAAGTAGGAGCTTGTATAATCATAATAGCACTTGTAGAGCGCTTTTCACCCGAGGGTTACAAAGCGCTGCACAGAACTCAAACGCGAGCGGCGATATGCCAAAGAGGGTGAGATAAGAATAAAGGCAAAGTGTGAATGAAGACGCTTCAGATGCATTCGTTCCACAGCAGCATTCACTCAGAGAGGCAATGGCTCATAGAGATGCGAGAGACATCGGCGGTGGCGGTGGTGGACGGGCTGCGTGTTGGCGCGCTCTACTTGTTGGTCTTGCGCTGGTGCTGCAGGGCCATGTTCTTGTCATGGATCGTCTCCAGCAGGGCGAGGGCGAGCGAGCGCAGGTCCGACAGGGACTGCTGGGTGAGCGGGAGGCACGGGGACCGCTCCTCCGCCAGCATCTCCTGCACTGCACCCCCACCGCACACCGCGCCACACGCGCGCCGTAACGCCACGCCGTGCCGTCGATCACTAATAACGGGATGTCACTTGCCCATTATTGCTTTCCACATTGAATTTGGATGACGTAGCACATACAGTATATTGCAAGACCACGGGCTATGAAGCACACAGAAAATTATCATAACGAGCTGCACCTCGAACGCATCTAACAGCTTCTCATTTACGATCCTAGAATGCAAAAGGATGGCTGCGAAAAGGAGACTGCTGCTTTTTGATGACTGCAAGGAGGCGCAATTATTGACTATAATTATTATATGACGACAGTGTTAATTTCAAAATATGTTTCTTAATTATTTCTGAACCAGGACGATGTATGTAATTCAGGACGTGTGGTTTGGAACTCAACAGATAAGTGTAATGTGTCTATTTTCAGTGACTGGCTGGGGAGAGATGTGGATGTCTGGGGAGCTGTATCTCAAAAGTACCTTGCTTGGCTGACAGGATGCCAGTCAGTCCACTGCTGCCCACTTTAACTGTGTTCTTGGGTGCCTTCCTTCGCTCGAGCGCCCCCTAATAAAAAGGGAAGGATATGGATTATATTTATAACATACATACTACTACAAACATCCTTAAATACACTTTCATATTAAGATAACTTACAATGCCAGTGTTGCTTTTTTAAATACTAACGTATATTGCACCCTCTTACATTGCACGTATTAATGCTACTCCTTATAAGCACATTCCAGAAACCAAGACCTTCCGGTGACACCTCCAGTCAACCTCTGCTCATCAGGCGCCGTTGTTGCTCAGCTCTACAAACTCTGACCGAGTCACTCACTTGGCTGACTCTCTATTTAAATCCGATCTCGAGACCTACTTCTCCACCGTGACCAATTCCCACGCCACGCGCTCCCTTTCCGATCGCGCCCTCAAGCGCGCCCATTGTTCTGTACGGCGTTAATGTCGCCAAATTCACATGTCACATAAGTGCAACTGTTACTGCGCAACACAGCACCGCTCATCCAGGCGTCGTTTGTACCTTGTACTTGGTGATGGTGCTCTTCAGGATCACCTTCTCCTCCTGCATCTGCTTGAGCCTATCTTGAAGATACCTGTCAAGGAGATATTACAACGGTATAGTGAGAACATCATTATTTTTCCCTAGTGACAACGTAAACAAGTCATATAATTTTCATTACCCGCTTAATCCTATAGAGGGTCTTGGGGGGTGCGGGGGGTAGGGGGGCTATTATGGGAAATGAAATTGAGTGACACTTGCAAATGTATTTCCCTATGTGCTAACGCATTGAGAGGAGCTGGTTAAGGTAGCTCAGGTATCTGATGAGGATGCCTCCTGGGCACTTCCCTTTGGAGGTGTACTTGGCACGGCCCACTGGGAGGAAGACCCCAGGACAGACCACAGGACCCGTTGGAGGGATTATATCTCTCAGCTGGCCTGGGAACGCCTTGGAAAGCCCCAGCAAGAGCTGGAGGAAGTTGCTTGGAAAAAGGACGTCTGGGCTGCTTTGCTAAGCTTTTTGCCTCCGCGACCCGACCCGGATAAAATCTATAAATTCTCGACCCAATACCATAATCATTCATCATGTAGTTGACAAGGGGAAATGTAAATGCTTCTTCAAACCCATATGCTCTGTAGGCTTCTCCACTCGACAACTGCAAACTACTCTCACCCTACCCAGCAATAAGGAACCACAAATAACATCAGTGTCAATTTCAACCGCACGGCATCCCTGCTGAACCAAACACAACTGCAGCACAATCCGACAACACGCCCTTGTGTTACCACGCCACACACACGGAGTTGTCAAGCCCTGCCGACCTGTTCTCCATGCAGAGGGCATCGATGTCCACGATGCGGTTCTCGTGGCCACCCAGCACTTGGTTGAGTTCCATGTTGAGGCGTTCCGCCTTGGCTTTGTGAAAGCCGTGCTCCGTGCGAATCTCCTCCAGCTCATCCAGGGCTGCTTGCAGCTCCCTTTCCTGCCTCTCCGTCTGCACACAGAGCGCGATGCGGGAGCCAGGTGTAAACTTTGGGTTGTGGCAGAGTGCAGGCAGCGGTTCATGCAATAGCATATTACGATGTGGCAAAGTTGGCACAGCTGGGATTTCTGATGGTGCATTGGAAAGACATCTCAGCAAAGTTAAGCCAAAACACCTGGGTCTATCCAGTGGATTCACGCGAGTTAACCTTCGTCACCCCACGTGGTTATTAAGTCCACAGAGTGTAGCACGAGTGCTGTGGTGACATGACCTTCACTGTAGCAACTGTTATTGTGTCAACTCAGTGTAGGGTGGGGAGGTGTAGTGGGTAGTGCACCGTGTTTGGAACTCTGCAACCTGAGTTTGATTTCTAGCCACAGCTATTGCCTATGCTCGGTTTATAGAGACCATGGTGGCCAGGTGTGCCGCTGGCCAAACTACACCCCTTGTGCGCTGGCCTGGGCTTTGTTGCTGATTTTCCTTTCTAATGCCGTTGTTGTTGACGTGCCGTTCTCTCCGCAGCTCTGTGCAGCGCTTTGTGACCCTCGGGTGAAAAGCACTCTATAAATGCAATTATTATTATAGGCACTTGCCTATGAAGGCGAACAGCTCTTGTTCCAACAATCTATGCAGGCTGCACGGGTGATCATTGCCCGTCGTCTGCATCAGGCCCTGCAGTTACCTGCTCTCGCGCCGTCTCCAGCTGCTGCACGAGATCTTCTCGTTCATGCGCCGGGAAGTGCCGCGCTCCGACTTCCTCGTCTCCCAGGCGCTGTCGGGCTATCGTCATGCGCAGCAGCTGCAATGGGAAAATAACTCAGAGTCACCACCTTCCATTGCCTTCGAGTAGGATTATTTACATCGAAGATTTCGTGGGGTTCAACAAAGCTTCTATGGTGCACTTTTAAAGTTGTCTTGCAAAAACGGATTGCATTTGTGTGGTGTGCTGACACTGATGAACCAATGGAAACCACAATTCACCTTAATATCTCCCTGCGCCTCAGACAGCCTCTGCTTCAGCTCCTTGCTTTCTTCCATGAGGCGTTTGTTCTGCTCACGCGAATCACTCAGCAGCTGTGCAAGATTTGCCTGCGTTCCAAAGGGTGAAACCGAATGGTGTAAAGGAATGATTAATCTCTTGATAGTTTTTATCAATCATGATTCGTCCACTGCAGGATGAAATGCTGCCCACAAGATGTCAATTCGCTTCTAGCCTTTAGATGCAAGAATCGATCAAACTCCAACGCATGAGCAGTCACATGTGGATATTCTCTTAAGTGTGCGTGCTTCTGTGCTGAGCTTCGAGTGTGCCCCTGCAATATACTATGAATATTCACATGCTTACATTTCAAAATATATTGCTGTACGCCCAATTCCTGAATTACCTTGAAATCCACGCCAACAAGAACTGGTATTCCGAGATAGTCAATCCACCCAAGTACAAACCAAGTTTAACCCTGTTTAGCTACCAGTATCAGAGAAACTGGATAACATTAGATGGCAAATGTGACTTTTAAATAAAACGTACGCATCAAAATGTTGGAATATCACCACGTATGGAAACGACAATTGAAGCAACTGAAAAGTGGTTCTTTCTACACATTTTGAAGGTATCTTAGACAAGTTACACGTCAAATTATGTAAATTTGTCACAAATGGGATGTAAAAAGATGGTGGTGAATGACAATAGGAGAGACAGTCGAAGTTTCTCTGGCAAATTATGAGGAAAGAGGAAATTGATAGTCTGATTATAACTGGAAAAATTGAATAAAAGAGAGATCATGGACGACAGAGACTGACTTATGTCAAGCGGGTTTCGAGATGGATGACCATATCAACAATGGACAGTCTTAGAAGTTCAAAGAGTAGAGATTTGTAGAAGACCATTGTCACCTGCCCTGTAGGATATGGTACCTAGAAGAGGAAGAAACAGAGGAGATTGGCTCGTTTGGTCACGGGCTATACAAAAGCTGAAATCTTTTCTGGCATGATCCTTAAGTAAAGGACACACACACCTAAATTAATACCAATCTCGGATAACAATTTAATAGAGAACATTATAGTACCTGGTTCCGTTTTTCTGGAGGAAGAGTGGGGTCGCCTTCCTGAAAAACAACAAAACCCCATCAGAATGACGAGCCCACAGGTAAGAGTGCTTGATGAGCTGTGACCTGCACGTGCCGATGGCCCTTGGTTAGTACAGATGTCGTGCTCAGCAGCGAAGTGTGCACACGAGTCGCGTACCACAAGCTCTCGGTACTTATGCCGCACGGCTTGATGTTTCTCCCGCAGCTGGTTGGCCATGAGACGATATTGGTCGCGTTCTTGCTGACACGAGTCCAGCTCCTTGGACAGAATCAGCAGCGCCTCCTTCTTGCTCTCCAGCTTGCGCTTGCACACCACGTACTGGAGCAGTCGGAGCAGGGAAAATGGATTGACAACGGGTGTGCGGAGGTGATATTGATTTGATATTAATACTTGACAGGCTAACCCTGACAACGTGAACAATTAGCTATTTGACTTTTAACCTGCCTATCCAAATACAATCCATTTTCACAGGTCATTGGCAAACCAATTTAACAAGTAACCATTAAAAAGCGTCTGGATGCTGAATACTTATAGATGTTTATTACTGAAACAGAAGTAGCCACTGAGCTTGCAAGCGCTAGATGCAGGATTCTAGTGACAACAAACGTCTGAACTGACCAATGTGACAATGCATAAAACCAAAGGGAAAGAAAACGTATTAATATACGTATATATACAGGTAAACGCAAATGCAGGTAAATATAAAGGACGCTATGACGGTAATGCAAAGACAGGGTAATCTACTCGGAGATTTCAAAAAGGTCATGTTACAAATGTAATCTGTAGGTTGCAAAGGGCTCGACATTTGTGTGCCAGGTAAAAAAGGCCAGGTTGCAAACCAAGGGGATAACCTTAAAGTCTAGATGCTAGAGGTCAGGAGCAGTCCCCGAAGGATATATTGATTGTAACAAGAGGAATGCCTTAAGACAAATGATATGATCATTATTATGATGAGACTGACTTTAACATGAGAGGAATCAGTAGTAATGCGTTATGACATCATCCACATTGAGCCATGCTGGCCAAACACACAATACAAACACTGTACCTTAATCCGATCTGCCACTCACTTTAACAAATACGTTTCAAGCACCCAGGTGGAAGCACTTGCGCGCATCGGATCGTGCCACGTGCCACTTAAGACAGCAGGTGAAAAGCAATCTTAATTAAACAATAAACGCAGGAATGTCATACTCAGTCATCAAGATGCCTGTCACACGTGTTTTAGGGTTACGGTACACACCCCAAATGCCGTGTGTGTGGTTTAATAGTTCAGGCTGTAGGTTTTCAGGCAGAGCAAAACCAGCTCTACCAGTCAATCCCGTCTAGGGGAGTTGCGCGCTTGTCACCGTGCTTCATTTGCCATTTCTGCTATAGCCAATTAGCGAGTGCTTCGCTTTGCTTGGATAGCAGAGCTCAAGCCATGAAAAAAATAAACGTTATTGTTGGTGATTTGCCGTTCATATGTCGTTGCTGTTGCTGACGTGCCGTTCTCTCCACAGCTCTGTGCAGCGCTTTGTGACCCTCGGGTGAAAAGCGCAATAGAGAAGGGCAATAATTACTGTTATAACAGACAGCACCGCACACCATATGGCGCACGTGCTATTGTTGGTGGCATCCGATGGCTATAATGTTCATCTCGCACACTTTCAGTTCTTCCAGAAAGAGTACCCATTCACTTTCTTGTTGCTGGTCACAAGGAATTTTTGTTAAACACCAGCATCAAACGCTTAACTAAAGTGAAAGAAAATTCAACACATTCCTAATAACGCTGCCTTAAAATAAATAAAATATGATCTGAAGTCTCGGGCATTGGCCCAGCGATGTTCTCAGCAAGGCTTTCCAATGTGTGTGAAAAAAAAATAAACGCATCGTTATTACTTCTTCAATATTTCCCCCACGTTATTTTCACATCTTACAGGAGCGGCAAATAAAATAAACCTCCACTTCTGGCGTTCTATGGAAATCGTTACGCGTGGAATTACTTTGGATCAACAAACACTCCGCGTTTCGCGCATGCTGAGGTCCGCTCGAATACCATACATTGACGCGAGGCGTAACGCGTTAATGTTAATCAGATTACCATGAGCTAACGTTTGATTTTATAACTGGAAGCCCACGGACGCCGTCGCGTTGAGCCCCGCAGGGGTTTAAGTGGCTGCTCAATGATCGTCTCTCTCCACATACAGGTTGCTTTGGCCAGACTTCACCACCGCTGGCCGGTGTGGATTGTCGGTACATACTTCACCGAAATCGTAGCTCCGATGTTGTGTCTAGCGAAGGTTTCCGCGCATTAGTGTGAAGTTTCGTCAAGCGTCAATAAATATGTTCTTATAATCACGGCCGGTGTAGGCGATCACCTGAATTGTAACAGTGATATTATCCGTGCACCATAATGATATGTCACCGTAAATGTAATCATTAGGGTTGTTATATTGTAAGTTACAAACGCTTGCATTAGACATGTCTGTTATAGATCTATGGCTGTATCAACTGCGTCTTTAAGTCAATGTCGGAGTAAGGGCACCGTAAACCCACGACTGCCCAGCCGGTATCTGAGCCGCCCAAGCCGGGCAGCCCGGCCAGGAAAGCCGCGTAACGCCTCGTCGCGTAGGCCCGCGGTCGCCATCGTCACTCGCCCACCTTCTCCCCCGCGAGCCTCACCTCGTTAACGAGCGCCTGCCACTCCGACTCCGTGCGCTGTATGGACACCATCGTGCGCTTGCTTAATCAACGGCGTATTTA
>JAZEWT010000006.1:23763319-23774574 GCA_036362905.1 Mordacia mordax | reverse complement strand
GGGGGGGAATTGAGACGACATTAATAATAATAATTGCATTCATAGAGCGCTTTTCACCCGAGGGTCACAAAGCGCTACACAGAGCTGGGGAGAGAACGGCACGTCAGCAACAACATCAGGACAGTTCAACGGAAAGTCAAACAGTAGCAGTAGTACATTGTGGTAGAAGTGCCAATGAAGGCGCTTCATAGAGGCAGACGAGATGCGATCATCGCCTTGGACTTGAACTTGGTAAAGTTGTACGTAGGTCAATACACGTGAGCCTGTATGGAGTGGCAGTGCAATGGTTTGCACGCAGGGCAACTAAATCGGCAACCCGAGTTCGATTCCTGTCCACAGCCAGACAGCGTAATGCACGAAGCATTCTTCCTCGATTCGCTTCAGACTTCCGGTACCCGACGGCCGAGCGTGAGCACGCTGCTGGCACCACCACGTCCCCGCCGCTCGTGTGCCGTGTCCGTCTCACAACATTGGCCGCTCGCAGCACTTTGCCCCAACAGTCTGTTCAGGCTTTTGCGGGAGATCTCTGTTAATCAACACGCGCGCGTGCACGTGTCTGAGCTTTGCTGCCAAATCGCACGCCCAGGTGAGTCGCGGGGGGGGGGGGCGTGGATGGGATGCAAGGCAGGCGTGCCCCGTCCTCAGAGGCTTCACAGAGCTCACGCTCGCTGATGTTCCGTATTCATTTAAACCCCAGCCTCCTCCTTGGGAAAAAAAACAAACAATCTCAATAAGTTCCTACCTGGTCATAACCACCAAGCAGTTGTCTGTGCGTCCGTAAAATTCTCTGGAACCCACACGAACGTTTGTAAGACTCACAGAGAGCTCTGCCTGCTGAGCCAACTAAGCATACGATTACTCCTGAGGCACAAAGCGCTGTGTCCGGCGGACCCTGCGGAGCACATTTCAACTTCCAACCCTCATGTTTTCTTGTCCCGAGCGGAGCCACAGAAGAAACTTGGAATTTTTTTTTCCTCCGCGGTCTCAGCCAACCGAGTAAGCGCCGCCGTGTTTGTTTACTCCGTGAGCGAAATCTTCTCCACTCGAGCCCAGTCATTTATTGCTTTAGGTCTCAATCCAGGCCTCGCCTCTCGGTGGTGAGACACGCGCAGGGCCCTGTCGGCGCAGTGAGTAGCGCTGTTGCCTCACAGCAAGGAGAGCCTGGGTTCAATTCCCGGCTCGGGTGACCTTCCTGCGCGTTGTTTGCGCGTTCTGCCCGTGTCTGTGTGGGTTTGCCGCCGGGTACTCGGGTTTCCTCCCAAAGTCCAAAAAAACATGTTGCTGCAGAAGCTAATTGCCCTGACTAAATTCACCCCAGTAGCCTTGATATATTGTAACGTGCTTACCCCTACCAGCTGGACAACTGTTAAAAAAGCGCTACATAGCTCAAGGGTGCCTTCAAGCTTAAACACAAACTGATTGACTATTGCTCGGCTCACAGCAGGCATCGCGAAGCACCCATTGTGAATGTCACTCCGCCTGACCCGAACCCTTGACCCCCTCCCTTTGTCGTTTTGCCTTCCCGCAAGGACGCTTCACGAGACAGCAGGCGTCCCCCGCCATTCGTTATTCATTCATTATCACTACCAGCTTAATCGCGTACAGGGTTGCGGGGGATGGGAGCCTATCCCGGCTGACAGAGGGCGCGAGGCGGGGGAATACCCATAACATCGCAGGGCACATTATCGGGGTAATTTACTCAGCAGGACAATAAACTTAGGTAGCAGCCTGTCTTTGGACGGTGGGGATGAAACCGGAGTACCCGGTGAGAAACCCCACGCGGGCACGTGGAGAGAGAACACACAAACTCCACACAGAAAGGCACCCGATTCGGGAATGGAACTGGGGACTTCTTGCCGTGAGACGACAGCGCTACCCCAACCTCCCCCCCCCCAAATCTGTTGTTAGATGTCTCGACGATCTGGAAGTGCCGTGGTAACAAATAGCTTCACGGAGGTTTCTTCTGAGCTGGCGCCGCGTCTCTCCGTGGAGATGCGCCGTGTGGAGGGAGGACTGCGAGGTTCGTAACTTTGCGGAGCGCGTGACGTGAGCTCGCAAACTTCGCAAGACTTTTAGAGCCAGCAGTGGTTTTCGCTTTTTTAATTGAACAAAAAATATATCGGAATGAAGACTGCGTGTTGTGCGTGGGAGTCATAATGTTACGGTCGCTCAATAGTTCATGTTTTGGATAAATACGAGTCTATTGCAATATTCATTTTTGTGTTTTAACTTATTGAGTGAACGTGTTATTTCCCCCCCCCCCCCATGTAGTATTTATATAATGTACTTTTTAACCTTTTTATTTCATTCTCCTTACATCAACAGCCGCGAGCTTTTCAAAGCAAACACGCTAATAATATGACATTGATGTAAATCTAATGCAGAATGCCTCGGAGCATTAGGTCCGAAAACGGTCCACGTTCACGGACTGTGGTGAATGTTATCAATTTAAACCCCACGACATTTTGGAATAAACGCTCGAAATTGTATTGTTTAAAACACAAGCCGCTAAAATGCAACTGACGTGTGCGTGTGTGTGCTTGCCAAGTATTCACGTGTGGGGGCAGAGGCAGGTTCAGCTGTGGGCAAGGCCTGGTCTGGGGAAGTCTAGCGATGGAGTCTGTTGTCACGACGTCTCTTGAGAAACTTTACCCCCGGAAAAAGCCTCAACGAGTTCCAAGACTTTCTCAGGAGGGTCCTGCCAAGTAGTTTTTTTTGTTGTTGTTCCAACTGACCGTTGTGTTCACTTACGAGTACATTTCAGATGTGGCAAATTTGGACCACTTCGTCCAACACAACGGCATACTCTTGCGAATGTCGTCACGGGATATCTAATGTCCACTCTGAAGCGGACGGTACGCACAGTATAGTTTTTACGGTTAATACAGCCGCAGTATTAATCAGGGCGGCCGCTGCCCTTCGAACTGTGAACCTCTGCAGACACGTGATGAATGTGCACCCACTGGGGGGCCGTGCCGCTGCACCAGACGTTATTCTCACTAAGCGCTGGGTGGCTTATGGGTCTCTGAATGTTAGCCGGGTTGGCAATCCGGAAAATATATCTTGTCAGTTCCAAGCCACCAGTGAGGACATCCTGGGTGGAAACCCCAATCTCCTTCCTGAGACGTAACACGCGTTTCGTATATATATTTTCCGAGTAGTTTTTTTCCTCTGCTCTATGACAAATTAATGCTCAGAAACAAAAGACTGAAAACCGTGTTTTGCACCCAATTAATCCCAGCACTGATGGATAATTGAGCATCGAGGTAGAAATAAGCTTACTCATTATCACAACAGAGCTGTGAACACGATTCTGCAACTAAATTAAAGACGTAACTTCACAAACACACCATCGTCAAACATGCACTAAAGATCTCTTGATGCCATTGACGTTCCTTGTGAACTAATGTTGTAACAATCCGTGTATCTCGCGTATAGCAGTTGCTATGCTTGCTCCATCTCTGCCGTGGACATACTCTCAAAACGAATCTCTTCTTTGGCTGCCACCTCCATCACCAGTCTCAACCAGCGGCCGAAATCTTCAATCGCGACGTGTCCTTTCCAAGTACACGTACTTTTCTTAAGAGTCAACATAATCTCTCGAGCCTGCATGTGTATGCCGATCCACGTGTTATTTGGCTGTCAACGTAATTGCAAGCGTATAAAATCCGTACTCACTGGCTCAGTGGACAGGGCATGTGTGGATATGCCACTCGGACCGTAGTCACGCATTCGATCTGTAAGCTGGACAGCAGAAGGATATCCATCCATCTACAGCTATAAGGGACGCGACGGCGGCGAGTGGATTCATTTAAAAATCGACCGCAGCGCCTCCTCGGCCAAGTTATGCATTCACCAGCGATTCATTTGCCAGTCGAATGAAACTGCTGACAGAGGCTTAATGAAAAAAAAAACCCAGGCTCCCAGCAAAGCCACAAAATAACAGATTCAGCATTTTCTCCATTTTACTGCTTTCGTAACAAATCGCAACGTGCGGGAGACGACGGTGGGTTTTAAAAAAATATTTTATTTTATAGTCTATTTAACCTCACACGTGTTAGTTACTATGTTATGCCATTTTTCAGAGCAACTCTGAAATGCAGCGGTGCAAAATCCGCTATGGCACGCCAGCCCGTTATGTCACCACACCATAACCCGCGCCCCACGACTCGGTTGCACGTCTTGGCAAAACCATATTTTAGAATTTTTTTTTAATTTTTTTTACAGAAAATCCATTCGATGGAACTCGACCCTCGGCTCGAGTCTGGGTGTTGGCGGGGTGTGGTCCGTCTCTCCGCTCCGTGGCAGAAAGCCAAGCTCAGCCACTCCGAGTTTTCCGGGCAGCCGGGCACAGCAGGTGCATCCAATACATTTAATGGAACGATTGATGGCTTTCCATGCCTGCGCGCATTAAATCTGCTGGCAACATCTGATGTCGAGGGCCTCTCTGGAAACCCCAGGCTCTCCTGCTTTTTACTCCTCGCTGAAGGATAAACAGGCGACGGGCTCGCAGCCGTTACACATCTCACTCCAGCGCGGACATTTCTCCGGGGACAGACTTTTCAGCCCGGGCGTTTAATCCGCGGTGCAATCTTAGAAAGGAGCTTTAAACAAAGAGATGGATTTATAGGCAGGTGAGATTTCAATTAAATTACAAACTGTCTCTAAAAATTGTTTCGCCACAAAGACCTCTCAACAGAGACGGAGACGGGATGGGGAGAGATATTCGACGATACGGAAAGGTATAATAATAATAATAATTGCATTTATAGAGCGTTTTTCACCCCAGGGTCACAAATCGTTGCACAGAGCTGCGGTGAGAACGGCACGTCAACAAAAGCGGCATTAAAACGGAAAATAAGCAACAATGTACAAGGGGAAAGGCGATATGTAAAAATAAATTGGCAAACACAAAGTTATTTTTTGTGTAAGAGTAATAAAGCGTCGCCGCAGAGAGCTGTGGAAAGAACGGCATGTCAACAACATCAGAATATAGCAATTGAATAAAATAATGAATGTGAATCAATGACGCACATCAAATAACAAATAAAATAATTGTAAAAACTAAGGAAAAAATTAATAGAAAATATTAAAAAATTACATATTCGCCACTAATGTAAACCGTAGCAATATATGGTGGCCAGTCGGTCAGTGAGTATTTGCAGTCGGTCAGTGAGTATTTGCACCAGCTTAATCCTGTACAGTGTCACGGGTCTACCCAGGCAGGCGGAGGGCGCAAGGAGGGCTATACCCAGGACGCGACGCCAGTACATCGCAGGGCCCTCCCGTGTTGTAAAAACGTCGGCTTTCCGAGCCACGTTGGTTTACTGAAATATTAAATGAACCCCAATTCTAGTCGTGCATCGTGAACACAAACGACTATGCTCACAAAGAAAAAGCCCGTGATGAGAACACCGGAATGTATACCCCTTGTCGTGCAGTGCGTCCCTTGTTTCTCCCACGACGGGGAATCCATCCTCCTCACCTCCCCGAGGGGCAGTTGTGAACGAGTTGTTGTGAATGAGTTGCGAATGAGTTGCGACTCAGCCTCCTCCGGCTGACGGTGGCGCGGTGAGTGGCGCTGCTGCCTCGTTGCAGGAAGGCGGCTGGTTCTATTCCCGGCTCGGGTGCCTTTCTGCACGACGTGTGCACGTTTTCCCGGCGTCCGCGAGGGACTTTTTTTACGACACTCCGCTTTCCTCCCACAGTCCAAATACACAGCTGCCTGGGTTAATTGTCCTCGCTGAATTGCCCCCGGTGCGCTGAGATGTTGGAATTTGCTTACCCCCTTCCCTGCCAGACAATTGTTAAAAAAAGCCGCATAGCTGAACTGTTCCTACCAGCTTAATAAAATTCGACCGACCGAGCTCACTGTGGATATACAGTTATTGTAAATAAGAGTATTTGTCGAATTATATGGCACAGTTCTGGAAAGGAAGACGCATCCACGATCCAACTCCTACTGCACAATACAAGGGAAAGGAATTCATCTGAACGCCTCGAGAGCGCAGCGGACGTTTAAATAATAAAATGGACTTTCGAAGAGCGATTGTCCCGTGCGGTATTCCAATCGTGCAATCGGTGCAATCGCGTCGCGACGAGACGAAGAGTTACGTTCGTAACTGTGGGAGCTCACAGTGCGTCACCCCTGTGTGTGAACGGCCGCGAAGGCGGTGACATTGCAGACCTTCTTGCGACTTCGCTACATTGTTTATAAATCACGCCACGCTCAGCAATTGTTCACTACATGTCAAATAAATTAACACTTCTGATTGTCAGCAGTGGAAACAAACTCAAGACCCAAATCTACATCCAATCTCATCTCATTATCAGAAACCGCTTAGTCCTGTACAGGGTCGCGGTGAGCCGGAGCCTATCTCGGTCGACACAGGGCGCAAGGCAGGGATATATCTACGATGAGACGCCAGTCCATCACCGGGCACTGCGGTGCAGTTAGTCTGCAAGCCAATTAACCTATGCAGCAGCATGTTTTTTGGACTGTGGGAGGAAACCGGAGTGCCCGGCGAAAACCCACGCAGACACGGGGAGAACATGCAAACTCCACACAGAAAGGCACCCGAGCCGAGATTCGAACCCGGGACCTTCTTGCTGTGAAGCGACAGCGCTACCTACTGGGCCACCGTGCCGCCCGCCAAATTTATATGTACATATCAAATATAATACCATCTTTTCACGTGTCGTCAGCAAATAAACCCAGGCCCGTGCCCCATCGCCTCGCAACATTTGAGAAAGTGGTTTAAATCACAAGTACCTGAGACCGGGGTTCGAACTTACAATCGCAGAGGTGCCGGCTTAGTGTCTCTGTCACGGCCCTGGGCCCCCTGGGCTATCCGGCCACCGCGATTATTATCGCTTTTGTGCCTCGCAGAAGAGTGCGATGCGGGCGGAGCCCAGTGGGAGAGATTGAAAGGCTCTGACATTGAACACAAAGCCCCCTCCTCTCAACACCTCAACAACCCTGGGCTTTCAGCAATCAGCACAGGCACTCACCCCGACCCACTCCACAAAGCGCCGTGTGTGTTTTTTTTTGTTTAAAGCGATACACTCTCTTTTTTTTCTCTCTTCTTATTATAAGGATCTGCGTGTTCATTTAAACAGTATTAATATATATTCCTCCGCTCGCCGTGCATCGTGCATCGCGGCAGCGGTTACTCTGCGAGGCCCCGGTGCTTATTTTGACAAACACTTGCAGGCCGGAGCAGGGAGAGGTGCTATTGAAGAAGTTTGGCACAATGGGAGTTGTGCTCGCGACAAAAGGTTGGCGTTTAGATAGAAGTAGATTATTTTGAAAGAAAGCCTTTCGAATGCGTTGCTTTTGTACAATTGTACAGGTGTTCGAAATCGCATTGTGCGTGTGGGTTAACTGGGCAAAGAGGAGAAAACCCCAGCTAAAAATAAGCTGGACGAAAATATGGATTTAAAAAAATAGCAACGAAACCCCAGATTTTAATCCTGTTCAGAAGTCTTAACTTATCCGTTTTTACCTCTGGGGTCGCTATTGCGAGCAGCATGTTGTAAGGTAAGTAAACGTGGTTCCATGAAGCGTTCACTCGGTTCTGTCACAGCAATGTGGAATATAGACAACTGGCTGAGCGAACATAAACTTATATTGTGCACTTGCCTGGTGACTAAATAATCGAGACTGCCCTGATCTCACGATAAGTTAAGCAGGTTTAAACCTGGATAAATGCTTGGATTGGTGCCCAGCACTCAGAGCCAAGTTGTTGTAAATTGTGGGCAGCAGTGGGCAGTGCAGAGACATCCGTCGTTGTACTGCACATTCCACGTTCCCATGCGTGTGTGCTCCCCCCATCTTCGCCACTAACTCGTACTGACCAGTGCAGTTAAAAAACCAACCGGGACGGCGTGTGGAGTCCATCATCCAGCAGTGGATTGGACAAAGGGGCTGCACACGAGCACTTCTGCCGGAATCTTTTGGCCAATGAACGTCATCCACGTCACCGTGTCCGTGCGGGTTTTCGCTGGGTCGTCCGCTTCCTCCCGCAGTCCAAAGACGCGTGTGCCAAGGTTAATTGTTCTGACCACAATGTCGCCAGCGCCCTGAGACGTTGCATACTTGCTTACCCTTCCCCGCTGGACAACTGTCAACAAGAGCTCACTCGATCAATGGTTTCCAACAGCTTGAATTAAAGCTGAATGACAAGACTCGCATCACCGCCAGCAACTCCGCCGTCAATGTCACCATCACCACCGCTACCACCGCTACCACGGCCACCGCTTCTCCCACTCTGCCGTTCTCATTCTGTCTTGGAATGACAACAACAAAAAAGTTCTCTCCCACCGATCTCCCCCGCAAAGTTGAGCATTGTGAACTCACTCCCGGTGGTAATTAAAAATTTCCCAAGCCTTAGACACGAGGAAAATGGGTTTCTTTTTTTTTCGACGGCAAGGAGTGGGGGTGCTTAGGGGAAAGAGAAGAGAATTTGGTTGCCCTCTGCGCCTTAGCAGCCGCTGTGCTTTGCAGGGTTCAAGTAAAGCGTCGAGGGGGTTGATTGGAAGTGCTTGCAGCCTGCACGAGAGGCCCTTTCATTGCTTGATGGAAATGTAGAGCCGTCTTTTGTATGGTCTGCTTGTATGAGCCCCGCAAGCATGCTCGTCAGGTTTATAAAAAAAATAATATATTAACGGAGGTGTGCTGTGGTTTTTAAAGGCTGCGATAAACACATTAAATTCGTTCGCAGAAATTAATGATAAATGAGGTACTATATTTTGGGCGGCACGGTGGCCCAGTGGGTAGCGCTGTCGCCTCACAGCAAGAAGGTCCAGAGTTCGAATCTCGGCTCGGGTGCCTTTCTGTGTGGAGTTTGCATGTTATCTCCCCGTGGCCGCGTGGGTTTTCGCCGGGCACTCCGGTTTCCTCCCACAGTCCAAAAAACATGCTGCCGCATAGATTAATTGGCTTACAGACAAAATTGCCCTCAGTGCCCGTGATGAACTGGCGTCCCATCGTGGACATACCCCTGCCTTGCGCCCTATGTCTGCCGGGATAGGCTCCGGCTTAAGCGGTTTCTGACAATGAGATGAGATGAGGTACTGTATAGTTTATTATGACCAGTGAATGGGGGTTCTGATGTAAGTTTTCACGGCTCGATACATGGTTATTGCTTTCCAAAGCTTTTATTTCAGGTAGCCGTGTCGAGCGCTCCCCCGCTCTCCTTCGCGACGTTTCGCCTCCCACGTTTAGCGGAAGAGGAGAGAATTTAGTTCTCCGTCGAGCTCGGTCTCAGAGCGCCTGATGACGCCTCCAACGTGGGAAGCGAAACGAAACGTCACGAAGGAGACGGGAAGAACATTCGACACGGCTATCCCGAAAGAGCGGCAGTCATCTTGAATGGTCTTGAATGGTGTTGTTGATCGGATCAGGTGGAATTAATCGCGGGGGGCTCACACTGATGGACGTTTAATGAAAATGTCAACGCCACAAATCAAAGCGGTCACAGAAGCAGGTCATTCAAAGGACCGACGTGAGCACGTGAAACCGTAGAGCGGGCACCTTTTACTTGCAATCTCATAGCAATAGAGAAACGAGACAGAGGAGAGGGAGAAAACGTATCGGGTTGTGGTAAGAGACCGACTCAACAATGGCAATCACAGAGCAGTGGGCAGTAAGTACACAATGGCGTGAGGCTGTCTACGCTGATGGCCTAAAACATATGGAGACACAAAGCGTTCATCATTCATCAGACCGAAATTATTATCGCTGTTGATGTGTTATTAAGGGTACCCTCTAATTCCATCGGCCTTTCAGTGACTTGCCATTTGATGACATTCTGGAAACCATGGTCATCATAAATCATTCATCATCGGGGAATCATCCTCTGACGCCAATATCTGTCGGAGTCCCGAACTATTACGACGCTGCACGCGTTGACAGCGACAAAACGATTGGTAACATAATGTAACAATTTTTTTTATAAATAATTGGAAACCCACAGCACCAGCTCCCCCTCACCCACCCATTCTCCATTGTCCCGTGCCATTTATCCCTTCAACCTTCTCAACTGGGGAGGAGGAATTTTGGAAACCGCTCTCCCGGTTCTACTCGAATCCAGATGCCCGGCGCTAAGAATTTCACTGGCAGCCGTCAAAGAGTGAAGGCAACGAACCCCCCCCCCCATCTCCTCCCCCCACCCCCTCCCCCACCCCCTCCGCCTCCCCCCGTGCTCCCGCCACGCACTCCCCACGGTTGCTGCACGCTATGCTCCCTGCTCCTGCATCACGTGTCCGCACTTCGATCCATCGCTCTCCTCCCCCCTCCTCCCCGCAGAGTTTCCCGCTAACACCGAACCCCCGGCGCACCTGCCAATGATCCGCAGGTGCGTTGCTTTGCGACCGCGACCACCGAGCTGGCCCGTCTCGGCGCGACTCCGAGATAGGGCGCCCAGGCAGGCGCAAGTTGCCACGTGTCCGCAAGATGAATTAGCTTTTCTTATCGGGAATCTCCCACGGGGCTGCACCGTTGCCCAGTGAGTGGGTGGCGCTGTCGCCTCACAGCAAGAAGGTCCCTGGTTCTAATGTCGGCTCGGGTGCCTTTCTGTGTGGAGTTTGCAAGTTCTCCCCGTGTCCGCGTGGGTTTTCACTGGGCACTCCGGTTTCCTCCCATAATCCAAAAACATGCTGCTGCATAAGTTAATTGGCTTGCAGACTAAACTGCCCGGAGTGCCCGGTGATGGACTGGCGTCCTATCACGGGTATATCCTTGCCTTGCGCCCTGTGTCTGCCGGGATAGGCTCCGGCTCACCGCGAACCTGTACAGGATGAAGCGGTTTCTGACAATGAGATGAGATGAGAATCTCCCACGTAGGCTCCCACGTTGGTCTCTGCATGACCATATCCGACGCGTATTCGAGACGGGAGGGGGCAGTTAAAACGGAGAGGCAAAGAATCAGAAAATTTAATTCAAAATCCCGACCCTCCTCCCTCTCAACCTGATCCGGGGAATGGAGTTGCCTTGGGGGCTCCTGCGGTTCATCACCCCTTTAAAGCCGTGAGTGCCGGGAAGCTGTGCCGTCATTTTAACAATTACCACAGCTCTAAACACGACCGCTAATGTGACCTGCGCTCACACCTGCTCTCAATTCCCTCCGTCTGGTTCTTTGTGGTCTTCCTCCATCTCCCCTCCCACTCTCTCTCTCTCTTTTCCTCTCCCTTTGCCTTCTCTTGTTCCCTCCCGCATCGCCCCCTCCCTCTCGTCCATCCCGCGTTACCCCCCC
>JAZEWT010000006.1:23721677-23744536 GCA_036362905.1 Mordacia mordax | reverse complement strand
GTGAGGCCGCACCGCTGAAAATACTCACCTCTCTCCTCCGGTGTTCGATTCAATCCCGGATCAATGTTAAATATCGCACGGATTTAAAATCCGCCGAGCATTCGCCTCTGGCAACCCCTTTCGTCTCATCCCGCCTCGTTCACCTGCGTGGCCAGCAAATTGCTTAGGGCCTTCGTCCAGCAGTGGATTGACAAAATTAATTGAATGAACGATTAGTATAAGAGTCCACTGACTGTTTGATGTACATTTGCACTGCAGACTCGCGCACTCCACGGGGCATAGTGCGGATATAAGATTAGCGCTTTGCAACGGGCAGCACCACGAGTGAACCATTTGGGACATGAGGCTGAGAAGCGAGGGGTCAGGCGGTGCAAATCCCCCCCCCCCCGCCTTCCCTCGCTCACTGATGTCAAGCCATATCTCGTGCCCGCTTAATTAACTCTCCATCACGGACCCCCTTGCCCGCTCCACACGGCCCCGCCATCGCCAGCTCTCCTACCCAACCCCAAAATTGATTTGCGCACGACTGCCAGGAACGGTGCAGCTGCTAGGCGTTCAATCAGCTGATCACTGACCTGAGCCTGGGGCGGTTGGAACATTTCCTGGCAGCAGCAGCAGCGTTTCGTCCGCGTGTAAACCACAGGTACGGTGGTCCGCGGCGTTTGGCCTTTGGCAGTCGTCCACACTTCGCCCAGCAGCGTAGAGGAGCGATTACTATCGCTGTTATTACGATGATGAATAGGCCACGACCACAGAAGCGTTACGCAATTTGAACGTTAGTCGGCATAAATCACCGGCGCCCTCCTCGTCTCGCCGTTATTCCGTTATTATAGCCCATAGCCACCCTACCCCCGCATGGAGAGCACGCGGCGTTCATCATATTTCTCCTCTCGCACTCGGGGCAAATAGCATTATCGCCCAAGACAAACGCGAGTGGATATTTTTTTTGTATATTGCTCAGGACGGTTTCTTCTCTGCCACGGTGGTCTTGCCTTGCCTCCTCCTTCACGTCGGGCCTGTCGACTAACGCGCCCCTTGGGATTCTCCACTCTAGCGTTCAGGAGACCCAGGGTCGTTGCGGCGGTGAAGACTTTTTCTTCATCAATTATCGTGTCAAGGTTCTGTCTGTCTGGCAGCATCAAGGTGCGCGTCTATATTTTATAGAGGGGCTCGCCGCTTCCGTTTGGAGATGCTCACAAAGAGCGCGCGGTTTTTTGAAAGACGTGCAAAAAATATATTTATCATCTGCTGCGCGTGTCCGATTGACCGTGCGAGCGATGAATTAAACATTATACGTGACGTATATTAATACGCTGAAAAAACATCAGGATATATGTATTATAAATGCCTCAATGCAACATCTGGGCTTCGTTTTCTCGAACTAACAGCATTATCATTTATTTTGAAATTAAGTAACAACAATAACAAACACCCACACAAAGAACACCATTTGGATTAATTTTTTCCAAAATTCCCTCGACTTTTGTTGCTGTTATTGCTGTTTCCGGAAAGACGTGACAGCAGCTGCAATTTCGCGTGTTTTTTTCCAACAACATAATCATTGCGCGCAAATAGACTCGCTGTTATTACATTTGGTACAAATTACACAACACGCATCCAGGGCCCAAAGACTGGGAACCGGGGGCTGCACGTGGAATTTACATTGTCACGTGCATCGCGGCCCCGTGACCTCATCTGCCACCGCTGCCTTTGTGTGCCCGCGTCCCGGGCCCCTTGGGGGAAGGGGGGGGGCATTCCTCCCTGCGCTTGGGTCATTCTATGTCATTAATTAATGAGCTTTGCCCTTCTCGGAGTGCAGGAAGCCTCTCGCCCCCTCCGCAAGACGCAAGCTCACCAGCTCCCACGCCCCCCACCACCTCCTCACCACAGTCGACACACACGGCTGTAAGCCAAGTTTCATCCAATTCTTTATTATTATTTTAAAATCCCAATTCCGCAGGTTCTCTTGTTGTCGACGGCGGTCTCAGCCGTGCGATGAGCCAGGCAATTGCAATGGGTCCCCCTGCAGTTGGCGGAGAGGGGGGGGGGAAGTGTTTTTTAATCATTGTGGGCGGGGGGGCCTCATGATTGAGTTTTATCTGGGGCCAAAAATTAATTAAGAGCGGCCCTGTCTCGTGGTAGCACGCGTCTTTGTGATCGGGTGATCGGGCTCGCTGCACGGCAGGTGTGGGTGTATCACACGAGTTGGGAAACTCACGAACTTTCTGAGTTCTCTAAGCTAAGACAAGAGAGAGGGGAGGCGGGGGGGGGGCTCAGGGTTTAATTACCTTAGTAGCCACAGCCGTAGCCGCAGTGTATCAGTGGACTGCGATGTCCATCACTTTATGGTTTCGTTAAAAAAAATTATGACAGATGTAATGATGTCGGTTTTCACGGCTCGATACATGATGATCGCTTCGAAAAGCTGCTCTCTCGGGACAGCCGCGTCGATCGCTTCCCCTCTTTCCATCGCAGAGAGGGAGAGCGCTCGACGCGGATATCCCGAAAAAGTCAGCTTTTCGAAGCGATCGTCAAAAATGATAGATGTTTATTATCGCAGCAGAAAATACCCAGTGAGCTTGCAAGCTCTGGATGTGGGATTCCTGCCTTGTTGTTTGTGGCCGTTAGCACTGAGAAGGAGTGAGTGTTGTTTTCCGTTCTGGTGGTTCAGCGGTGAACGCGTTGGGCTACAAACCTGGCGACCCGAGATCACGGCCAACACCGGTGACGATTTTATGAACCAGTCCTGGGTCTCCCCTGGGTCGACTCAGACTCAAATGAGTACCTGGTGCGGTGTGTAAACATTGCCGCTCGGGAGACAAAGGCGGCCGGGCGTGATGCTGGTTACACACCCACTCGTGCGCCATGTCAGCCTTCATAGGTAGGCGCTGACGGCACTTGACTCCAACACTGGTTGTCCTGGTGGCGGTGGTGATGGCGGGAGCGGTGGTTTACGCATCCGCTTTGTTGCGGCAGTGACGGTGGACGCAGAGGTCGTGAATGCAGTTGGTGTCAGCGGTGGTTGCGCTGACAGACGTGGCGGTGGCCACAGAGGCGGTCGCGGTCAAGCAGCGCCTGAGCGGTGCCACACAAGCGCCGCGCACTCCATGGCTTGGCCGAGTCCCAAAGAAAACCGGCGCGGCTTTGTGCGCCAGACATGTGCTACATGTTTCATGTCACATGCTCCCTTCCTCGCGCAAGCGCGCGTCGCTTAATTGCCGTTGCTCCGACGAGGTTCTACACCGGAGCCATGTGGCCCTCGCGAAAAACTGGCCCGAAGCCTCGTCCTAATTGAATTGTACAAAACACAAGGAGAAAATGAGAATGAAAACATAAACCAGCTCTTCGAGTGAGTTTTTTTTTAAAGTGTGATGGGGGGCGGGGATGGGGTGGCCGGGATTATGATTTACAGTGAAAATCCACCGCTAGCCAAAGAATAACGATTGAAAATACACAAAATGCGAATTTCGATTCTAATTTGTAATTCCTGCCTCGTGGTCGCGAAGGCTCGTGGTGAGAAAAATATCAGCAACCCCACAGAATCAATCAAAACTGAAAACCACGCTCTTCTGGCATTATATTATGATGTTATCCGCCAATCAACGAGATGTGTCCGAACAAGATGCCTCTCGTTGTTGTGGGTGTGGTCATTTGTAATTTACTGCTGAAATAACCCACCGGCCATGCACTCCACGTTAACTCGCAGCGTGAGCGCGGAGTCTGCAGCGAACTTCCTTCCCTCGCTGCGAATATCGCTCCTGCGTTTAATTCCGCGCGACGTTCTCAACAGCGTGTGCAAGTTATTTATACGTTTATTGGTATTATTATGAAACCCCCTCCCCGAAAGTAGAGCAGAAAATTTGAATTATTTGTTCTGACAAGTTTTAAACATTCAATAGCGAGTCGGATTACACGATAATAAGTCGGTCTCCACTCGCAGCGACACGAGACGTTGGTTGCAGCTTTTTATAACGCGCGCGTATGAACAAAAAAACAACACCCAGCTGAGCTTACTGTGACCGTCATAGTAAAATAACAAATATAAATAAATAAGCAATACTTGTAAACCATCCCCCCCCCTCCACTCCTCACCCTCCCCTTACAAAAATGTATATTCTATTAAATGCCTGACACAATTTCCCATGAGAGAGCGAGGAAGAAGGGGCTGGGGGTGGGAGGCTGACCCAGGCTTTCAGTGTCTCTGTTTTTCCTGGATTTACGCTGTTTGCGAAGAATTTCTAGGCCAAGTAGATTCAACCGCGCTGTCATCGGGGGACAAGCCCCCTCCCCTCTTCCCCTCGAGCTCCCCTCCCACCTCCAAAGCCGAACAGCCCTGGAACCTTGGGCAAAGATACACAAGAACTGAGTGGTAGTGGGAGAGAACGACGAGACAAGCCATGCGGCTGGTATTTAAAAAAAAAATCCTAAAAGCGAGGTACGCCGGGCGGGTTAGTTACTGCGCTAAGGGGGGGCCTCGCGCGCACGGGGATGAGTGGAGGCGTCGGCTCGTTGCCTTGGCGTGAGCGATATCAAAAGCGAGGCACGGCGCTCACAAGCCGGCGGGGTGGGTGGTGGTGGGGAGGGGGGGGGTCAAGCCGTGGCGGGCGACCCTGACATATTGCCTGGCATTTACATTGTGGGAAAAGTCTCGTCGCAAACGACGGTTACGAGCGAGCAGGAGGAGGAGTACGAGAAGCGAGAGGTGTTGGCTGGGCCAACACGGCCCGGGGTTGATCGCAGGCGGAGAGGGCAGAGCAAACATGACATTATTGCGCGGAGAGCGGCGCCTGTCCTCTCTCTCTCTCCTCTCGCTGGATTCCGCCGAGGCTATGCCGGCCGGGCGATGTGCTGCCGCGCCATCGCCCGGCCGCTGATATCGGAGCGCGCAGGCGAAATCCAACGTGACGCGTGCATCCGCGGCGCCCACACGCGGCCGCGACCGCGCACAGATTCCCAGAACCTGCTCTCTTTCATTTTCTCATTCCTTTTGTTGTTCTCACCATCCTCTCAAGTCCTAACCCCATCGCCCTCTCCCCTCGCTCGCATCGTCCGTCCCTCTGTGAAACATTTTGAGACCGTGTTTTTTGGATTATGTGCAGGCATTTTTAAGAAGCGCTTTACGGGAAACGGGCCCTTTGAGTCACTCAGAGCTGCTTTCTTTGGACGAGACTTCGAGGCGTCACGACGCATAACTCAAAAGCGGTAAAAGTCTCCACCGTGAGAAACCAAATAGGAAATGCATGCGCTTCGAGCACCCAACAGGAATAACACCACCGTCCACATCACGCACCACCACCATACGATACCGCCACCAGCAGCACCACCACCACGCACAGCCGCTGCTCCACACCACCAACAATGAGCACCCGTGTAACCTCAACAGACTTTAGGGTCGAGTGCTGCCAGCACGGCACACTGGGGGGCGGGTTGCTAGCGCTACGCCGGACGGCTTTAGTTTCCCTAGCAGCAATGTTTACGCACCGCAGATGTACTAATTTGAGGCTGAGTTGACCTAGGGGAGATCCAGCACCAATTCAGAAAATCGAACTCGGGTGGGCGACTTGGCCGCTGCTCCACACCACCAACACCACAACCCAACGAGATGAATAACCACCGCTAACAATTGCCATTCGCTACGAAGCGGCAGTGACGCCACCGCAACGCCTGTGCCAGGCCAGGTGCCCCCACCACCGCACTCGCAAAATATCCGCGGAAACGTCCATGTCGCGTCACCGCTGAGAAACGAAACGAACAAGCCAATGACAGCAGGAACGCTTTGAGAGAAATTGGCTCTTATTCTTTGTTGTGGGTGTCACCACTATCACCAAGGCCTACAACTGGCGCCATCAGTTTCGTCCTCTGCGGGGAGCGCAGTGCGTGGCTTTCATCCGCCGCGAGTCGCGCCGACGAGGTCATCGCCACCCCACTCGGCGCCATTGCCTCCTTCCTTCCGCTTGGTCCTCCAGCAGTTGCAGAGTCGACTCATGACAGCTCTGGTAAAATCCCATCATCTGGATACGTGTCGGGGTTCTTAACCTCTGGGTGCCACTCTAACGCCAGTCCCTGCCATCAGCGCTCTTTGACCAACTTGCGTCCCACGCATCTGCTGACTCCATCCTGCCAGGTGTGGCACTGTTGGACTATGCCTCGCATTGAGCACTTGTGTAACAAGCAACGCAGTTGAGCGGAGTGGGTTATTATTCACAGCCACTTTAACAAGTCACTGTAAGATTAATGCAGTGATAGTCAGGATGAGAGGGAGGCCACTTGAGCTGATAAGACATTACAGAGAGTTGTCACACCGCCTCTAAGGTAAAATAAGCGATTCTCAATGTAGTTATGTTAAATGACAAGTTAACTAAGTAGAAATCTACATGTTCAATAAAAGAATACAGGCTTAGTTATTAGAAACCAAAAATGTGCTATATGAAAAATAAACCGACTTAAGGTGGTGTATTGTCGGGGGTCATATGTCAGGGGCAATACTTTTAGGCCACCATGGGCCACCAATGGCTCATTGGCCTTGCAGTGAAGAACATTGGATTAAGGACTTTCCCACATCGTATCGGATGTGGGGTTTTAATTGCATTTCTAGAGCGCTGTTCACCCGAGGGTCACAAAGCGCTGCACAGAGCTATGGAGAGAACAGCATGTCAAGAACAACAACAACATCTGAGTTTGACCGTACTTTACCATGCCGGTAAGAGCAAGTTGATAAAGACGCGTGGCCACAGATCGCTGCTGATGTCACTCGCTACAGATTTTGGCCGTTGTTGAGAGTCAAACCTAGATTCCCAAGTTCATATTGCGGCGGCACGTGGGTCAGCACTCCACTTATATTGTGAATTTAGACACGCAAATTCTATCAAATTTCTTAGGAGCAAATGGCTCTCAGTCAGATATCTGCTCCCTGTGCTTGTCACCCAGCGTTATTCACGAAGACGCGCGCATAGCGGCCACACATCTATTTCCAAAAACGCTCGAAAAACAAACTGGCTCTGTTTTGGAAGCGTTACGGAGGCACTCGGCCCACTGAGCCTTTAATCATGTGCCTACGCACAAAGTACATCCTCTCTGGGGCCCAACAAAACATCCAACAAAACGCATAACACTCGGCAGTGGACCACCAACTCGTGATTATGTTTTCCTGCAATTATATGCATAACAATAATGAAAATGTAAAAAGAAATATACGTATTTGCATCTCACGATTAGTTATTGGAGCGACAAACACTGCACGCCACGGTCAGAATTTGGCCAACGTCCCGGCAGCCCTTGCTGATGTCTCTATAGCAAGGGAATGCCGTGAGATGGAATCACATCCTATGATTCTATTCCAGAGATATAGCTGAGCCGTGCCAGCACGGAGCCCCACCAGTACAGGTGGCTTTCCACTGGATACGTTCCAAGCCGGGCCCCAACCAAATCGTGAACATCTGAATCGGGCCTCACAACACATCTGAAACTGGCCGAGGGCCAAACAGGCTCTTGGGCGTGGTTAATCCACGTATCCATTGCTTTATGACCTTAGTGGCACCATTAAGGTTCAACAGTGGAAAATAGAAAATTTGCAGTTCTGGACTTGCGTCAGTTGTACAGCGGGAAAAAAAATAGAGGCATTAGACAACGTGACTGGAACGCGTGGAGTTGGAAACTTACTCGGTTTGTTTTCGTCAACACGTGAATCGGCCCCATATGTTTTTTTTTTAAGAAGGGTCACTGGTAAGACATGCTGGTACCCTAAAAGTCATGACATCCTCTGTGATATCTGATTAAAGTCGACAAACCTAACTGGCCATTCAAGTTTATTCCAAATATATGACGATGAGGACTCATTTACAGAGGGGTCTGAGTCACCAAAGCTCATGACCATAAAGCGAAGCAACGGCATATTTAGAATCCGAGCAAGCACAAGCGGAATCGAAAACATAACAGGAACATAAGTGGAGGCTAAACGACACGATCACTGCAGCGTTAATCGACTCGGACAGGCCACTTTTAGATTGACCACATCTCAGAGAGAATTACGTTACGGCAACATTAAACTGAGAGACATGGGGGGTCTGTTGTACGGACACGTGAACGGACAACATTCCTCCGAGTCAAATGCGACCGCAAATAAAGTTTTCGTAAACAATCAACAGTTTTGGATCAACCGGTGAGCTATCTTGAGCAACGACGGCAACTTGGCACAGGGCGATGGCTCTGCGCCTAGCCAATGAAAACAGAGTTTACTGAAAGGTGCGCATGACAGCAAAATGACCCACAAACAACCTCGCTTAGCCACGTGACATATTGTCTGTAATGCGATTGAAGGTTTCCATTTCCAGTTGTCCACTAGGTGTGGGTGGGGGCAGTGGTCATTGTCCGTATTCTTTGGGCGACTGAGTTATTTACAAGGGAAGCGGATCTAGAAGTTATTGCCGGTGATAAATGCCGCCGAAAATTGCCCAAATATTGCCTCAGTGTATCACTGCCTCGCTGCATAAACAATATGACTTGTTATGAATTGCAATGAGATCAGCCAGCCTGGGTGGCGACTTACAATCATTAACCATTATTCGAAGGTTAATAGAATAGAATGTAGCCTCCGGAACAGAATGTATCAGTACATAGAGCATACAGCCCTTGCTCAGTCCACCGCTGGATTAGGGTCTGTCTGCGACACGTGGATTGTGCCAGTTACTTCGCTTTACAGCCCATAATTGACCATGTGTCGTGAATGTCGAGTAAGCTGTTGTGATTATTCAAAGTGCATGGCAACACTTGCCCAAGGGGGTCTAAACTAACACAGCTGGGGAGAAAGTTCGCTTTTATGTATTTATTTTTCTTAGTATTTATTCAAACACAGAGGAGCAGGGTATAAGTGCAATTATTATTATAAACCCCATCGGTGTAGAATATAGACCAACTGCGTGCCTCGCGTGTATATACTTTTTTATTTACATCCATGGATCGTTTCTGCTTTAGTGAAAAACCCACAGGTGTGGCGTGGCATGGTGTGGCGTCGCATAGTACAGTTACACGGTGCAAAGAGCAGGGCGACTCTCCGCCTTTCAAGGGGTTTCCAATGCCCACGGATAACAAAAATTGTTTGACGAAAATTGTTTGATTGTCTAATGGCTCTGCGGGCCATTAGACAACTCGTTTGTTAAAATGTAACACCTGCCAACCAAGTCTGCCGAATGGCCAAGGTGAATTATTATTATTATTTGTTTGTATTGTTATTTTTACACGGATTGCTGATCCGCAGGACCCTGAGAGTTGGCGACGACTTTGTGGGAGGCAGCGGAGGCCTTTGATCCAGCTTTGGATCGATCGTGGAAGATGGTATTTCGTTAATTGACCCCGGTAAACATTAGGATGCATGCCGCGTGCGATTGCAGCGAGAAGCGGCGTTTCCGTGCTGCGCGCAGAGGCTTCTGTTGGGCTTCCAAAGCGGCATTTTGAATCCTCAAATCCGCTTTACGTCAAGGCTCTGCCTGCTTGAGAACAGGCGTTCATTTGCGGGCGGGCAGCACAAGTAATTACCGTCGTGTGGTCGCCTAAACAGATTTCTTACATTCCTCAACAGCCGGCGTTTAGACCGCAATTATTTCGCTGATTGGATTTGAATAACGAGCCCTCGGTCGCAGAGGGCCGCCCATTCAATGTACGTGTGTGCAGCAACCCCAGAGCCTGGTCGCGTCTGGTCCGCCTCAATCCCAAACATTTTCACATCCTTGACGAGAAGCAAAGGAAACAAGCATCGGCCTGAAAATTGCAGACGTCGTGCATCGCGGTGATCCGAGAAGCGCTCGTGTTTACGAAAAAAGATTCTCCTACACACGGCGGGTAAAACGCTTAACGTGGCATCAAGCTTCGCGAGTTGGAGCAGTTGCGCGATTTTAGATTTGTAACGATGTCGGATCTCCCCTCCGAGGCGCTCCTTTTCTGACTCATGCCACCCACGGAGCCCCAAGCAGAGCGCCGAGTTGAGCACACACGCAAAAAATTTTGACGTGGTTAAAATAAACTGAGAAGAATGAATATTGCGTTACAATTGGAAGGCATTAGTATTCATCCGTGCATGCACACCAAGTGCACTGGCACACACGCGCCCGTGCGTGTGTGCCGTAAGGGGTTAGCATTTTCTTATTCTTACATCGTTCACGATGCAATTAGAACATTGTAAACATACGTTCTTCTGGAAAACTTTCGGGATTAGAAAATAAATAATTTCCAGATATTTTCTATCAACACGGCCACAAAACTATAATCGCCACTGACACTAGCACCCCCATCAATATCATTATTCTTACTCTACCCGCTTATGGATGATTACTCTCTGTGCTCTACTATAAAATGATTCTCCGAACGTGTGGCCAATTTCATTACCGTTCGACTTAATGTGGACTACACCAGAGTACCCGGAGAACACACACTAGGTACAAGGGGTCTGGAGAGAGGAGGACTACGACGCAATAGACGCTCCGCACAGATTGATGCAAGAATATGTCCTGGCATCTCCTGCCAATCTCGCAGCTCTAGGATCTCGACAACCACTGGTGTTCCCATGAACGCTCCCATCCACGGACAAACCAGGTTAAAGCCTGCTTAGCTGTTGAAATTTCACGCGACTGGACGCATTGGGGCGATCTGCTCACAGCGACAGAGCCGGTATCGCTTTTGCTGAGAAACAACGCAAAGCCAATCCCAGAGTTAACACCTCGTAGAACACGCTAGAGCTCTCCCGGCAAGGATCTCTCCACCCCCGGAGGTAAGATGGACCGCCACCGTTTATTTGTCTCACCTGTGCCCCACCTGAAGGGCGCACCAACAGGGCTTGCAGGTGTGAGACCTACACACGTGCTCCCGTGTGTGTATGGGGCAAGCGGTGGTGCAGCGGTCAGCGCACCGCGCTACAAACGGACGATCCAAGTTCGAATCCCGTTCACAGTCAACACCGGTGACGGTCTACTGAACCGATCCTGGGCTTCCCCTAGGTCGACTCAGCCGCAAATAAGTACCTAGTGCGGTGTATAGACATCGCCACAAACGTAGCAGGGCTTGGTGCTAGCCACCCATCCCTTGGTGTGCCGTGCTGGCCTTTAGAGATACTCACTAACAGCACTTGACCGTACATTAGGTTAAGGCTACACGGGGGATCTTTACATTTGGAGCAGGGGAGTGGTGGCCGAATAGTTAGCGCCACGTGCCCCGGTACAGCAAAGAAAATTCGTTTGCCTGCTACGGCCCACGTTGTGTGTCTCCGCTAGGTTAACTCGGACATAAATGAGCACGTGATGTGGCGTGTAGACATCGGTACTGCGCCGGGGACGGGCGCGTCATGCGCGCATCACCACACACGTACCGTCGTGATAGGCGCTCGCTAACATCACTTTCCCCGGTCGTCTGTGTGTGTTATGACTCATGTATATTTTAAAAAAATAACCCCAAAGTGCATTGCCATTGTTACTGATTTTCCGTTCTGGTGTGGTTGTTGTTGGCGTGCCGTCCTCTCCGCAGCTCTGTGCAGCGCTTTGTAACCCTCGGGTGAGCAGCGCTCTACAAATGCAATTATTATTATTGTAATCGCGCGAATGTCAGTAACCCGCACTCTCAGCGGTCCCAGCACCTCGAGCGTCAGCAGCCGCAGAGCAAATAAACACATGTCGTCACCAGTGGCTGGTGGACCTTCTCCTGCAGCAGTAGCAGCAACATCAAGCAGGAGCAGAGCATTGTGCAGCGTGGTCCACATGTCTTGTGACCCCCCTCCCCATTTAATTGACCCGTAACGTTTGATTTTTTCCTTTGCGCATTCGTTTTGGTTACAAATGACCCTCATTTATTTCAGCTGGCTGATGCGAGCTCATATACAGTGCTACTGAAATACGGGTGGTGGTGAGGAGTGGACGGGCTCCGGGAAAGGTCGCAAAACGGGAAAAACAAACAGAACACCGCGGAATGGGGGTCACAAGACATCTGGACCACGCCGCACACGAGGACCGCGTGGAACGACGTAGGTCCATTCGATCATGAACGAGGCAGGGGCACGACGAGTCGTTCTTTCAACTGTGTTTCATTCGCGCTTGTGCTTACCTCTCGTTCAGCGGCGTCTGCTTGTGGCCGCCGGGGTCAGCTCCTTGCAGATCGCCATTGATTGGGAACGGTGGCGCAGCGGTTAGCGCACTGCACTTCATTACAACCCGGCTGACGACATGGAGTTCCATTGCCGGGTCACGGCTCACATCAGAGCCCATTCACAAAGAGCACGGGCCAACGCGGGGAAGTGTGGTCAAACAACCCTAATGACCGACACGGTCGGAGGGAGGCTCTTGTCCAGCAGTGGACTGTTCGTGAAATAACTTCCCGTTGTAGACAATCGTTAACTCATCACTTAAGTGAAAATAATGATGTTCAGCATCACTGATCAGAAAGCCTCATCTCCACTACGAACTGATTGTTCTCTCTCGGCTCAGAGATTAAGTTCTAACCATTTTAAATTCGGGAAATTAAAAATCACAAAGCCAAGAGCCTGCTGAACTACAAGTTTTTACTTTAATGGGGAGAGAATGTCTGTTTAATTCAACGTATTAATGGATTACAGTCGATCACTCGAAGACGCAGGCTTGCCTATCACTTATTTAGATTTCTTTTCAGTGGAGGTTTAACACAGAACGCGTGTTGCCCTGAACTGCATCGCCAGATCTACAGCATTGCCTCTGGAGTCCAGTGAATAACCATCTTTAAACAATCGTTAGCTACTGATGCAGTGCAAACGTGTCTCCAACATTCGTGAAACCGCAATTGGTAATAATAATAATACACTCAAAATCGGGGGAGGCACGGTGGCACAGTGGCACAGTGGGTAGCGCTGTTGCCTTAGAGCAAGAAGGTCCCGGGTTCGAATCTTGGCTCGGGTGACTTTATGTGTGGAGTTTGCATGTTCTCCCCGTGTCCGCGTGAGTTTTCGCCAGGCACTCCAGTTTCCTCCCACAATCCAAAAAACATGCTGCTGCACAGGTTAATTGGCTTGCAGACTAAATTGCCCGCAGTGCCTGGTGATGGACTGGCGTCCTATCGTGGGAATATCCTCGCCGTGCGCCCTGTGTCTGCTGGGATAGGCTGCGGTTCACCACGACCCTGTACAAGACTAAGCGGTTTCAGACAATGAGATGGGATGAGACTCGAAATCGGGCATCCCAGCAAGCACTGCGTCGTTACGTCATCACCACTCAGTGGAGAAACCTGAAATACAACGATAACAATTAAAAGAGCCTCAATTTGCTTTTTAAGGAAGGTCCTATATTTTTATGTTAGGCTGGTTCTTTTCAAATCGGGTGTTTTCCATAACACTTTGAAACGTTCACCTAGTAATTGTGTATAGAATATATACATCGTTGATTGATCAAAGCTTCCGATTCTAGAAGCAGCAAAAGCTCTGCTTTTGCTGAAAATGCAGCAAAAGCTCTGCTTTTGCAGAGCTTTTGCCGCTGCGTTGCTGATGCACCATCGTGTTACCAAACACTCGGACCGCGGTATTAATCGGTGCGGCAGCTGGAATCGCACCGCGCATCGGTGCGACAAGGTGTGAGCGCGCTGCCGCTAAGCCAGGTGACCGACACAAGGTGGCTGATTGTTCGGGTGGAAATTCCACATTCCTGTAAGGGTGGGCGCTACATCGAGTCCCACTTTCCGTGACTCGATCACCCAGCGGAACGCTGCTCTCTCCACCTCGCGTCAGTGAGCCAGAGATGTTCGGTGTCGAATTGGCTTAATGTTTCCGGCCATTTCTGCGCCGGGAGAAGATTCCATCACGCGCCGTTATCTCCATTGAAGATAAATACGCACCCGTCTATTCATTACCTATTAGCCACGTGCGAGGCGCTCGCGTGACAGCACGTGTCTGGTCTGTGAGTAGCGTCACAACCAGAAGTCTTCTCCAAGCTGTCTTCCTCCTGATTCCATGCAATTGTTCTGTTTGAGAGTTGCTCTGCATAGCTGTTCTTTCGGGATGGCCGTGTGGAGTGTTCCTTCTCTCTCCTCCGCGACGTTTAGCCCATTGTCATCTGTGCGGTGTGACGTCAGTCACTTCGGACCTCTGTTGTGGCAGGAATTCCGCATCCAGAGCTTGCAAGCTCGCCGGGTACTCTCTGCTGTAATCATACACATCGATCCCACGTTGGTGGAATCGTCAGGCTTCTCAGCCGAAACGTCGTTAAGGAGAGAGCAGGAACACTCGGCGCGGCTATCTCGAAATAAGAGCTTTGGAGAGAAACTCTTCATATTGAGACGTGACAACCCCCCGGCGATACATTGTGCGGTTTATCGACCTTAAGCGACGCCGCACGGCTTTGCTGTTGCGGTGTTTGTAATAAGATCCAGTTTTTTTTTAAAGTAACGTTGCTATTTCCCTTGGTTTTTTTTTTATGCGTCCTGGGAAATATGTTTGTCGGTCCCATTGAAAGTCTCGGTCCGTGGATGTGTGTGTGCACCAAGTGTGCAGAGCAGATGTCTTAGGCTCTTGCGGGGCTATGCTAGGGGCAGCAGAGGGCAGTGTAGCAACGTTTATTGTATCAAACGGCTCGACACGCATGTTGTCGCGGCTTCACGTGACCCCGCGTGGCCGCCAATGAGCGCTATGGTTGCCACGATGGAAATTAATTAATATTACTGCAGGAATACAATCGTGAACCTGGGTTGCAGGAATGCGTGGAACCACCAGGTTGGCGGACGGGGCGGATTGTAAAACCCTCCACCGGCCAGCAGATCGTGATTGCGGTCACAATAACTGGCACGACGAATTATCCGTCGGTTCAACCGCCGGCAAAAGTGGCTCTGTGGAAAATGCACCGCCAGACCACCCAGCCACAAACATGTATACACGTGGGATGCATTCCCGATTTTCAGATTAATCTGGAACAAAAAAAACTTCCGCGGATATGGCCACAGATTTGAAATTTCCTGTAAAAAAGATGTGAAAACAATTATATTGTTTTGTATAATTCGAAACGTTTTTCACAGGAAATATCGTCACTTCTCTGACATCCTAGCCACACGTTTTACATATTGTTAGCACGAAGAACGCGTGAAATTGTTGCATCGTGTAAGGCATCCAAAATATGATTTAAAAAAAAAGTTCTTAAAAAAAACCTTAAAGACCTAAAAAAATTTAATCCGGAATTTCAAAATCATAGAATTCCATGATTGTAAATAGGAAATTCATCCCGAGTATCTCAGAAACATTGCCAGACTGCATAAAATACTGTCACCTTCTGATGCTGAGAAGCTAATGCACATGTTCATCTCTTCACAAATCGATTATTGCAATGCACCGCACCCCTGCCTACCTGAAACATCGTCCCCAACGTGTGCAGAATGCGGCAGCGAGAGTCCTCACTCGCACACACATCCACGATCACACATCCCAAATATTGATGTCTCTTCATGAGCTACCGGTTAAATATAGGATTGAATTCAAGATCCTCCTCCTCACCTACTAGGCTCTCACTGGCGCTGCTCTGACATACATCCGTGACCTACTTCACGCACCCTCAACAGAACTTCGCCCGTGCCCACATCGCACCTCCATTCGATGGGTGACAGAGCCTTCTCGCGCGCTGCTCCAAGACCCTGGAATGCCCCTCCACTGGAGATTCGTTCAGCTGAGTCCTTGGGTATCTTTAAATCTCGTCTCAAGACTCACTTATTCTGTAAGGCTTTCAAGTCTTCTGGCTAGGACTGTTAATACGGCTCAATGTTGTCGTGCCGAGATGATGGCTCGCTGCTGACCTGCACCTGCACGGGAACATTTATTCCTTCCTTGTTTGTCAAAAAATATTTTTATCGCTTATTTTATGTCTTATAAATTATCGTCATTATTTGACTTTTAGTTGAACTGTCCTCATGTTGTTGTTGTTGACATTCCGTTCTCTCCACAGCTTTGATTGGCAACAAACATCAATAAACAAAAACGTTATTGTTGCTCATTTGCTGTTCTTATGTCTTTGCTGCTGACATGCAGTTCTCACTGCAGCTCTGTGCAGCGCTTTGTGACCCTCGGGTTAAAGGCGCTCTAGAAGTGCAATAATAATTATTAGTCGAAATATATTGAATCTTGAGTGAATGAAGAGTGTGTGTTGTGTGTGCCCGCGCGCATACCCATTAAAACAATAACACAGAGAGATCAAGCAACGAGGGAGGAGATGGGAGTCGCGGCTAAGGAAAGAAGGAATTTAATGAGGTCCATGCACTGTGTTAGTTACTCCCAAATGTCCTAAATACGGCACTAGCCAGACTAAAACAATACGGACATGAAATAAATTATATTTTACAACACAAGGCAAATGGGCCAGAGTAGAAGAAGGATTAGCACAGTTAGATACAAGCAGTTACTGTAAATAAATATGTTTTTGTTTAGCACGTAATAATATTCTGAATACTGAACTCATGTACTGTATATTTCCCCCCACAATATAGAGCAATTATATCAAATATCGTCGACAATAATAAAGGTTAAGTATTTTCTTTTTTTGTATTTTTCGTGCGCATTTTTTTGATCTTTTTTTTATTATCTCTACAACATTTAATTCCCCAAAAATATATATTACAAAATTAATACTGAAAACAGTGTTACTTCCTTAAGCTATGGTACAACTGTAAGCATGTCGAGGCGATGAATGCGGACCGTCGCTGGCTCAAGAGGGAAACACATGGGAGCCCCGTGGACCAAGGCAGGAACTCACGAGCATTCTTAATTTCCAACACGGAACGAGCATCAGCCACCCTTGGCGCACCCAATCCGAATGGATCTTGGGAAGCGAAGCCGGTTTGAGTTTGCCTAGCGCCAGAGATGGGCGGATGAGCAACGGAGCTTGCAGGGCGTTGTTAAATACGGGCCTGCGAGATGTGACCAGCGGACGGAGGTGCCAAGCTGCAACCCGTCATATAGAGAGCTCCGTGGGTGTCCTCCAGGTTCTGAGATTGCCACCCACACGAAACCAAACCACTCCTGCAATGGATTTTGGCAAAAGGTCCGAGGACAGCAGAACCTCAGCGACCACGCCGTTTAAGGATTTTCCCCTCGCAAATTTGCCAAACCGGTTTTCCGGAAATGTAACCATCCGTGATTGGCAAGGTCCTCCTGTTCAGCAAGCACGGCCCCCCTGAGTCTCGAGTGAGGCTTTCCTGGGCAAGATTATTTTTGTTGCATTTTTAATAATCGGCAACTGGTTTGGCAGCGGTGCACCAGCACCAATAAGTGGCTCGCCACATTCGACATTAGCACTGCCCTATAACATAAACACGCGTATTGATTACAGCGCGGAGCGTTGGCCCTTGTTCAGAGCAGAGGCATGGAAGGGATCGTCTGACTCGTAGAGAGAGATCAAACTTCACATGGCAGTGTCGCAACAAAACACTTTGAAGGAAGCTAAAATGAACCGTCCGGAATTGACATATGGAGACTTTTTTTTTTATACAAAAAATATCTTTTGACTGAGAGGTTGCTGCTCTATATCTGTGAACACATACATTGTGAATATGTATAATTTAAAATGTGCCCAGCTCAATTTCCTTTAAAGTGCTTAAGGCCCTTCTTGTGTCCTTGAATCAGAGCCATTTTCTAAAAGATTAGTCTATTGGATAGGTTTTATGTTTTAAGGCAGTGATAATTGATTCATTGTGGCGATCCTCTCTATGCTTATTCTAAACGTTGTGGGTTTAACATATTAACAATTTGCACTTCAAAATAACAATCAATTAATTATAAGTATGATTCTGATGTAACACTGGGTCTCCGCATATGGTTGCTGAGATGCCGTTCTCTCCACAGCTCTGTGCAGCGCTCTGTAACTCTGGAAGTGCAATTATTATTATAATCAAAATAATAGTGAACAGATCAAGGGCCTGTTTTTTATAATAAAGTTGAATGAAAGCCTACCAACCAATTGAAACTGTTATCAACTGTTTAGGATTACCCTACTCCAACAACACGTTAAAAACACCACCCCATGCTGATGAGACTCAAAGAGGTGGAAACTGGTTGCCTGTTGAGCCTCATTGGCTTACGGAATAAGTGTAATTTTACATGACTTTGGCAGCGTACCAGAACGTTCTTGGTTAATGTATTCCTAATGCATTATTAATGTAGGTACGCTTAACGCCGCAATTTCATTTTTGTGGCGGCAGTGTTAACACTGAATCAAATGTGGAACCGTGTGAAATTAAGCAAACTCGCAAAAATAAATTCCCAAAACCAATGTTGACAATCGTTGAGAATGCTCGCGTGTGACTGCCTGGCCACACCGCCCCCGCCCCCGCCCGCCCCTCCTCAACCTACGCTTCAGCAGGGCCCATGCGTGCTCAGCGCCAGCGACGCAGCCACAGCGAACACGGCGGTGGGGCGGACATCGAGGAAAAGACTACGGTTACACTCGACTACGGACAACGCCACGTTTCCCCCGATACGCACGCTGCCGCCGCTGTGGGGGCCGGACGGCTCAAACGCCAAACACGGCGACGTGAAAGGACGTGACTGAACGACACCTTGAAGCAGGAGGAACGGGCGGCGGCGGGGGGGGCGGCGCAGGGGATTAAAAAAAAAATTACGGGAAAAATGATGAACATTTCCAAGCATTTATTTGTTTCTTCTTTGTACTCTTAACGGTGTTATTAATATTATTGTTAATGTTATTCGTATTAATATTATTATAGCCAACCGCTAAAATTATATTTGACATGTAGAGGAAACAACTGCTGGCTCATAATTACACTGCCTTCCGTCACCAGCATCATCACAGCACTCCTCTTCCGTGAAATCAACTTCTCGTTACCGCCTCTGCTGCTGTTGCTGCTGTTGCTGCTGCGCTGTTTGTTTTGCTATGCGACTACCGTACTGAGAACAAGTCCTTAAAAAATAATCTCACAATACAATTTAAAATATATATTTCTATGACACAAACGCAGGGAGGGTTTGAGGTGGGGTCAGGGTGGAGAGGCGCAGGAACGAGGCTGACGACGGGGAACGGCAAAAACGAAAACGATTTTCAACGGCGGCTGGCGACGGTGAATCTGCCCGTGGCTTGCGCCGGGCGCGAGCTCGGCACCGCCGCGGGGCTCCCCCAGGAGGAGCGACGGGCGGACGGAGCGGCGGGCAGCGGACGGAGCGGCGGGCAGCGGACGGACGTGGGATATCGACCGAACTTCTCCGCGCTGGCACAGCTGGGTCACGCGGGCTCGCGGGGTCAGACCGATGGCAGGCGGGCGACCGGGCGGCGGGACGTGTGGCGGGGCGGTGGACGGAGGGAGTCGAGGGGTAGAGGGAAGGGGGCGGGGGGGTGCGTTGGCGGCGATGACGAACGAGGGGGGTGAGGTGGTCGGGTTGGGGCGACACCTACGCCCCGCACGACGCGCACCCGCACTTGAGCACCCTCTCGACCTCGTCGAGGAAGGAGGAGCCGTCGGAGCAGCGGAACGCGTACTTCTGGCGCTTGACGCGCTGCGCGGTGCAGCACCGCGCGCCGCCGCCGCCGCTCGTGCACGCTCCGCGGCACTCTATCCGCCCGACCTTGCGCTCGGAGCGGCAGGCTGCGTATCCGCGCTGCTTCTGGATATAGTCTCGGACTCGCTCCTCCTTGCAAGGGCTCTCTGCGGTGGTCACGGTTAAAAAGAGGGAGCGGTGCTGGGTCAGGCGGAGGCTGATGGATCACGACAGCAGTGCATTCCAGTTGCATCGCGAATGTAAAGAACTCGTTATTGCCAGAATGTAACAGAATGTACGTGGGTTTCACTAAGCAAAGGGATTTCTAATATTTATGTAACAATATGGCGTGCAGAATGGGGCAAGGGCCTGATGGTCATGAGATGCTCGTGAATGTTTTTTTTTCTTTCCAGATCTTACCACTAGATGGCAGATGTTACACATGATAAAAAGAGAGTGGTACCCTTGCACAGCTGCACTTCAGAAGAGCACAGCACTGTTAACGATTGTTTTGTTCAGGGGTGTTCACACGAGAGACATGTGCTGAGTAATGAAACTGCGGTATGGTTATGAAAATGCGAATCGTATCAATATTTACAAAATGAATGGGAAAGCAAACATTGGGGAAGAAGCGTGTTTGTGATGATTGTGACGATGACAGAAATAGGAGATTTAACACTTTATCTGTAGTTACAGCTGCTCATATTGTGAGGCTGATCTTTGAAGACAGGCAAGTAGTATTTAATAATCATGCAATTTATACACTCTAAATGAGAGCATATTTGTTTGTCATTTACCCTTCTGTAAAACCCTCACTCAAGACTTTATCAGGAGAGCCCTTTATGGAATGTTTGCCGTATATATCAGTCATCACTGGAGGGACTTTGAAACTTAATTCACAGAACATGACAGGCCTTTTGCAATCGTGGTCAAGAGGTCATCACACCATCACTCCTCTTCGTTAATTCCTCAGAAAATGTACAAGACTGGCTTAAGATTTTTTAAACTCCTGCAGTGACAATGGTTCAGTGGTGATCGCACTCGCTGACAACTGCTAGCGGTTCCCAGACTCCAGCAACGATTCACGTTGGTAGTGAGCGTAAAAAGAGTTCGGCTGAAAATTCTCTAAATTAAAATGAAAACGTTAATTTGACCGTTCGTAGCGCTCATGATGTAGTGTGACATCAGCATGAATCATGAATGTGCGCTCGCTGATGGGAATATGAGCTACTGCTACTTCAAAAATAAATCATGCATTTCGCTACCATGCTGGCCTCCGATGATGCGACGTGAGGGTTTAGCATCGCGAGTACGTTAGTATTTGCCACCACGTTAACGGGGGGGAAATGAAACCTACACGAGCAGTGGGAGCGAGAAAAACACGTGCAGGGGGTTAGAGGTCATGCTGTTAGTGGACAGAGGTTAAAGGCTAGAAGTGAGACGTTGAACAGCAAAACGGACGACGGTTTCCAAGAAAACCACAGTGAGTGTAGGAGTCGATTACACTCGATTATAATGGTCACAATCGAATCGCTATCGTGAGTCACGACAGTCCATCCAATCACAGGCAGGGAAATCTATTCAAAGCCTCTTTTGCAGTTTCACTTCATTAATCGGCTGTGGCTCAGAAAATGCACGAATATAGCCCAAACACAGTTAACAATTAAGCACACGAAAGGATCAACGGAAACATACTTTAAACTTGGCATTATCTCGCTGGAAAGACACTGTTCAAATGTCCGGGTCGGTGGATGCCTAACCTCATCATTGTTCCACGAGGGCCGATGAAATGTGTAACAATTTCGAGAAATAGTTTGCCCTATGCAGAAAATGTTCTCGGCCATGGGAATATGAACATTGTACCACTGGCTCGGGTTCTGTTTAGCCCAAAGCTTGTTCAGAGCGACGAAGCATTTTGAGCTTGCCTAAAAGTTGTGGTCGTTTTTTTAAAACTTTGCTTTAATGTTGGTGAAAACCGTCGCGAGTTTTGCGACCGACGCTGCCCGTACCCCCTCGCCCGTCTCACCTGTAGGGAGGCAGAGCTACGGTTAGTGTCAGGCCTAGCGCTAGCGGTGGCGTTAGCAGCAGAGAGACCGTCCGTGCTGTTAGCCTGGCTCTTATTCACTTTGGCTTCAGGAAGGAGAGGCGCAGACGACAACAACAAAGAAGTACAAGGAAACACGGAAAAAATATCAACAAATACAAACAGGGGGGAGAAAATAAAAAAAACCAACGAATATAACAAACGACAGAGAGAGAGAGAGAGACGAGACAGTCAGAGGCTTCCATGCAAATAAAGAGGAATTTAGTCAAGCACAGCGATGCCCGTCAACTCCACAGAGATTCGTTTTCATCAGAGGAGCCTGTGGCAAACAACCAGGCATGCGGACATGTTCAATGCTTACCCGGTGTTAAGAAAACAAACGAAACTTAATTTAATTGCGACAACCGAGCAACGGTTGCACTTCAATAGCGTGGAGGCGACGAGAGGGGCAACATTAGTTTCAGAGCGCTGTGCACAGCGGTAGCTTACGCAAACGTGCGCGCACGCACTCACAAACAACGCACGCAAACATCCCCCCGAGAGTCTTAACACATGCTCAAGGAAAGTGCCGTTAGTGAGGAGCATCTATGACGGTCGGCACGGCACACGAGGGCGGTGGATGGCCAGCACCACGCCCAACCACCTTTGTCTCCCTAATGCTGATGTACACACACCGCACCAGGTACTTATTTGAGGCCAAGTTGACCTAGGAGAGGCTCAGGACCGGCTCAGAAAACGGTGACCGGTGTCGGCCGTGACCGGAATCCAACTGCGGAGACTGCGTTCTCATCTCAACGACAACCACGGCCGCTACTCGACCGCTCCCCACGCTCGAGCACACACGCTCACACCGACGCACGCGCACACGTACGCGCACACGTGCGCGCACACGTGCGCACACCCGCCGCGGACAACACTCCCACAAGCATCCGTGCGTTATATTCACGCGCACGCCGTTAAGAAACGAAAAGCCGCGAGCAGGATAACGACGTTAACCGCACTCCGCGCTCGCCGCGCCAACGCAGGAGTAACGCAGCGTGCGCGGCCCCACGCACGGGGGCGCGGCGGCGTGCGCGCGCGGGCGAGCGTACCTCGGTCGCAGTGCTCGCCCGTGTACCCGCTGGCGCACTCGCAGCTCGGCTTGCCCGTCGGGGAGAGGCGGCAGCGGCCGTGCTTGCAGCGCAGCGCACGGCACGGGTTGTGCAGCTCGTCCCCCGCCACCCCAGCGGCGCCCGCGCCACCGCCGCCACCGCCGCCGCTCTCCTCTGGATCGGGCTGGGAGCAGAGGATCCCTGCGTAGCCCGGCTCGCAGCGGCAGCTGTAGGAGTGGGCGTCGGTGGGCACGCACGTCCC